>CM035431.1:90309714-90394714 GCA_020310875.1 Ceratopteris richardii | reverse complement strand
TGTATATGTGTGCATTATGTATGCATGTGTGTGTATGCATTATGTATGTGTATGTATGCATGTGCATTATGTATGCATGTGCATTATGTATGCATATGCATTATGTATGTGTATGTATGCATGTGAATTATGCATGCATATGTGTGTGTATGCATGTAAGTATGTATGTATGTACACATATGCATATGCATTATGTATGCATATGTGTGTGTATGCATGTAATTATGTATGGATGTACGCATATGCATATGCATTATGTATGCATGTATGTGTATGTGTGTGCATGTCTCTCTATGTGTGTGTGTGTATGAATATATGTGTGTGTATGTGTGTGTGTATGTGTGTGTGTATGTGTGTGTGTATGTGTGTATGTGTGTATGTGTGTGTATATGTATGTGTATATGTGTGTGCATGTGTATGCATTATGTGTGCATGTATGTGTGTATATGTTAGTGTATTTGTGTGTATATGTGTGTGTGTGTCTATGTATATGTGTGTGTGTGTCTATGTGTGTATATGTGTGTGTGTATGCATATGTATGTGTGTGTAAGTGTGTGTGTGTGTGCATACCTTCCTTCAAGTAGATGCATCTCTCTCTCTCGTGTGCGCGCTCTCTCTCTCTCTCTCTCTCTTTCTCGCTCTCGGTCTCTTCTTGCTCTCGCGTCCAAATCCCGACACAAATGTGCCCGGAGAAATTGAATTTTTGTTTTACATTCCAGAGTGTCACATATGCGATGCTCTTCAGTTTCCCAACGTCGCTAATCACGTCGCTAGTCAGCGACGATATTTGCGATGCTGTGAATTTAGCGTCGCTTATGCGACGAGTGTCGAAGAAAAAAAAAATCAAAAAATCTACCGTCGCTTATGCGACGATAGCGTCGCATATGCGGCAATACCCGTTTTCTTTTCAATTCGGGGGCATCGCTATGCCCCCTATTTCTTGTAGTGTTTGCCTTCAAAGGATATACCCATGCATGCCTCGAAAAATCATCGATGAAAGTCACAAAGTAAAGATAATTCCCAAAAGAAGGTGTCTGCATAGGACCACAGACATCACTATGTACTAGCTGCAATTTTTGAGTAGCTCAAATTGAACCATCTTTTGGAAAGGACGAACGCTGCATTTTGCCCAAAATACAGCCTTCACAAACATGTTTTCAAGGTGCCTCAAGTTTGGGCAAAGAGGACACCATTTCAGATTTTTGCAGGTGTAGCAAACTAGCAAAATTCAGATGACCAAAGCGTGCATGCCAAAGCTTTGCATCTGACATAGCCTGAGAATCATTTACTGCACATGCCAAATGATTTACAGATCTTTCATAGTCTATGAGCTTATACAGCCCACGACATAAAATGCCAGAAGCAATAATCACGTCGCCATTTGATAGATCATGAACTGTACACCTGTCATTAACAAACTTCACAACCAAACCAATCTTGGCTAATGCAGAAACTGATAACAGATTTTTCTTGATCCTTGACACAAACAAAGCATTTGACAAAGTGAAAGAGCTACCATCAGCAGTAGTCAAAATGATCTTACCAACTCCCATAACAGGATAAGAGGAGTTGTTGGCGCATGTAATAATATTCCCTATAGTTGTTGGCTCGAGTGAAGAGAAAAAACTGCACTGCGAGGTAATATGTTTGGTCGCCCCACTGTCAAAGTACCAAACATCTGAGTCTACTGCAAACATGCACTGCTCATGAGAAGATGGGTCAAAACTGCAAAACAGTAGTAAACACCCATTCTTCTTCCTGCACAAGATTAGTAGACTCTGTTTTTGGAGTAGAGGCCTCTGCAACAATCATTATTGCCTCTTTTTTCTTTGCCTCTTTTGCAGCCAGTTTAGGACAGTTCTTTATGATATGATCATTTCCTTTACAGTACTTGCAAAACAATTTCTGCTTTTCTGATTTCTTTTCATCTTTGTCTTCCCTCTTTGATTGTGCAGAATTAGCAGATTTATGCTTACTAGTTGAAGAGTTCCATTTTCCTTTGCCCTTTTGACTAGCCAGGAAAGCTTGATCTGCAACTTGCATAATGGACCTGTTCTGCCTGGACTGATCTTCTTGTAACAGAACAGAGACTAACTCCTCAAATGACAAGGCATTTGGATTGCCTTTCATCATCAACCGAAGAGTAGAAGCAAAACTCTGATATGAATCAGGAAGACCATTCAGAATGGTCTGCACAAGTGAGCTATCTGGTATAACCTCATTAGCAGAAATCAATTGTTCCTTCAGGTCTTCGATCTTTGTTAGGAAATTGTCCATAGAATCACCTTCATTCATGTGCTCACTCTCCAACTGTTTTCAGAGGTAAGCAACACGAGCCTCATTCCTAGCTTGGTACAATGTGGTAAGTGTATCCCAAGCATCCTTAGCTATTCTGCAAGAGCGTATGTGAGGAATAATGGCACGTTTGACCGACAAAGCTATCAATGCATGTGCCTGGGCATCTCTACCATCCCAAAGAATCTACTCTATAGTAGGTGCAGTAGAGATCATAGTACGAACAGGAATATGCAGAATATCATCATCTTCGACACCTTCTGCATCAGCTTCTATACCTGCTGTTGTAACAGTTGCAGGTGTGATAGGACATTTTTCAACACCCTGCACAATGTTCCACAGTCCTTTTGCAACCAATACATGTCGCATCATATAAGCCCACAATGGGTAGTTGGTACCATCCAACTTATCCTCAACAGCCAACATACGAAATACATCACTGCTTTCAGTCATGGCCGGTGACTAAAATACCTTGATGCAGAAAATCGATTGTATCTCAAAAAGTTGAACGAAACTGCCCAGATGAGTTCTGCTAGACATGTAGCAGACTTCGAGACGCTTAAACTGGCAAACAAAAACTGGTATATACCTTTGGCATAAAAAGACAAAATAGCCTGCACAAGCACTGCGATAGTGCGTTCGGAGACTGCAACCGGAGGAGTGTCGACGATGCCCTAGATGAAGCGACGACCTGCTCTAATACCAATTGTTGGAGTTAGACGTCTGCGGAAGCACGCGAACAGCACAAGGAAGAAGAAGAAGCTTAGAGCACAACACACAATACTGAATGTATTACTAGGGAATGTACAAAGATAAGTAGCCCTTTAGGACAATAGGCGTATATACAAGCCGGGGGAAAAAAACCTCCTAAAGAGGGAAAAAAGTGCCCCGGCGGTCCTAGAGTGTTCACACACATCACTACCTAAATATCAACAAAGGTAACTAAGCCTTGGGATAATGATGCTTGTCTTCCATAAGAATAGAATATTTCTTGACCCTTTTTGAAAGTGATTGCTAGAGATCCCCAATTTTGTTTAACCTTTGCCTATTTTAACCATGGTTATCCAAGTAACAAATTATAATCATTGCTCTTACCAATTAATTCAATAACCACAAAATTTACTTTAAACGGAGCTATATCTTTAATAAGACCAATAGGTTGCACACGAGATTGATCCACCATCCGTATATAAAATGGAGCAGATTGAATATCATTCCATCCCAACTATCTAGAAATAGGTAAAGTAGTTAACTACCAATGTATTCATGCATACTTGATGTACAACATCTGGAGAGTGTTGCCAAATCGGATTGGAAGCCTTCATATTTCGTTCTAATTGTTCTGTAGCATCTATAGTCTGATCCAATGTTTTAGTACCATCTAAAGCAAAAAGGCATATTTTTTCTTTTAATAGAAGACTCAATTCATCCATAAACCAGCCATGTACCACATCTTCAAGAGGGTGATCTTTGGAGTTTTTCACAAATTACTTCAGAACAGGTAAACATATTTTGACACTATTTAGGTTGGTTGTTGCAACATATATTGCAAAGTGATAAACAATTGACCTATAGTCTTAACTTTCCTAAATTGCCTTAAGAATGCTATCTTCAGAGTATCATACATAGCAAAATGATTGGGAACAAATTCTGTTAACCAATGAATATCTTCTCCTCCTCGAGTAGCTTGGAACACTTGACATTTTCATCCATCATTTGGATTTCCTTTGAGAAATTCATACTTTATGTAAAAGATGGACATGCATATCCGGGTCATCATCAATTTTTCCACTAAATCCATTAAATTTCATTCCATTAATTCAGTGCATTGGGTTAACCATACAAATTGGAACTTGCCAACTCTTTCACTCTTCATCAACATGTATCAAGAGAAAGTCGTCTTCTTCTTCAAACTTTATGCCGTCCTGGGACTCTCTCTCAAATAATACACCAACTTCATCTGTAATATAGTCTACTTTTCTTCAAACTGCTTCATCCAAAGTGAATCCAAAAGGCTAACATCACAGCTGAATGCCAAGGTCATCTATCTTGCTCACTGTCTGATACCTCTTTGACCCACTATCCTTCTACATCATCTATTTGTAACTTAGTCACTTCAAAAGCCGCCTATAACTCTAGCAATTGCTTCAACAATGGGTACAATATCACCCTTTTATCCACTAAGGCATGCAATGGCTCAGCTACATGGGCACTTCTTAAGATTTCTCCTTCGACAACATGCGTACATTATGACGCAGATGATTTTGTCACTCCAAGTGTTGCCTATAATTCTTGATATTTTCTTGAATACTACCTCAAAACATTGCTTGAACAAAAATAAATTTCTACTTTGGAGAATGAGAAGCATACATCATAGCAAAGAGTAATAACAAGAAAAGATATTCTGCATTATATTGATTATAAGAATACGACAATTACATAATTACTCCTGACTTCAGCACATTCTTTGATAACTTTTGTTCTGCATCCTTCCTAACACTTTTCCTCTCTCTTAAAGAACATGAAATTACATCTCTTTAACCTCCCTTAATCGGTCACAATTCTTAATGACTCTTAATATTCCTAGGAAGTTCGAATGACATTTACAAATATTATTTACAAATTTGGATAATTACAAAATTATGGTAGCCATCCCAGTGGTAGCCCAACAGATCTAACAACAAGCTTTCCAATGGAAGCACTAGAGTGAGGATCCAAGATACCTAGAATTGGTGAGAACTAGGTTCAAGATACTGACATTGAGGACAAGGGTTCAAGACATCAAGTTTGCGAACAAGCAAGTCCATAGGCCAGTAGCCAAGAAGAAAAAAGGGAATGTTCAAGACACCAAGGTTGAGAGCAAGGGATCAAGAGACCGAATCTGAGAACAAAAAGGTTCAAGAAACTGTGCAAGGGTGATCATTTTGGAAGAGAAGGTTGAAGATGTTGATATCATCAGGTGGAAGAAAGATACAAAAGAAGAAGGTACAACAATTCCAAAGGGAAAGTAACACTTATTTTTTTCCTTATATTTTCCATATACTTTTCCTACTTTTATCCTGTACATCCAAAGAAAAGTCTACGAGAACGTCTTGTGTGAAGAAGATAGTTTAAAGAAGAAGCAGTTTCTTGTTTTGCATTATACTTGGTCATGTTTTAGTAGGTTTTGAAAATGAATTGCATTGAGAGAAAGAAAAGCAGCAGATATCTAAGACAGGTTATATGTTTTGACTCATATGGGTATGAGTTACGTTTTAGTTGAAGCTTTTGAGCAGGCAGCTTATATGTTTCCTCAAAGAATTCTTGAAGTGGCAATTCAAAGCTACTTGGTATATGACAAGTTGTAGAGAAGTATTTTTCTTCTTTACCTAACTCTTGAGGTAAAAGAGTATGTGTAGCAGATGATGGAGACTTGGAGTGAGGTCTTTTTTGTTTCAAAAGGTTACCTCATATTTGATATATTCAATATACTGAGAAAATTCAGTATTTTCAAAACAATTCAAAGAATTTAGTATTTTCAAACAAATTCAAAAAAATCAGTATTTTCAGAAAACTTGAGAAAATTTAGTATTTTCAAAAAAATTCAGAAAATTCAATATTTTCAAAAAAATTCGGATTTTTTTGATGTACTAGTCAGATGGAGAATCTACTTTCTATGTTTGTCTTGACTTTTGGATATATGCTTGTATTCAAAAAGGTGTTCCATCAGATCCTATCACTTGATCAAGAAGTGGAGTTAACCAAAAGAAAGTCAAGCAGGTACTATCACATTTCACGTGGGAAGAATATGAAGATATGAAGTATCAACTTGCAAGTTTTGGAGTACTCAAGGTGAGAGTTTGCCCACTTGTGTTTCAATAGAAGATGCTGTTGGAGATAGACGTCTACGGAAACACGTGAACAGTACAAGGAAGAAGAAGAAGCTTGGAGTACAAACACACAATACTGAATGTATTACTAGAGAATGTACAAAGATAAGTAGCCCATTAGGGCAATAGATGTATATACAAGCCGAGAGAAAAAAACCTCCTAAAGAGGGAAAAAAGTGCCCCGGCGGTCCTAGTGTGTTCACACACATCACTACCTAAATATATCAACAAATCCCCCCTGGGAGTGATGCGGTGAACAAGGAGCTCTCACTCATGTATAAGGAAGTGCCAAGCTATGTGGAAATCACTCCACAAAAGGAAGTAAGCCCAAAGCTTTGCGAAAATCTTCAAACTTCTCCCTAGGCAGAGCCTTCGTGAAAAGGTCTACAATGTTCTCTTGCGTGGGCACATATGCCAAGCTGATCTCCCCAGTAGAGAACCTCTCCCTGACATAATGATAATGCACCTCAATGTGCTTAGTGCGAGCATGGAACACAAGGTTCCTCGCAACTGCCAATGCACTCTGACTATCAGTGAAGATGGTGGTGGCAAAAGACTAACCAACACCCAAATCAGCCATAAGGCGTCTGAGCCACACACACTCAACAATAGCTGTGAAAGCTACCCTATACCCAGCCTCACAACTGGAAGTGGCCACAGTAGGCTGCTTCTTGCTCAACCAAGATATACATGAGCTACCAAGCATGAAGCAAAAGCCACTAGTGGACACACAAGTGTCATAGCAACCAGCCTAATCAGAGTCAGAAAAAGCATGCAAATCTGGCGGTAGTGATCCCCCCTTGGGATAAAACAACCCAAGTAGCCGAGTACCACTCAAGTAGCGAAAGATGCGCTTAACCACCTTCCAATGCGTGACTCTTGGGCAATGCATAAACCTGCTCATCTGTGAGATAGCAAACTGAATATCTGGCCGAGTAATGCATAAGTAAATCAAGCATCCAACAACTTGCTGATAGAGAACAGCATCAAATGCATCTCCAGCATCATGAAGACTCAATCCTAAACGTGTCTCCATAGGAGTGGCAATAGGCTTATAGTCTTCAAGGCCAAAACGTTGCAATAATGTGTCAATATATTTCGTTTGACACAAAGCCATTCCTCCATCAACTTGCATAAATTGAATGCCCAAATAGTGATGCAAATGCCCCAAATCAGACATCTCAAATGAGGCATGCAAATCAGCCTTAAAATCAGCAATATGCTTCTTAATAGGACCAGTGAGCAGCATGTCATCAACATAGACAACAATGATCAGGAGCACATCATTAGCACGCTTAACATATAAGGTGCTTTCAGTTGGACTGTTCTCAAAACCATGTGCAACCAGATAGGCATGTATCTTCTCATACCAAGCATGTGGTGCTTGCTTTAAACCATATAATGCCTTCTTTAACCTACACACCTGGTTTTCATGCCCTTTCTACACAAAGCCACGGGGCTGAAAAACAAACACTTCTTCATGCAAGTCACCATTCAGAAATTTTGTTTTAATGTCAAACTGATGTACATTCCAACTATGATGGGTTGCAAGTGCACAAATGCTCCGAACAGTAGTCATACGGCATGTAGGTGCAAAGGTCTCATCAAAATCAATGCCTCTTTCCTACGCATAACCCTTTGCAACAAGCCTAGCCTTATACCTTTCAACTGTACCATTTGGTTTATGCTTCAGCTTGTATACCCACTTAGTGCCAATGGACTTCTTGCTAGGAGGCAAGTCACATAAAGACCATGTACCATTCTTCATTATAGCATCATATTCAGATTGCATAGCAGCCATCCAATTTTCTGAATTATGTGCTTCATCAAAAGAAACAAGCTCATTCTCATCACAGAGACTAGACACAGCCATAGCATAGCAATCTGATGCAAAGGAGGCACTATGAGAGCCTGAACGAGTACGATATGTCAAAGGTGCATCTAATTTGTTGTCACCCAAAGTCTGCACAAGCCATTTTGGCATAGTTTTTGCCTGCTCAATATCAGCTCTCTCATCAACAAGTGCATCATGTAAATCTGCATCAGAAATGGAATGATCTGGATCATCATATGAAACCTGCAAAGGCTGAGAAGTTGCCTCATTAGGACCAAGACCAGACTGCCCACCTGTAAAAAGAGGCATCAAAGTATCATACCTGTCTTTGGAGCTAACATATGTCTCCTTCGTACATGAAAGCAATGGCTAAATAGCATCTTCCACAAAGACAACATCACGGCTAACTAGAATGCGTTTAGTCTATGGATGATACAGATGATAGCCTTTAGTTTCAGAACTGTACCCAACAAAAATACATTTTATTGCCTTATCATCCAATTTTCTACGATGTTGTTTAGGCACTAGTGCATATGCCAAACAACCAAAAACACGCAGATCAGCAACAGATGGCTTGCGGTCATGCCAAGCCTCATATGGAGTGATAGACTGTAGTGCTTTAGTGGGACACCTTTTCAGTACATATGTTGCACACATGACAGCCTCAAGCCAGAAACTATGTGGTAAAGCCTAACTCTTGACCATGCACCTCACCATCTCCATGAGTGACATGTTCTTTCGTTCAGCAACTCCATTCTGTTGATGGTGTACACGGCACTGTACACTGGTGTTTTATCCCACATTCAACCAGAAATGCATTAAAATCAGAAGACATATATTCCCCCCCTCGATCAGAACAGAGGGTGTCCATTTTACATGCTGGCAGATTTTCAGCCAAAAACAAAAACTATTTAAAGCACATGAACACTTCGGACTTTGCTTTGAGTGGATATACCCATGCATGCCTGGAAAAATCATCAATGAAAGTCACGAAGTAAAGGTACTTCCCAAAAGAGGGTGTCTGCATAGGAGCACAGACATCACTATGTACAAGCTGCAATTTCTGTGTAGCCCAAACTGAACCATCTTTTGGAAAGGAGGAATGCTGCATTTTGCCCAAAATAGAGCCTTCACAAACATGTTTTCCAGGTGCCTCAATTTTGGGCAACGAGGACACCATTTCATATTTCTGCAAGTATAGCAAACTAGCAAAATTCAGATGACCAAAGTGTTGGTGCATTTCAAGCCTTCACATTTGGCTTGGAACCCTTGAAGGATATCACTATGTGATGCAAGAACCATAGGAACTTAGTCTTATGACTTATTACCATTTTATCTCTTGTAAAAGTCTAAATGACTTGGCATGTAAATGATCACACCTACTTGATTAGATTCGTGGAAAATTGGATGGTGTAATTGGAGAGAATATCTCCCTACTTTTAGAGGAGTGATTATAGGAGATTTGAATTTGAATTCAAATTCAAATCTCAACTCAACTTCTATAAAAGATGTAATGCAAAAGTCGCGGTCACTTCAGCTCATATCCCGAGGAAATTTTGTATCAACACTTGAGTGTGTGAGGACTCTTTCATAGTCTACACCTCTGAGTACCATTTGGCAATGTTTATCATGTCAATGGGAATGTACATCAATGTGAATTAATACATATCATTACATTCATTATCTTTGTTTTCTCTGAGTCATCATCTCCAAGTCTGTCAACTTCAAACAGGCATATCTCAGGATCTACTGAACCAAATCACGTGATTCAAGGCTTGTTGGAACCAGCACAAAGTCGTCTACACGCCTACAAAATTTGAAGATCATTGAATCAGCCAGCTGGGAGAAATCGCTCTCGAAGTGAACTCTGGTATTCTGCTGCAGTGTTCCTAAAAAGTCGGGGGTACGTATAATTTTGCTAAACTCATTTCTCAGAGTATAGTTTGTCATTTCTTCTCATTCCACTTGAAAATGGTAGCTTGTTAAGCTAATTTAATATGTCCAGAAGGAATTTGATCAATTGTTAGTGTGCTGGTCACACTGAGTAAAAGACTGAGCAGGTGTCACTACAAAAATAGCAAGTTTTTCTTGATTTTTGAAGTGTCAAGTTATCTGTTTTGATTTGATCATTACACATATCATTTGCAAAGTACATATATGCTTTCTTGGTATCATTTGGAAGCTAAGCAAGTGTACTAAGCATATCTGAAGCAAAGGAGGGCTGAAGCAAAGCAGGTCTAGCAGCTTCAACTCAATCTCTTGAGTGCATCCAACCATCTCTCCCAACACAAAGCGTGCATGTCAAAGCTTTGCATCTGACATAGCCTGTGAATCATTTACTGCACATGCCAAATCATTTACAAATCTTTCATAGTGTATGAGCTTATACAATCCACGACATAAAATGCGAGAAGCAATAATCACATCCCCATTTGACAAACCATGAGCTGTACACCTATCATCAACAAATTTCACAACCAAGCCAATCTTGGCTAATGCAGAAACTGATAACAAGTTCTTTTTTATCCCTGGCACAAATAAAGCATCTAACAAAGTGAAAGAACTACCATCAGGAGTAGTCAAAATGATCTTACCAACTCCCATAACAGGATAAGAGGAGTTGTTGGTGCATGTAACTGTATTCCATGTAGGGGCAGGCTCGAGTGAAGAGAAGAAACTGCGCTGCGAGGCAATATGTTTGGTTGCTCCACTGTCAAAATACCAAACATCTGAGTCTACTACAGACATGCACTGCTCATGAGAAGATGGGTCAAAACGGCAGACAGTAGTAAACGCCCATTCTTCTTCCTGCACAAGATTTGCAGACTCTGTTTTTGGTGTAGAAGCCTTTGCAACAACCATTCCATTCTCTTTCTTCTTTGCCTCTTTAGCAGCCAGTTTTGGATAGTTCTTTATGATATGATCATTCCCTTTACAGTACTTACAAAACAATTTCTGCTTTTCTGATTTTTTCTCATCTTTATCTTGGTTCTTCGATTGTGCAGCATTTGCAGATTTCTGCTTACTAGTAGAAGAGCTCCATTTTCCTTTGCCCTTCTGACTAGCCAAGAAAGCTTGATCTGCAACACGCATAATGGACCTATTCTGCCTGGACTGATCTTCTTGTAACAGAACAGAGACTAACTCCTCAATGATAAGGCATTCAGATTGCCTTTTGTCATCAACCGAAGAGTAGAAACAAAACTCTGATATGAGTCAGGAAGACCATTCAAAACGGTCTGCACAAGTGAGCTATCTGGTATAACCTCATCAGCAAAAATCAACTATTCCTTCAAATCTTTGATCTTCCTTAGGAAACTGTCCATAGAATCACCTTCATTCATGTGCTCACTCTCCAACAGTTTTCGAAGGTAAGCAACACGAGCCTCATTCCTAGCTTGGTACAATGTGGTAAGTGTATCCCAAGCATCCTTAGCTGTTCTCCAAGAGCGAATGTGAGGAATAATGGCACATTTGACAGACAAAGCTATCAATGCATGTGCTTGGGCATCTCTGCCATCCCATCAAAACTGCTCTGCGGTAGGTGCAACAGAAACAGCAACACGAACAGGAATCTGCATAATATCATCTTCGATACCATCTTCATCAGCTCCAACACCTGTATTTGCAGTACCTGTCGTTACAGGTGTAACAGGACGTCTTTCAACACCCTGCACAATGTTCCACAATCCTTTTGCAACCAATACATGTCGCATCATTTAAGCCCATAATGGGTAGTTGGTGCCATCCAACTTATCCTCAATAGCCAACATACGGAATACATCACTGCTTTCAGCCATGGCCGATGACTAAAATACCTTGATGCAAAAAATTGACTGTATCTCAAAAAGTTGAATGGAACTGCCCAGAGAAATTCTGCTAGACCTATAGCAGACTTCGAGACGCTTAAATTGGCGAATAAAAATTGGTATATACCTTTGGCACAAAAAGAAAAATAGCCTGCACAAGCGCTATGATAGTGCGTTCGGAGGCCAAAACAAGCTCAGATCGCGATTTGGGCACCACATAACGAAGTTGTTTTGATCTCGAAAACACGCCGAGTATGCTCACCAAAATTCGTGCGATTCTGAGACTGCAAATGGAGGAGTGTCGAAGGCACCCTAGATGAAGCGACGACCTGATCTGATACCAATTGTTGGAGATAGATGTTTGCGGAAGCACACGAACAGTACAAGGAAGAAGAAGAAGCTTGGAGTACAAACACACAATAATGAATGTATTACTAGAGAATGTACAAAGATAAGTAGCCCATTAGGGCAATAGGCATATATACAAGCTGAGGGAAAAAAACCTCCTAAAGAGGGGAAAAAAGTTCCCCGGCGGTCCTAGTGTGTTCACACACATCACTACCTAAATATATCAACAGATGCAGATTCTTGGGAAGGATCTAGTTGAAGAAAAGTTTTACAACTTTAAGTAAGAAACTTGGACACTTAAAGTCATTTAGGTAGTAAATGAAACATTCAGTCATGAAGGTTTGATGAGAGCATATTCTACACAGGTATTTTGTAGAAGAGATCATAGATCTTGAATATCTTGAGTATTTTTGAGTGAGATGTCTATCCTTTGTTTGTAAAGTTCTTAGCATTGGAAGTAGTAAGTCAAAGATTCAGACTCTATCAAATTAGTGTTGCAGAGAAATAGAAGAAGATACTTGTTATGTTGCAATAGATTATGAATCCTAAAGTGCTTTCATCAAAGGTTTTTTATTTAATAGGATCAGCTAACCTTATTTTAGATTATGGAAAGTTGAGAAGTAGTAGTGAAAGCTATTGGCATCTACAATGCTAATAAAAAGGGTTGAGAATATTTTGTTTCAGACACAGATATTGATGATAAGGAAGCAATGCTAAATCATTGTAGATCAGATTTATTGAAAAGAAGGAAGACATTCCAGATTTCATAAAGTCTGATATACTTTAAAGGAATTTGGATACTAGTGTTAAATCATCCAAAGGGTGATGAAACATGAAGACTTATTTTCAGCCATATGTGAAAGAATGCAGAATCATACCTACAGGTATTCCTATATTTCTTATGTCAGTTTCCCTTTATGTTTCAGCCTTTGAAGAAGAAGGAAGAAGGAGAATGTCTAGAGAATGTTCCTCTTGGGTGTTCTTGTATGGGAGAAAGTTCCAGAGTTCTGTTACAGAGAAGCTTGATATTTCAGAAAGGTATGTTACTTATGAGGTGTGCACATATATGATTATACTAGACTTTGAAGGAAGAAGGTATGAAGGACTTACAAATAGAACAAGGATGAAGACAAGATGACATCATAGATATGAAACTTTGTTGAGACTCATAAGAGTTGAGTAGAGTCAGAGATAAACCAGCTAGTGTTCATAATACACTAAGTTGTGAGTTATCAGTCACAAGTCCCAGGATGGATTCAGTTCCTGATTATGTTTAGTGTATTTTCATGACACAGCAAAAGTATGTTGAGAAGCCTATCGTAAGGTAAATGCAAATATGTGGATCCTATTCCATAAAGGAGAATCAATAAATGCATGCTACATGCATGATATGAGGTGTTAGAGAAGGTGTTTCCACATGAGTATGAGGATTTCTGTCAGCAACATGTTAGCATTCTATGCTAGTTCTGTAAGTATGTGATTTATCACACACACATCTGATTTAGGGTCTTCCATAGGCTAAATTCAGATTAGGGTTTGCTGAATATCAGTTTCAAACTGATCTTTCCTCTGTCAGTCACTCATATTCACTCTTCTACAACCTATCAGGTCCTACATCTCATACATATTCAGATTTTTGTCCCTACATCTGAATATTCTTGTAAAATTTGTACGTACACTCTTCCATCTATTTTTGTTCACATAGAGTGGTTGAGATTTTGACTCCCACATTGTACATTTATATTTGTATATATGATGGTGTGAGTAATCAGTGGCTTATGTAACACTTTCAACATGTTTTCTAATCTCTCTCTATCTTTGTCTCATCATTGTATTATTAAATGTTGTATGTTTCATGTTTGTAAATATTGGAAGATGCTCGAATCTGTGTTGTAGATCGTGGACTTGTGGGACCTGTGGAATTTGTTATGGGCCTACCTAATTTCCAACATTTGGTATCAGAGCTCCCAAGTTCCTAGATTCTCAGACTACCAACATTTGATTTTAGAGTAGCTTCCAACATTTGACATATGACACACACACTTAATCTAGATGAGTAGAGATTTGAGAATTAGACAATTTCGTCACATGTTTATTTATCAGTGTGGAGTATGAAGCTGATCATATGTTAGGAGCCAAATAATTTTGGAAGTATGAAGATACTCTACAGAAGTATTGCATGAAGACCAAGACTTGATGAAGAGAAGGCTACGAGGAAAAACAATGGTTTGGAGAAGATGAAGGAACCAGATCAACATCAAATCACAGGTATTAGTTTCTACTATCAGATTTTCATTTGCAGGTCATATCTTAGAAGAGAAGTTATGAAGAGATTTGAAGGATTTGAGAAGTGCTTTTAAACACTTTTATTACTTTGAGAGTTAAAGCATTAGCTACACCAAATCAAGTATCTAGAGGTTATTCTTGAGAGTTTTGATAGAAGATCTCTTTCATGGCAAGAAAGCTTATCTAAGAAAACAAATTTGGAGATTAGATGAGTTTTGTTTTTAGCCAACACAAGGTTGGAAGTTTTTTTATGAGATTTTGTACCTAGAAAGGTAATTCATCATTCAGCCAACTCAAGGAAAAGGTTGGTGAATTCAGTTATATCAGTCAAATTTGAAGCAGAGAGTTGATTCAGTATATGAGGAGATGATAGAAGCATGTTTTATCTTCTATGTTCACTTCCATTTATATACCATGTTTGTTTTGTCTCTTACTCTTAGCACTAGAGGAAGAGAAAAATTCATTTGAAGAAGTTAAGATTGCTTGCTACTTCAAGATAAAGAGAACAAAAGGTATGGAAGAGAAGTTTCAAGATGTTGGCATCATCATGTGCAAGAAAGATGCAGAGGAAGAAGGTCCAACAATTCCAAAGGGGAAGTAATAATTACTTTTTTCCTATATGTGTATGAGTTACGTTTTAGTTGAATCTTTTGAGCATGCAGCTTATGTGTTTCCTCAAAGAATTCTTGAAGTGTCAATTCAGAGCTACTTGGTATATGATAAGTTGCAGAGAAGTAATTTTCTTTTTTACCTAACTCTTGAGGTAAGAGAGTATTTGTAGTAGATGTTGGAAACTTGGAGGGAGGTTTTTTTTGTTTGGAAAAGTTACCTCATATTCCGTATATTCAGTATACTCAAAAAATTCATTATTTCAAAAAAATTCAGAAAATTCAGTATCTTCGAAAAAATTCAGAAAATTCAGTAGTTTCAAAAAAATTCAAAAAATTTAGTATTTTCAAAAAAATTCAGAAACTTTAGTATTTTAAAAAAAAAATGAGATTTTTTTGATGTACCAGTGAGATGGAGAATCTACTTTCTATGTTTGTCATGACTTTTGGATACTTTCTTGTCTTCAAAAAGGTGTTCCATCACATCCTATTACTTGATTGAGAAGTGCAATTAACCAAAAGAAAGTCAAGGAGGTACTATCACATTTCACCTGGGAATAATATGAAGATATGAAGTATCAACTTGCAAATTTTGGAGTTCTCAAGGTGAGAGTTTGTCCACTTGTGTTTCAATAGAAGATGCAGATTCTTGGGAAGGATCTAGTTGAAGAAAAGTTTTACAACTTTAAGTAAGAAACTTGGACACTTAAAGTCATTCAGGTAGTAAACCAAACATTCAGTCATGAAGGTTTAATGTGAGCAGATTCTACACAGGTATTTTGTAGAAGAGATCATAGATCTTGTATGATCTTGAATATCTTGAGTATTTTTGAGTTACATGTTTATCCTTTGTTTGTAAATTTCTTAGCATTGGAAGAAGTAAGTCAAAGATTCAGATTCTATCAGATTAGTGAAGCAAAGAAATAGAAGAAGATACTTGCTACATTGCAGTAGATTATGAATCCTAAAGTGCTTTCATCAAATATTTTTGTTGTAATAGGATCAGCTAACCTTATTCTAGATTATGTAAAGTTGATGAGTAGCAGTGAAAGCTATTGGCATTTGTAGTCCTAATAAAAAGGGTTCAGAATATTTTGTTTCAGACACAGGTATTGATGATAAGGAAGCAATGCTAAATCACTATAGATCAGATTTATTGAAAAGAAGGAAGACGTTCCAGATTTCATAAAGTCTGATATACTTTAAAGGAGTTTGGATACTAGTGTTAAATCATCCAAGGGGGTGATGAAACATGAAGACTTATTTTCAGCCATATGTGAAAGAATGCAAATTCATACCTACAGGTATTCCTATATTTCCTATGTCAGTATCTCTTTATGTTCCAACTTTTGAAGAAGAAGGAAGAAGGAGAGTGTCTGGAGAAAGATCTTGTTGGGTGTTCTATTGCAGAGAAGCTTGATATTTCAAAGAGGTATGTTACTTATGAGGTGCGCACATATATGATTATACCAGACTTTGAAGGAAAGAGGTATGAAGGACTTACAGATAGAACAAGGATGAAGACAAGATAAAATCATAGATATGAAACTGTGTGGAGACTCATAAGAGTTGACTACAGTCAGAGATGAACCAGCTAGAGTTCATAATACACTAAGTTATGAGTTATCAGTCACAAGTCCTAGGATGGATTCAATTCCTGATTATGTTTAGTGTATTTACATGACACAGCACAAGTACGTTGAGAAACCTATCGTAAGGTAAATGCAAATATGTGGATCCTAGTACAGATAGAACAAGGATGAAGACAAGATAAATCATAGATATGAAACTGTGTGGAGACTCATAAGAGTTGACTACAATCAGAGATGAACCAGCTAGAGTTCATAATACACTAAGTTGTGAGTTATCAGTCACAAGTCCTAGGATGGATTCAATTCTTGATTATGTTTAGTGTATTTACATGACACAGCACAAGTACATTGAGAAACCTATCGTAAGGTAAATGCAAATATGTGGATCCTAGTGTGTGCTTACAAGTTCGAGAAAACAAGAGATAGCAGATTCCCTGTCAATTCATGCTACATATGTTGTCAAGCAGTGATTGCTTGGTGGATGTTGTTGATGTATTAAACACCACAAGAAATGAATTAATGTGACACTAGAACACCTCTATGGTCACCATTAACTCATTGCCACTCCAAACTTTGAGAAATGATAGCCTAAAGTGAGAACTTTGCTTCTATAGAAATTGCTAGTCACTGAAATGACATATCTTCAGTATTTTGCTAATTTATCTTAGCTCAAATATTATTTCTCCATGATCTTTTAGTGGATGAAACTAGAAGAGTAGAAATTTCCAACAAGCTATCATATGCTTGAAACGGATCTCTAGAACTCAAGTTATGGCCTTCACAAGATGACCTTGTATGACTTCCAAAAGTGGAAATTTTGCCTGTTTTAGTAATCCTGAGTGTCTAAAAATGAAAATTCGATGCCTAGCATCGACTTGCAACCAAAAGTCGATGTCGGGCATCGACTTTGAGCTTTTTCAGCCACTTTTTCAGCACCAGAATTAGCCTCTTTTACACACACATGAACAAGACCACTTTTATGTGGGAAGTCGATGCCGGGCATCGACTTTATGCTGAAACTCAATGCCAGGCATCGAGTTGCTCCACAAACCTCATGATTTTAAGAAGTTCTAGCAGTATATAATACTCAGAGAATAAAACACAGACTTATCAGTACAAACTCGATGCCAAGCATCGACTTGCTTGGAAAATTTCAACTTTTGAAATCATTTGACACAAGATAAACACTGGAGATGGAAGAAGAAGACTTATACACAGAAATTAATAAACTCTTTCCATAACTATGAAAAACTCAGAAATGCACAGGTGCTTTCTCACACAGAGAAGTCCGACTATTCTCAGTCATACAAAATGAGTTCTAACTCACTCTCTCATTGTCTTCCTTCATTCACTCTCATCGCATCAGTTGATACAAACTAACTTATATATATTTTCTCATTCTCATGACTTTTAAAAAACTTCTAGAACTAAAGGAACTAACTTTACAAATATAATACACTTGTGAATTTGTCCCTTCACATAGGTATGTGGTTTTCTTCTAAAGCTTTGACCTTCAAATATATGTCCAATTAGTGAGTGTTTCTCCAACAGCTCCCCCTCAATCACTAATTGACATTCTCTGTTTCTTCATATCTTCTTCTTTTCTTTTACTCCTGCCATGCTTTTGAATCTGCTGGTCTTCACACCATCCAAGCTCTTTGTCATTATGTCTGCTATATGATCTTTTGTAGAAATATACTCCACTTCAATCTCCTTCTCCATTACCTTTTCTCTGAGAAAATGATACTGTATCTCTATGTGCTTTGTCCTTGCATGAAAAACTGGATTTGCTGCAAGATAAAGTGAACCACAAGTCCTTTGTACTCAGCTTGAGTTGATGATAATGCTATTGTATGTTGTTTCTTTGAACACCAACTTACAAGCTTATCACCAATGTAAATCATGTATCCATGTGTTGATCTCATGTCATCTTGATTACCTACCCAGTCTGAGTCACTGTAGGCTCTCAACTTCAAATCTGATGTAAAAGGATAATATAATCCTTCCTTTATAGTTCCTTTGATATATCTGAGAACTCTTTGACCTGCAATCCAATGTGGATCCTTTGGACAATGCATGAATTGTGACAAAAATCCCACTGCATAACTAAGATCAGGTCTTGTTAGTGTAGCATAAATCAAACTACCCACAAGAGATTGATACTTCCTCATAGCTTTGTATTCTGCACCATCATATTTATTGAGCTTGTGATTAACTTCAAGTGGAGTTGAAGCTTCTCTGCAATTTTCCATATCAAACTTCTTCAATAGATTCAGAAGATACCTTTCTTGTGATACATATATGCCATGATCTGTATAAGTGACTTTCATTCCAAGAAAGTATGATAACTTTCCTGGATCACTGATCTTAAATTCTTTCTCAAGTAACCTCTTTACCTCCTTGATTCCTTCATCTGAAGTACCTGTGATTATAATGTCATCTACATAAATACAAATGTAGATTGTACCTTCCTCTATTCTTTTGATGAGTAGGCTTGGATCTGCTTTTGAACTTTGATATCCAAGATCATAGAGATACTTCACCAGTCTATAGTTCCATGCTCTTGGAGCTTGTTTCAATCCATAGAGTGCTCTTCTCAACCTGCAAACAAAATTTGGATACCTGGAATCTATAAACCCTTGAGGTTGTTCCATGTATACCTCATCTGATATGTATCCATTCAAGAATGCATTCTTTATATCCAATTGACTTAGAGTCCATCCTTTTGAAGCTGCAATAGCAATGATTGTCCTTATAGTTGACATCTTAGCTACAAGACTGAATGTCTCATCATAATCTATGCCATAGGTTTGGGCATAGCCTTTCACCACCAATCTAGCTTTATATCTCGCTATACTTCCATCTGCAAGCTTCTTCACTTTATAAACCCATTTATTTCCAATTACTTTCTTACCATTTGGTTTAGGAACAAGTTCCCATGTCTTGTTCTCCTCCAGTGCATTGAACTCTTCCTTCATTGCTTCTTCCCATTGCTTCTTACCTTTAGCTTCATCATAGTTCTGAGGTTCTTCATCATCTTTGACCATATATGCATAGTTCTTCTGAGTTATGTAAGAAGTATCATAAGAATACCTTTCTGGTTGTCTTCTAGTCCTGCTTGACCTTCTTGGTTCACATTCTTCATAAGTGTCTGGATACACCTCTTCATCAAATATAGGAGCTCCTTCATTCCTTCTTGTTAATCCACTTCTGGATGTACTTGCTTGCATATAGTCTTCATCTCTATTCACCTGCACAATTGATTTTCCTTTCTCACATCTTCTTACCTCTTCTTCAAATTCTTCAGTTCTATGGCTTTGATCTGCATACCAACTTTTCTGTTCATCAAATGTAACATCTCTAGAAACAATAAATTGTTTGGTTAGAGGATTCCACAATCTGTAACCCATCTGCTTTTCATCATAACCAATGAACACATATTTTTCTGCCTTTGGTTCAAGTTTATGCCTAAGCTGTGATGGCACATAAGCATATGCAATTGATCCAAACACTCTACAATGATCTAGTGTTGGTTTCTTACCCCACCAAGCTTCATATGGAGTCATTCCATTTAGAGCTGCACATGGTAATCTATTCACAAGATATGTAGCTGTATTTACAGCCTCAGCCCAAAGATAATTTGGACAATTCTTCTCCTTCAGCATAGCTCTAGCAAACTCAACCAGAGTCCTGTTCCTTCTTTCTGCTACACCATTTTGTTGTGGTGTATACCTGCAAGTTATTTCTCTCTTAATACCTGCATTCCAAAGATAATCATTGAACTCTTGGGAGAAGTATTCTCCCCCTCCATCAGACCTCAGTCTTTTAAGCTTTTGACCTGTGACTCTCTCTGCATATGCATGAAAATGCTTGAAGGCTCCAAACACTTATGATCTTTCCTTTAAAACATATAATGTTATCCATCTTGTAGCATCATCAATGAAAAGAACATAATACCTTGAGCCACTGATAGATCCTTCTTTTGTTGGTCCCCATACATCTGTATGAATGAGCTCAAGTACTCCATCATGTTAAAATCCTTTCTTTTGAAATGGTAACCTGTGTGCTTTTCCCATTTGACCTGCTTCACATTTATAAACCATATGTTGACTTTGCACATTTGGTAATCCTAGTACAGACTGATTAGCAACCATAGCTTTAATTCCTCTTTCATTGAAATGACCTAATCTCTTATGCCATAGATCAAGTTCTGTAATCACTGCTTCACCATGTGTGAGCAAAGCTTGACCAATGTTCCCTTGTACTCTTAAAGTAAAGAGTCTACCTTCGTTCTTACCACATACAATCTAATTATATCCATTCTCTAGATCTTCAACAAATACTCCTTCATTTGTAAACCTGACTTGAAAACCTTTTTCAACCATCTGTCCCAAACTAATCAAGTTTTTAGGTATTGTGGGAACATACAAAACATTGGTTAGCAAATTTGCTCCACTCTTGCATTTCACTTTTCCAATTGAATGTACACTATGTCTTGTATTATCACCTGTTTGAACTGTATGACTAGAAATGCCTTTTTCCAATTCTGACATCAATTCTATGTTTCCTGACAAATGATTAGAACATCCAGAGTCAATGTAAAATACCTTTAGATCTTCTTTATCTGATGTGCTGATTGAATTCATCATCAATGATGTATGACTTTCATTCTGTGTGTCATTTGCATAGTTGTAGTAAGTTGTGTTGTAGGATTGATTCTATCCCCAACTTCTTCCTCCACTTCTACCATAGCCTCCTCTTGGATTTTGTTTACCTCTTTGAAAATTACTTTGATATCTTCCACCTTGACCTCTGCTATTATTGTTTTGATTCTGGTTTGATCCTTGTTGGTTGTGCCAACAGTCATGAGCCAAATGATTACTCAATCCACAGATCCAGCAAGCCTTCTTGTTGTTATTTTAATTACCTCTTCCTCTTCCAAAACCTCTTGGTCTTCCTCTACCAGTGCCTTTACCTCTTGCATAATAAACTTGAGAACTCGACTCCTCTTCATCCTTTGCTTTACCTTTATCTCCTTTCTTCTTGTTCTTCATGTACATTGCAGAACTTTGTCCTTTATCTCAATCTCCCTTCAAGTCTTGCTCAAATGTGAGCATCAAACCAAGCAACTGGTTCAAATCTGGAACATAATGATTTAATGAAACTTCTGTTGACAAGACAAAAGGTTTCCACCTTTCATCTCCTCTCAAACCTGCAACTAGTTGAGCAATCAACCTGTGATCTTCAACATCTTCATCTATGGATCCAAGACTATCTGCTAGATCCTTCATCTTAGTGACATAATCACTAATACTTTGACTTGGCTTCTTCTTGAATGTTGTAAACTCTAACCATAGACTTGCTTTCCTTGCTTTGGTAGTACTTTGGAAATGATATTCCAATGCATTCCATATATCTTCAGATGATTCCAATCCTCTGATGTGTGGTAGCAAGTGATCCGAGATTGCATTGTAGATGTAAGCTTTTGCACTTGCATCCTTCTTTTGCCAATGCTTTAAAGCATCAAGTTCTTCTTTCTTTGGTCGGCTTTCATCTTCAAATACTGGCTTCTCTTCTTCACCTGTTACATATACCATGAGATCCTTACTCATAAGTAAAGCTTCCATTCTCATTACCCATGCGGGGTAATTATCTCTGTCCAGTTTGTCAATGGAGATATGATCTACCATACTCCTTCCCTTCTGCTGCAACCTGTGAGCTTAAAGGATAAAGGATAATACGTTTTGAAGTTCTTTGTGTATGAGGATACTTTGAAAGTAATCTTTTGATGCCTTGTGTCTTCAAATGCTTCACCTTTCAAACTTTAATGGAAAACTTTCCAAAACTTCTCGTACCTTTGCCGCCTTCTGCTCTTTAGGACCTTTCTGCTCTGATACCACTTTTTGATGTATGAAACACCACAAGAAATGAATTAATGTGACACTAGAACACCTCTATGGTCACCATTAACTCATTGCCACTCCAAACTTTGAGAAATGATAGCCTAAAGTGAGAACTTTGCTTCTACAGAAATTCCTAGTCACTGAAATGACATATCTTCAGTATCTTGCTAATTTCTCTTCGCTCAAATATTATATTTCCATGATCTTTTAGTGGATGAAACTAGAAGAGTCGAGCTTTCCAACAAGCTATCATATGCTTGAAACGGATCTCTAGAACTCAAGTTATGGCCTTCACAAGATGACCCTGTATGACTTCCAAAAGTGGAAATTTTGTCTGTTTTAGTAATCCTAAGTGTCTAAAAATGAAAATTTGATGCATAGCATCGACTTGCAGCCAAAAGTCGATGTCAAGCATCGACTTTGAGCTTTTTCAACCACTTTTTTAGCACCAGAATTAGCCTCTTTTACACACACATGAACAAGACCACTTTTATGTGGGAAGTCGATGCCTGGCACTCATGATTTTAAGAAGTTCTAGCAGTACATAATACTCAGAGAATAAAACACGGACTTATCAGTACAAACTCGATGCCAGGCATCGACTTGCTTGGAAAACTTCAACTTTTGAAATCATTTCATACAAGATAAACACTGGAGATGGAAGAAGAAGACTTATACACAGAAATTAATAAACTCTTTCCATAACTATGAAAAACTCAGAAATGCACAGGTGCTTTCTCACGCAGAGAAGTCCGACTATTCTCAGTCATACAAAATGAGTTCTAACTCACTCTCTCATTGTCTTCCTTCATTCACTCTCATCGCGTCAGTTGATACAAACTAACTTATATATATTTTCTCATTCTCGTGACTTTTAAAAAACTTCTAGAACTAAAGTGAACTAACTTTACAAATATAATACACTTGTGAATTTGTCCCTTCACATAGGTATGTGGTTTTCTTCTAAAGCTTTGACCTTCAAATATATGTCCAATTAGTGAGTGTTTCTCCAACAGATGCTAACACTATTGGATATCTATTTTGCATATTTTCTCAAGTATATTGCTTCATATTCAGCAAATTTAGATTTTTGAAGTTTGAAGAAATTCAAATTGAATTTTGAAGAACAAATCTTGAAGATAGAGTTTGAAGGTCAATTCTGAAGAACAAGTCTGAAGATAATGTTAGTTTATAGATTAATGAAGTTACATATCTAGTTCAATTAGTACCAATATGACATTGCAGAGGGGATTGTTGGAAATCAATGTCACATCAGTTCAAAATCCTATAAGGGCAGAAACCCTAATTTTGGTACTGAGTCATTTTTTGGCACAAAATATGGGTAAAATTTTATTGATCCTATCTTGTAGAGCTTGATGAGAACTTTTTAATGGTATAGGACATTCAGTCATCAGAGAGCAGATGTGGGAGAAAACCCTAATTTAAGTTGATCAAATTTAGCATTTTAAAAAGTTTGTTTCAGCAAAATTAAAAAGAACAACGATAACTTTATTTTAGTGATCAATTTTTGGCGATCAGCTTTTCTTGGATTTTACTGCATGGGTTTTAAAATCTATATAAGGATGGTCATTGATCACTTGTTGGATCATCCAACATCATCATTTGGCTGAGTTTAGAGGTGGTTGTGCTGATGCACACATGGAGTAGCCATGGTGCACATATGGACAGCTATGGAGCAGATTTCAAAGCATATTAGGAGAAGCCATGGAGTTCTTCTTGGAGAAGAGTGTGCTCACACTCTTGCTTATGGAGAAGACTTACTTATCAGCAGATTGGTGGTGTGGATAATCCATCTACAAGATGTATTTGAAGATTGTCTTCTACATGAACATTATGGAATACTTCAAAGTCATTGGATGGAGCTTAACATAAGATTACATCTTATGTTAACTATTCAGGTACATATTCTCTTTATGCACACAGGTACTACTTGGAGCTTATGGAGGCGGTGGCATCCATATCTGGAGGAGCCCTATTCGGCATACATGGAGGTAGTATCATCCATAAAGGAGAATTAGTACATGCATGCTACATGCATCAGATGAGGTTTAAGAGAAGGTGTTTCCACATGAGTATGAGGACTTCTATCAGCAACATGTTATCATTCTATGCTAATTCTGTAAGTATGTGATTTATCACACACACATTTGATTTGGGGTCTTCCATAGCCTAAATTCATATTAGGGTTTGTTGAATATTAATTTCAAATCGATCTTTCCTCTTTCAATCTCTCATATTCACTCTTCTACAACCTATCAGGTCCTACATCTCATACATATTCAGATTTCTATCCCTATGTCTGAATATTCTTGTAAATTTTGTACATACACTCTTCCATGTATTTTCGTTCGCATAGAGTGGTTGAGATTTTGACTCCCACATTGTGAATTGAAATTTGTATATATGATGGTGTGAGTAAGGAGTGGCTTACGTAACACTCGAACATGTTATCTAATCTCTCTCTATCTTTGTCTCATCATTGTATGATTAAATGATGTATGCTCATGTTTGTCAATATTGGAAGATGTTGGAATCTGTGTTGTAGATCTTGGACTTGTGGGACTTGTGGAATTTGTTATGGGCCTACCTAATTTCCAGCTTTTGGTATCAGATCTCCCACGTTCCCAGATTCTCAGACTACCAACATTTGATTTCAGAGTAGCTTCCAACATTTGACATATGACATACACACTTAATCTAGATGAGTAGAGATTTGAGAATTAGACAATTCAGTCACACATTTATTATCAGTGTGGAGTATGAAGCTGATGATCTGTTAGGAGCCAAATACTTTTGGAAGTATGAAGATAATTTACAGAAGTATTGCATAAAGACCAAGACTTGATGAGGAGAAGGCTACAAGGAAAAAAAATGGTTTGGAGAAGATGGAGGAACCAGATCAACATCAAATCACAGGTATTAGTTTCTACTATCAGATTGTCATTTGTAGGTCATATCTTAGAAGAGGAGTTATGAAGAGAGTTGAAGGATTTGAGAAGTTCTTTTAAACACTTTCATTACTTTGAAATTTAAAGTATTAGCTACACCAAATCAGGCATCTAGAGGTTATTCTTGACAATTTTGATAGAAGATCTCTTTCATGGCAAGAAAGCTCATCTAAGAAAACAAATTTGGAGATTAGATCAGTTTTGTTTTCATCCAACACAAGGTTGGAAGTTTTTTTATCAGAATTTGTACCTAAAGAGGTAATTCAGCATTCAGCCAACTCAAGGAAAATGTTGGTGAATTTAGTTATATGAGTCAAATTTGAAGCACAGTGTTGATTCAATATATGAGGAAATGATAGAAGCATGTTTTATATTCTATGTTCACTTCCATTTATATACAATGTTTGTTTTGTCTCTTACTCTTAGCACTAGAGGAAGAGAAAATTTCATTTGAAGAATTTAAGATTGCTTGCTACTTCAAGATAAAGAGAACAAAAGGTATGGAAGAGATGTTTGAAGATGTTGACATCATCAAGTGGAACAAAGATGCAGAAGAAGAAGGTCCAACAATTCCAAAGGGAAAGTAAGACTTATTTTTTTCTTATACTTTCCATATACTTTTCCTACTTTTATCCTCTACATCCAAAGAAAAGTCTACGAGAACATCTTTTGTGAAGAACATAGTTTAAAGAAGAAGAAGGTTCTTGTTTTGCATTATACTTTGTTTTAGTAGGTTTTGACAAAGAATTGCATTGAGAGAAAGAAAAGGAGCAGATATCTAAGACAGCTTATATGTTTGACTCATATGGGTATGAGTTACATTTTAGTTGAAGCTTTTGAGAAGGCAGCTTATATGTTTCCTCAAAGAATTCTTGAATTGTCAATTTAGACCTACTTTGCATATGACAAGTTGGAGAGAACTATTTTTCTTCTTTACCTAAGTCTTGAGGTAAAAGAGTATTTGTAGCAGATTTTGGAGATTTGGAGTGAGGTCTTTTTTGTTTGGAAAAGTAACCTCATATTCAGTATATTCAGTATACTCAAAAAATTCAGTATTTTCAAAAAAATTCAAAAAATTTAGTATTTAAAAAAAAACAGAAAATTTAATATTTTCCTGTTGGGTGTTCCTATTCAGAAGAAAGTTTCAGAGTTCTATTACAAAGAAGCTTGATATTTCAAAGAGGTATGTTACTTATGAGGTGTGCACATATATGATTATACCAGACTTTGAAGGAAAGAGGTATGGAGTTATAGATAGAACAAGGATGAAGACAAGATGACATCATAGATATGAAACTTTGTTGAGACTCATGAGAGTTGAGTACATTCAGAGATGAGCCAGCTAGTGTTCAGTGTTCATAATACACTAAGTTGTGAGTCATCAATCACAAGTCCCAAGTGGATTCAGTTTCTGATTATGTTTAGTGTATTTACATGACACAGCAGAAGTACGTTGAGAAACCTATCGTAAGGTAAATGCAAATATGTGGATCCTAGTGTATGCTTACAGGTTTGAGAAAACAGGAGATAGCAGGTTCAATGTCAATTCATGCTACATATGTTGTGAAGCAGTGATTGCTTGATGTATGCTAACACTATTGGATATCTAGTTTGCATATTTTCTCAGGTATTATGGTTCATATTCAGCAAATTCAGATTTTTTAAGTTAAATTCAAATTCAGTTTTGAAGAACAAATTTTGAAGATAAAGTTTGAAGTTCAATTCTGAAGGACAAGTTTGAAGCTTATGTCAGTTTGCAGACGAATGAAGTTACATATCGAGTTCCGTTAGTACCAATATGACATTGCAGGGGGGATTGTTGGAAATCAATGTCACATCAGTCCAAAATCCTATTAGGGCAGAAACCCTAATTTTGGTACTTAGTCATTTTTGGCACAAAATATGGGTAAAATTTTTATGATCCTATCTTGTAGAGCTTGATGAGAGCTTTCTAATGGTATAGGAAATTCAATCATCAGAGATCAAATGTGGGACAAAACCCTAATTTAAGTTGATCAAATTTAGTATTTTAAAAAGCTTGTGAAAAGCTATTTTCAACGATATAAAAAAAACAATGATATCTTTATTTTAGCGATCAGTTTTTGGTGATCAAATTTTCTTGGATTTTTTCACATGGGTTTTAAAATCTGTATAAGGATGGTCATTGGTCACTTTTCGTATCATCCAACATCATCGTTTGGCTAAGTTTAGAGGTGGTTGTGCTAATGCACACATGGAGCAGCCATGGTGCACATATGGGCAGCTATGGAGCAGATTTTGAAGCATATTAGGAGCAGCCATGGAGTTCTTCTTGGAGAAGAGTGTGCTCACACTCTTGCTTATGGAGAAGACTTACTTATCAGCAGATTGGTGGTGTGGATCATCCATCTACATGATGTATTTGAAGATTGTCTTCAACATGAACATTATGGAATACTTCAAAGACATTGGATTGAGCTTAACCTAATATTACATCTTTTGTTAACTATTCACGTACATATTCTCTTTATGCACATAGGTACTACTTAGAGCTTATGGAGGCAGTGGCATCCATATCTGGAGGACTCTTATCCTAAGTCTTGATGTTATGAGTCACAAGTCCTAGGATGGATTGAGTTCCTAATTATGTATAGTGTATTTACATGACACAACAGAAGTACGTTGAGAAACCTATCGTAAGGTAAATGCAAATATGTGGATCCTAGTGTATTCTTACACGTTCGAGAAAACAGGAGATAGCAGATTCAGTGTCAATTCATGCTACATATGCTGTCAAGCAGTGATTGCTTCATGTATGCTAACACTATCGGATATCTAGTTTGCATATTTTCTCAGGTATTATTTGTTCATATTCAGCAAATTCAGATTTTTGAAGTTTGAAGAAATTCAAATTCATTTTTGAAGAACAAATCTTCAAGATAAAGTTTGAAGGTCAATTCTGAAGGACAAGTTTGAAGCTTATGTCAGTTTACAGATGAATGAAGCTACATATCCAGCTTAGTTAGTACCAATATGACATTGCAAGGGGGATTGTTGGAAATCAATGTCACATCAGTTCAAAATCCTATAAGGGCAGAAATCCTAATTTTGGTACTTAGTCATTTTTGGCACAAAATATGGGTAAAATTTTTATGATCCTATCTTGTAGAGCTTGATGAGAAATTTTTAATGGTATACGACATTCAGTCATGAGAGAGCAGATGTGGGAGAAAACCCTAATTTAAGTTGATCAAATTTAGCATTTTAAAAAGCTTGTTTCAGCAATATTAAAATGAACAATGATAACTTTATTTTAGTGATCAATTTTTGGCGATCAGCTTTTCTTGGATTTTATCGCATGGGTTTTAAAATATATATAAGGATGGTCATTGGTCACTTGTTGGATCATCCAACATCATCATTTGGCTGAGTTTAGAGGTGGTTGTGTTGATGCACACATGGAATAGCCATGGTGCACATATGGACAGCTATGGAGCAGCTTTCAAAGCATATTAGGAGAATCCATGGAGTTCTTCTTGGAGAAGAGTGTGCTCACACTCTTGCTTATGGAGAAGACTTACTTATCAGCAGATTGGTGGTGTGGATAATCCATCTACATGATGTATTTGAAGATTGTCTTCTACATGAACATTATGGAATACTTCAAAGTCATTGCATGGAGCTTAACATAAGATTACATCTTATGTTAACTATTCAGGTACATATTCTCTTTATGCACACATTGGAGCTTATGGAGGCCATGGCATCCATATCTGGAGGAGCCCTATTTGGCATACATGGAGGCAATATCATCCATAAAGGACAATTAGTACATGCATGCTACATGCATCAGTTGAGGTTTTAGAGAAGGTGTTTCCGCATGAGTATGAGGACTTCTATCAGCGACATGTTAGCATTCTATGCTAATTCTGTAAGTATGTGATTTGTCACAAGCACACCTGATTTAGGGTCCTCCATGGCCTAAATTCAGATTAGGGTTTACTGAATATCAATTTCAAACTTATCTTTCCTCTTTCAGTCACTCATATTCACTCTTCTACAACCTATCAGGTCCTACATCTCATACATATTCAGATTTCCCTATGTCTGAATATTCTTGTAAATTTTGTACATACACTCTTCCATCTATTTCTGTTCACATAGAGTGGTTGAGATTTTGACTCCCACATTGTGAATTGAAATTTGTATATATGATGGTGTGAGTAAGCAGTGGCTTACGTAACTGAACAGTATCTAACGGCCACGGAAAAAGTGATTGTGAAAGCCTTTATTTTGTTCAAACCCCTCGCAATTGGTCTACTTGAATCACCTAGAGCCCACAATTACCTCACAATGGATTTTTCCTATGTCTATGCACTAGTTCATATGCTTCCCAGTAGGATCGCCAAATGTTAAGTCCTAATGCCCACGAAAAAGATGCTTATGCAAGCCCTTATTTTGCTCAAACCCCGTGGAATTGGTCCACTTGGATTATTTGGAACCCACAATGATCTCGCAATGGATTCTTCTTATGGCTATGCACTAGCTCGTACGGTTCCCGGCAAACGCACCAAAATGATAGGCTTCTAAACCCAGGAGAAAGGACGCCTATACACGGCTATATTTTGCCCAAATAACTCGACACTTCTCATTTGCTTTCTTTCACTCTCGCTTACTATCACCCACACACTCAAACACTCACTCACCGAGATAGGACTAGCTCACTTTCTATTCTCCCCTCCTTCTCATTCCACCTGCACACTTGCAACTTTCTTGTTCTCACGGCTAAAGCACTTGTCTAACTCAATTACAATCTCAATCTCTCATATATGGTTTCTTCTCCTTGTTCCTTCTCTCTCACTAGTTTCTCTCTTTTTCCTACCCCAACCAATGCCCATTCCAAAATCAAATTACTGCCAGGCTATATTGGCACATAGCTGTTATTAGACTTTTGCCTGACAGCCCATGGTGGCACAGATCTACGTTAGACTTTTGTCCTATCTCTCTTGAAATGAAAAGGTGATAAATATGCCCAAAGGAAATGCCATGACAAGTATCATTTTGCATCAATGGAATTATGCTGTCATCAAAGTCCAAGAATGACTTCAAACTGCAGTACTAGACATAATCCAAAGCAAAAAGATTCGCAAGCAGAATATGGAGACCTTCCTTTGCCTCCTGCCCTAGCCAACTAACTCCCTCTTCATTAGCAAAACTCACAAAACACTCTTCAATTCAGGTGCGACTTAGTACCATTGAGCTGCCGGAAGAATCAACTCCAAAAATCCTTTCATCAACAGTACTAAGAAGATACGAGTAGGCGACACAACGACAGAGATAGCAGTTGAATCAATCAAAACAACAAAACAACCTCCTTCACGTCTGTAATACAATGACATAGCCAGTTATGAAGAATCTCAAAACTTATCTCTGTGAAAGCTTTGCATGCTAGATCGGATAGTATTCCCTGGGATGCTCATTTGCTTGAATGGAAGACCTTCCTTTGCCTCCTGCCCTAGCCAGCAAACTCCCTCTTCAATAGCAAAACCCACAAAACACTCTTCAATTCAGGTGCGCCTACACCATTGAGTTGTCGGAAGAATGAACTCCCGAAATCTTTTTCATCAAAACTGCTCAAGCCGAGCGTTCCACTTGCAGCATGCTTGTCTCCTCCTCACAAGTGCTCTCTCATGTTACTCTTCTTGACAAAAAATACAATACTCCTCCCCCTTCAGCTATGCCCTTCTTTAGCCAATATGAGCCTTCTTGCCAATAGCAGGACATGGCGGATGTCAAATCATACAACTACAGTGAGCGGGTGGTAGCAAACGATGAGAACCCAACAAGAGGAAGTAAGGCTGCATGATGATTTCGAACAGTCTTTCTTAGATGTGTTCCTTCAGAGAGAAGGCCTTCCCCTCCCGGTGGACAAGAAGCACAACAAAAAGATTCGGCGCTGCCAACACCCCCTGAAAGCTTTGCAAGACATTCTTGTTCCTTCTCCCCTCTATTGCATGCCCCCCCCCCTTTTTTGCCTCACCAGGGAGCAGCCAAAATTGCTAAAGACCGAGGACTCAGAGCCCCTGCACAACACCGGAACTGGGAGACTTCTAAAAAACTGGTCGTTGAGCCTGTCTAGCTGGCCTAGACCTCCAGAGATGAGAAAACCGTCGATCCACCTTCTCCTCGCCACCTGCACACAGAGGCAACCCCCCCAACTACAGATCATATCCCCCTTGGACTGTCCTATGTCCTATAGGGAACGAGCTAGAGGAAGGACGAACGGCTCCTCCACACCTGTGTTGCCGCCAAAAAAACTCCTCGCTCCAACCAAACCCTCTCAGCTTCCCAATATTCCCCCACAGAGTCCCAGCTACTGCTCCGTATCTCTGCCTTCAGCCCCCAACCACACTTTTCTGTTCCCTTAGTCAGAGCGCGGAAGAAACGGACCTGCCCCCCTTCCACATACCCTCTGTCGAAAAGATAAGGTATCCCTTTTCTCCTCTACCGTCGGATAGAACTCCATGCTATGACATCAGCCATTACTTCATGGTGCTGCATAAGCGTCAATAATTCCAGGGCTGCTTCTGTAAACAGACGGATATGAAAGAGCAGAATTCTTGAGAAAACTGATCACGAGGTGCAGATGGGGGAGGCTGCCTAACAATGACGTCCAAAAGCTCATAAAAATTTTAGCCAACCTTCATTTCCTCCAGCTGGTACATACGGAAAATATCCCAAAGCACACTCCAGCAAAACAAGCCCCAAACTCCACACATCACTATCATAACTGTGTGTGTCTCCACTCACTCGTTCTGGCGACATGTATTTGTATGTGCCTATGAAGGTATCTCGTTGACCTGCAGTACTTGTCAAAACAGCACTAACACCAAAATCTGTAATTTTAACCTCTCCTTTGTGATTAACAAGAAGATTTGAGGGCTTCAGATCTCGATGAATAACATGCCCTTCTTGATGCAAATATAACAAACCCTTCAGAACCTGTCTACATACAACTGCCAAAAGATGCTCTGGTATTGTCTTGCAACATTTTAAGACATCTGCAAGAGACCCACCATCCATATACTCCAAGAGAATGGAGATGATTCCATTGTTGTAGCAAGCATGATAGCAAATAACTACATAATCATTCTGAAGTCCTTTATTTATTTTTAATTCTCGAACAATCTGTTTCCGAACTGTCTCTTCGATATTCATTTGTATAACCTTTGCACATGGTTGTCCACTACTTGTGGATGGTCATATTACTAGTTGTATTGCTGTCCACTTTTGCTTCCTGCCTTGCTGGTTGTCTGCATCCATGTAGTTAATCCTTGCATCATCCATTAGACCACACTTGCCATACATAGAGATAAGTGCATTTGCAACCAATACATCATTTCCAAGCAGAAGTTTTGTAGACATGAGTGCAATCTCCTTTCATCCAATTGATTAACTCTGCAAGTACCTGCAATCAAACAATATTTTCCTGCCAAATATAAACATATTAGTGCATAAAAATCAACCAAATTGTGGGCTAACATACTCCTCTCTTCTTAATTGCGAAGTCGTCCTCGACGAGCGATATGCTACCTGCACTCAAGTTATCCAACATGTGATCATCACTCAATCAAATACAAATCTTTACCTTGCATGACCATACTCTTCTTCCTCAATGTAGCACCTGAAATCATACTCATACAATCATTTGTTAGTACCAAAATCCAATCATTTCACTTACCATCTTTGTCCATCTTCTCGCATCTTCATTGACATGTCCACCTATCTGCAAACTTATCAAACATATTAGATCATTTTTCATCAAACACCACATCTACTACCAAATGAGAAACATCCATATTAATCATCCATATCACACGTGTATACTCAACACACGCATCACGATCTCGCATCACACATGCATTCTCGTCACGCACAACATACATACATGCAAACAGAAGACATATCCACATTCGCTCTCGTCACTCTTCTCGACTACTCATTCAACACGTCACACATCTTTATTCCACATGCATACTCAACACATTTTCCACACACCATCAAAAACCATTCCCGAGTTCCGTTTCGATACTCTTCCCAACCACACGATCGCTTTCTTGATTCCTTTTTCTCGTTTCTAACTGGGTTCTCTCGCCAATTTCCCAATTCCTTCCCACCTAGGGTTTCCTATTCCCACTTACCTTTTGGTCTATTCTGTGCTCTTTCGTTCATCAATCAAATTCTATGCTTGGTCGCCACCACCTCTCCTAAATTGATGGACACACGACAAAGACCACTCAAGCCTAACACGAGCTCACTCTAACAAGATCACTCATCGTCGACGCGATTCCGAACTTCACAAGTCATTGCACCACCTAAGAGCCAAACTGAACACTTCTGGAAGGTTTGCAGACAAACAATGCAACTAGCACGACTGGATTCCTCAAGTCCAAGCTTTCCATAGACACATCGCAACCAAAATCCTAGCCGAGCTTAAGCTTCAATTTGACATGTTTCATCGGGAGCCCAAACATTCCCATATCCCCACAACACAAACACAGATATTCCCATCCGAGCATCATGCTCTCTCACCTCTCTTATGTCCCCCCTCGAGCGAGGAATTCTTCTCATTCATTTCTTCACATTTTTTTTTCATCATTTTTTTTTCACATATTTACTCACACTTGCCGGCCTACGCCGAAGCTGGATGCGACTCGTGGACTCGACCACCCGATCGAGTTTGTTCCACCCATCTACCAACCCAACGAAGCGCGCGACACACAGACAGCTAGCCATGTGCGAAACCGACGTCGGTTCGTGGCTTTGACCACCCGGCCAAAGTGAGTCCACCCACCTATCAGCCCACATAGGCGCGTAGCCACACTCACACGTACACATAAACATATATTTTTTTCTCATCTTTTTTCATTCCCGCATCTCGAGAATTAGGAGACAAAAGAAAGGACTTTTTCCCAACCCAACCAATCACGACACACACACATATATCCCCTCATGGACATCCCGATGAGACATATCTCCTCTCTGCTACTACTCAAGCCGAAATCAGGCGACTAATGCCATGGTCAACTTTTTCTCTCGAGACCCGCACATACTAACCACCTCGTCGACCTGAAACCTCTGAAAGTGTCACTTCAGTCCTAAGTGTACAACAGACTTGGTCCATCCGTCCTCACATCTCAGACTCGTAATCCGCAAAGCAAACCCTAATCAAACTCAAGCCATCCTCACCGACATCCATTACCTCGTCTATTTTTTCATCTCCAACCTCTGCCTCGCAGAGATTCCACATGATTCGATAGCTTGCTGATATTGTCCTCTAGCCAGGCGATACGGTCTGGAAGGCCACCATTCATTACTACACCTCTTAATGCCTCGAGCTTCAAAGCTAAATCCCTTATCCCTTCTTCTTTTCGCTCATCACTGCCTTGGAGTCGAAAAATCTCATCATCCACTTGATGGAACCGAACCCACATTTTCTTCTTCTCCTCTTCTAAATGGCTCATCTTTCTTTCTATTTCCAAAGGAACCTCCTCGCTTTTCCCGACTTGGCCAGACAACTTTTCAACCTCTTCTCGAATCGACCTCTCCTCCCAGATCCTACTCATATTTTCTTCATTTAGATCATCTACCTTCTTCAACAATTCATTCTTCATTTTTTCTAACTCCGTTCCGAATGCATCCAACCTATCCAACACCGCTTTCAGCTCTTCCTCCATTTTTCCTGCTTTCGGGTCCTCTACCTGTACTCGCATCTCATCGTCTTTCCGATTCATCCACCTACCGAGCTTGCTACTCAGCCTTGCATTCTCTTTCTCTACACGTCTCACTTTCTCATCACTCTCTGCTTGGACACTTTTCATTCTTTCTAATTCCAGGTGGAACTCTTCCGCTACCTTACCCGCTTGGTCATCATGTCTACCAGTCATCTCTCGCAATTTCTCGATCTCCTTTTCCATTCGGTCGACTCTCTGTGCCATGTCATCATCCTCTCGTGAGAGCTCCTCTTCAATTGAAACTCCATGGCAATTGGCTATCCTCAAGCCAGTTCTTAGGTCTAGGGCCGCATTTTCATGCTCAGACCTCGAAAGACCTTCCCTCAAGCTTTTGTTCCCCCTTTTTAACTCCTTGTTTTCACTTTCCAATGCTCGTACTTGCTTTTCCCAAGCTCCTAAGACCTCGGTAATTTTCACTTGAGTTTCCTCTAATTTCTCTATTTTGATCCTCTCATTATCTCGCTCTTCTCGCAGACATTCCAACTGACGTAGTACGCTTGCCAACGAACTCTCATTATCTTCGGCTTTCACATAAAAGGTCGCAACCTGAGGACTAACCTCTTTTGCCACGACCTCCTCAATGAGAACATCCTTCGCACGACACACGTGCTCGCATAGCTTCTTGTTTCCGCATTCCACGCATCTAGGGACGAAGTCCAATGGGGTGCACACACGAGGGCAAAATTTTGCGATGTGCCCTATCTTTTCGCAACACCAACACCGAATGTAATTCGAGATTGGGCCAACCCGGCGACATTCATATGCATGATTTCTCATTTGGTGCCCAAATCCGCTTCGACTTCTAATCCCTCTCGGAGTCATCATTCTTGAGCTAATTTCTCGAACATCTACAACTTGTGTACTTTGTGCCATCTCTCTACCAAGACCAAAGCAACCAATGCGGGGCTTGGCTGTGCCACACAATTGGGGCACCAAGCGAACTCGTAGCACTCTCTATGAGATGTGCTAAGCCAATTCCCGGCTGATAGGCTTCTAAACCCAGGAGAAAGGACGCCTATACACGGCTATATTTTGCCCAAATAACTCGACACTTCTCATTTGCTTTCTTTCACTCTCGCTTACTATCACCCACACACTCAAACACTCACTCACCGAGATAGGACTAGCTCACTTTCTATTCTCCCCTCCTTCTCATTCAAACTGCACACTTGCAACTTTCTTGTTCTCACGGCTAAAGCACTTGTCTAACTCAATTACAATCTCAATCTCTCATATATGGTTTCTTCTCCTTGTTCCTTCTCTCTCACTAGTTTCTCTCTTTTTCCTACCCCAACCAATGCCCATTCCAAAATCAAATTACTGCCAGGCTATATTGGCACATAGCTGTTATTAGACTTTTGCCTGGCAGCCCATGGTGGCACAGATCTACGTTAGACTTTTGTCCTATCTCTCTTGAAATGAAAAGGTGATAAATATGCCCAAAGGAAATGCCATGACAAGTATCATTTTGCATCAATGGAATTATGCTGTCATCAAAGTCCAGGAATGACTTCAAACTGCAGTACTAGACATAATCCAAAGCAAAAAGATTCGCAAGCAGAATATGGAGACCTTCCTTTGCCTCCTGCCCTAGCCAACTAACTCCCTCTTCATTAGCAAAACTCACAAAACACTCTTCAATTCAGGTGCGACTTAGTACCATTGAGCTGCCGGAAGAATCAACTCCAAAAATCCTTTCATCAACAGTACTAAGAAGATACGAGTAGGCGACACAACGACAGAGATAGCAATTGAATCAATCAAAACAACAAAACAACCTCCTTCACGTCTGTAATACAATGACATAGCCAGTTATGAAGAATCTCAAAACTTATCTCTGTGAAAGCTTTGCATGCTAGATCGGATAGTATTCCCTGGGATGCTCATTTGCTTGAATGGAAGACCTTCCTTTGCCTCCTGCCCTAGCCAGCAAACTCCCTCTTCAATAGCAAAACCCACAAAACACTCTTCAATTCAGGTGCGCCTACACCATTGAGTTGCCGGAAGAATGAACTCCCGAAATCTTTTTCATCAAAACTGCTCAAGCCGAGCGTTCCACTTGCAGCATGCTTGTCTCCTCCTCACAAGTGCTCTCTCATGTTACTCTTCTTGACAAAAAATACAATACTCCTCCCCCTTCAGCTATGCCCTTCTTTAGCCAATATGAGCCTTCTTGCCAATAGCAGGACATGGCGGATGTCAAATCATACAACTACAGTGAGCGGGTGGTAGCAAACGATGAGAACCCAACAAGAGGAAGTAAGGCTGCATGATGATTTCGAACAGTCTTTCTTAGATGTGTTCCTTCAGAGAGAAGGCCTTCCCCTCCCGATGGACAAGAAGCACAACAAAAAGATTCGGCGCTGCCAACACCCCCTGAAAGCTTTGCAAGACATTCTTGTTCCTTCTCCCCTCTATTGCATGCCCCCCCCCCCTTTTTTGCCTCACCAAGGAGCAGCCAAAATTGCTAAAGACCGAGGACTCAAAGCCCCTGCACAACACCGGAACTGGGAGACTTCTAAAAAACTGGTCGTTGAGCCTGTCTAGCTGGCCTAGACCTCCAGAGATGAGAAAACCGTCGATCCACCTTCTCCTCGCCACCTGCACACAGAGGCAACCCCCCCAACTACAGATCATATCCCCCTTGGACTGTCCTATGTCCTATAGGGAACGAGCTAGAGGAAGGACGAACGCCTCCTCCACACCTGTGTTGCCGCCAAAAAAACTCCTCGCTCCAACCAAACCCTCTCAGTTTCCCAATATTCCCCCCCAGAGTCCCAGCTACTGCTCCGTATCTCTGCCTTCAGCCCCCAACCACACTTTTCTGTTCCCTTAGTCAGAGCGCGGAAGAAACGGACCTGCCCCCCTTCCACATACCCTCTGTCGAAAAGATAAGGTATCCCTTTTCTCCTCTACCGTCGGATAGAACTCCATGCTATGACATCAGCCATTACTTCATGGTGCTGCATAAGCGTCAATAATTCCAGGGCTGCTTCTGTAAACAGACGGATATGAAACAGCAGAATTCTTGAGAAAACTGATCACGAGGTGCAGATGGGGGAGGCTGCCTAACAATGACGTCCAAAAGCTCATAAAAATTTTAGCCAACCTTCATTTCCTCCAGCTGGTACATACGGAAAATATCCCAAAGCACACTCTAGCAAAACAAGCCCCAAACTCCACACATCACTATCATAACTGTGTGTGTCTCCACTCACTCGTTCTGGCGACATGTATTTGTATGTGCCTATGAAGGTATCTCGTTGACCTGCAGTACTTGTCAAAACAGCACTAACACCAAAATCTGTAATTTTAACCTCTCCTTTGTGATTAACAAGAAGATTTGAGGGCTTCAGATCTCGATGAATAACATGCCCTTCTTGATGCAAATATAACAAACCCTTCAGAACCTGTCTACATACAACTGCCAAAAGATGCTCTGGTATTGTCTTGCAACATTTTAAGACATCTGCAAGAGACCCACCATCCATATACTCCAAGAGAATGGAGATGATTCCATTGTTGTAGCAAGCATGATTGCAAATAACTACATAATCATTCTGAAGTCCTTTATTTATTTTTAATTCTCGAACAATCTGTTTCCGAACTGTCTCTTCGATATTCATTTGTATAACCTTTGCACATGGTTGTCCACTACTTGTGGATGGTCATATTACTAGTTGTATTGCTGTCCACTTTTGCTTCCTGCCTTGCTGGTTGTCTGCATCCATGTAGTTAATCCTTGCATCATCCATTAGACCACACTTGCCATACATAGAGATAAGTGCATTTGCAACCAATACATCATTTCCAAGCAGAAGTTTTGTAGACATGAGTGCAATCTCCTTTCATCCAATTGATTAACTCTGCAAGTACCTGCAATCAAACAATATTTTCCTGCCAAATATAAACATATTAGTGCATAAAAATCAACCAAATTGTGGGCTAACAGTAACACTTTGAACATGTTATCTAATCTCTCTCATCTTTGTCTCATCATTGTATAATTAAATGCCGTATGCTCATGTTTGTCAATATTGGAAGTTGTTGGAATCTGTGTCGTAGATCTTGCACTTGTGGGAATTGTGGAATTTGTTATGGGCCTACCTTATTTCCAACTTTTGGTATCAGAGCTCCCACGTTCCCTTGACTAAGGAGAAGGCTACAAGGAAAAACAATGGTTTGGAGAAGGTGAAGGAACCAGATCAACATCAAATCACAGGTATTAGTTTCTACTATTAGATTTTCATTTGTAGGTCATATCTTAGAAGAGGAGTTATGAAGAGATTTGAAGGATTTGAGAAGTGCTTTTAAACACTTTCATTACTTTGAAATTTAAAGTATTAGCTACACCAAATCAGGCATCTAGAGGTTATTCTTGACAGTTTTGATAGAAGATCTCTTTCATGGCAAGAAAGCTCATCTAAGAAAACAAATTTGGAGATTAGATCAGTTTTGTTTTCATCCAACACAAGGTTGGAAGTTTTTTTATCAGAATTTGTACCTAAAGAGGTAATTCATTATTCAGCCAACTCAAGGAAAATGTTGGTGAATTTAGTTATATGAGTCAAATTTGAAGTAGAGTGTTGATTCAATATATGAGGAAATGATAGAAGCATGTTTTATCTTCTATGTTCACTTCCATTTATATACCATGTTTGTTTTGTCTCTTACTCTTAGCACTAGAGGAAGAGAAAATTTCATTTGAAGAAGTTAAGATTGCTTGCTACTTCAAGATAAAGAGAACAAAAGGTATGGAAGAGAAGTTTGAAGTTGTTGACATCACCAGGTGGAACAAAGATGCACAAGAAAAAGGTCCAAAAATTCCAAAGGGAAAGTAAGACTTATGTTTTTTCTTATATTTTCCATATACTTTTCTTACTTTTATCCTCTACATCCAAAGAAAAGTCTACGAGAACATCTTTTGTGAAGAAGATAGTTTAAAGAAGAAGCAGGTTCTTGTTTTGCATTATACTTGGTCATGTTTTAGTAGGTTTTGACAAAGAATTGCATTGAGAGAAAGAAAAGGAGCAGATATCTAAGAGAGCTTATATGTTTTGACTCATATGGGTATGAGTTACATTTTAGTTGAAGCTTTTGAGGAGGCAGCTTATATGTTTCCTCAAAGAATTCTTGAATTGTCAATTCAGACCTACTTTGTATATGACAAGTTGCAGAGAAGTATTTTTCTTCTTTTCCTAAGTCTTGAGGTAAAAGAGTATTTGTAGAAGATGTTGGAGACTTGGAGTGAGGTCTTTTTTGTTTGGAAAAGTAACCTCATATTCAGTATACTAAAAAAATTCAGTATTTTCAAAAAAATTCAAAAAATTTAGTATTTTACAAAAAAAAATCAGAAAATTCAGTATTTTCATGTTGGGTGTTCCTATTTGGGAGAAAGTTTTAGAGTTCTATTACAAAGAAGCTTGATATTTCAGAGAGGTATGTTACTTATGAGGTGCACACACATATATAATTATACCTGACTTTGAAGGAAAGAGGTATGAAGGACTTATAGATAGAACAAGGATGAAGACAAGATGACATCATAGATATGAAACTTTGTTGAGACTCATGTTAGAGGGCCGCCGAACCAGGACGGATGAACCCGGACAGGTGCCGTAAAAAGTGGATTCGCGGAAACATTGTAGCAGACTTCTATTTAAAGCGCACAAAGGAAAGCGGTAAAGCCCGGCAGTTTTTGGGAAGAGCCTCTGCGTCTGTTGGGTATTGTAGTGAGTGGGTTGATTACGTCTCGAACCGAGGTGTTTGGAAATTGCAAGTATAGCATTGTGTGTATAGGTGTTCTATCTGTCTGTTCTATTGATCCCATTTGGGAAATTGCGAGCATCTTGTTTGAGACCATGTATGAGGTGTTGATGAGAATATTGAGTTCTGTTCTGTTCTATTCGCATCTAACTATTCTGCTATTCTTCCTATCGTGCCGAGTTCTATTCGGTAGTCTTGTGTTGTGAGTCTGTTTGGTAATAAGTTATATACGGTTCTGGATCTTTTCGTCACGAAATAGTGTGGTTTGTCATCCTACGAGAGACTGTGTAAGGTCGAAGTGAATCATTTGCATTTTAGTATTTTTCGGTTAAGTGACCAGATTCGATACGATAGTCTGCGTTCACTGAGGATTCCGATCTCAGAAAGAACTTATATCGGTAAAGGTCTGTACACGAACAGAAGCATTGGTAAAGTTTGTGATGAATCAACTGTGGTAGGAACTTGTGGCTTGAGTCGGTATACGATAAGTTTGCGTAATCTCGATTATAGTTGTCTGTTGTATTATTGTTCGGTATATCTATCTGTCACATGGAAGCAGCATATTGAGTAATATTCAATTAATGAAGTTGAGTATTCTATTAGTTATAAGTCAGAACAGGACCTCTGCTCCATTACTATAGCAGATTCAGTCCAGAAGTCCTAAGTTTCCGCATGCCGAATAGTTGTCAGTAGTCAGAATCAACCACTACGCTACGACGTGATGGAGTATTTATGAGTGTGTGAAAAGTTGGGAAAATAGTATAGGGCCTCTGTCTAACAGACCCCTACCACTGCCAAGAACCCACGTGGCTAAGAGAACGATTGCGGTTAAAGATTTGGAACCAAGTGAAAGAGGAGCACTGGAATAGAACGTAAAGTAACGCTTAATCGGTATCAGTTTAACCCATAACCCGTTTTAACATTTAACACTCATAAGAGTTGAGTACATTCAGAGATGAGCCAGCTAGTGTTCAGTGTTCATAATACACTAAGTTGTGAGTTATCAATCACAAATCCCAAGTGGATTCAGTTTCTGATTATGTTTAGTGTATTTACATGACACAGCAGAAGTACATTGAGAAACCTATCGTAAGGTAAATGCAAATATGTGGATCCTAGTGTTTTCTTACAAGTTTGAGAAAACAGGAGATAGCAGGTTCACTGCCAATTCATGCCAGATATGTTGTCAAGCACTGATTTCTTGATGTATGCTAACACTACTGGATGAATAGTTTGCATATTTTCTTAGATATTATGGTTCATATTCAACAAATTCAGATTTTTGAAGTTAAATTCAAATTCAGTTTTGAAGAACAAATTTTGAAGTTCAATTCTGAAGGACAAGTTTGAAGCTTATGTCAGTTTGCAGATGAATGAAGTTACATATCCAGTTCAGTTAGTACCAATATGACATTGCAGGGGGGATTGTTGGAAATCAATGTCACATCAATCCAAAATCCTATTAGGGCAAAAACCCTAATTTTGGTACTTAGTCATTTTTGGCACAAAATATGGGTAAAATTTTTATGATCCTATCTTGTAGAGCTTGATGAGAGCTTTCTAATGGTATAGGACATTCAATCATCACAGAGCAGATGTGCGAGAAAACCCTAATTTAAGTGGATCAAATTTAGTATTTTAAAAAGCTTGTGAAAAGCTATTTTCAACGATATAAAAAAAACAATGATAGCTTTATTTTAGCGATCAGTTTTTGGTGATCAACTTTTCTTGGATTTTTCCGCATGGGTTTTAAAATCTATATAAGGATGGTCATTGGTCACTTTTCGTATCATCCAACATCATCGTTTGGCTAAGTTTAGAGGTGGTTGTTCTAATGCACACATGGAGAAGCCATGGTGCACATATGGGCAGCTATGGAGCAGCTTTTGAAGCATATTAGGAGCAGCCATGGAGTTCTTCTTGGAGAAGAGTGTGCTCACACTCTTGCTTATGGAGAAGACTTACTTATCAGCAAATTGGTGGTGTGGATCATCCATCTACATGATATATTTGAAGATTGTCTTCAACATGAACATTATGGAATACTTCAAAGACATTGGATTGAGCTTAACATAAGATTACATCTTTTGTTAACTATTCAGGTACATATTCTCTTTATGCACATAGGTACTACTTAGAGCTTATGGAGGCAGTGGCATCCATATCTGGAGGACTCTTATCGTAAGTTCTGATGTTATCAGTCACAAGTCCTAGGATGGATTGAGTTCTTGATTATGTTTAGTGTATTTACATGACACAGCAGAAGTATGTTGAGAAACCTATCGTAAGGTAAATGCAAATATGTGGATCCTAGTGTATGCTTACTGGTTCGAGAAAACAGGAGATAGGAGATTCAGTGTCAATTCATGCTACATATGTTGTCAAGCAGTGATTGCTTGATGTATGCTAACACTATCAGATATCTAGTTTGCATATTTTCTGAGGTATTATTGTTGATATTCAGCAAATTTGGATTTTTGAAGTTTGAAGAAATTCAAATTCATTTTTGAAGAACAAATCTTCAAGATAAAGTTTGAAGGTCAATTCTGAAGGACAAGTTTGAAGCTTATGTCAGTTTGTAGATGAATGAAGTTACATATCCAACTCAGTTAGTACCAATATGACATTGCAGGGGGGACTGTTGGAAATCAATGTCACATGAGTTCAAAATCCTATAAGGGCACAAACCCTAATTTTGGTACTTAGTCATTTTTGGCACAAAATATGGGTAAAACTTTTATGATCCTATCTTGTAGAGCTTGATGAGAACTTTTTAATTGTATAGGACACTCAATCATCAGAGAGCAGATGTGGGAGAAAACCCTAATTTAAGTTGATCAAATTTAGCATTTTAAAAAGCTTGTTTCAGCAATATTAAAAAGAACAACGATAACTTTATTTTAGTGATCAATTTTTGGGGATCAGATTTTCTTGGAGTTTACCGCATGGGTTTTAAAATCTATATAAGGATGGTCATTGGTCACTTGTTGGATCATCCAACCTCATCATTTGGCTGAGTTTAGAGGTGGTTATGGTGATGCACACATGGAGTAGCCATGGTGCACATATGGACAGCTATGGAGCAGCTTTCAAAGCATATTAGGAGAAGCCATGGAGTTCTTCTTGGAGAAGAGTGTGCTCACACTCTTGCTTATGGAGAAGACTTACTTATCAGCAGATTGGTGGTGTGAATAATCCATCTACAAGATGTATTTGAAGATTGTTCTCTACATGAACATTATGGAATACTTCAAAGTCATTGGATGGAGCTTAACATAAGATTACATCTCATTTTAAATATTCAGGTACATATTCTGTTTATGCACACAGGTACTACTTGGAGCTTATGGAGGCGGTGGCATCCATATATGGAGGAGCCCTATTTGGCATACATGGAGGCAATATCATCCATAAAGGTGAATTAGTACATGCATGCTACATGCATGAGATAAGGTTTTAGAGAAGGTGCTTCTACATGAGTATGAGGACTTCTATCAGCGACATGTTAGCATTCTATGCTAATTCTATAAGTATGTGATTTGTCACAAGCACATCTGATTTAGGGTCTTCCATAGCCTAAATTCAGATTAGGGTTTACTGAATATCAATTTCAAACTGATCTTTCCTCATTCAGTCACTCATATTAACTCTTCTACAACCTATCAGGTCCTACATCTCATACATGTTCAGATTTCTATCCCTATGTCTGAATATTCTTGTAAATTTTGTACATACACTCTTCCATCTATTTCTCTTCACATAGAGTGGTTGAGATTTTGACTCCCACATTGTGAATTGAAATTTGTATATATGATGGTGTGAGTAAGCAGTGGCTTACATAACACTTTGAACATGTTATCTAATCTCTCTCATCTTTGTCTCATCATTGTATGATCAAATGCTATATGCTCATGTTTGGCAATATTGGAAGATGTTGGAATCTGTGTTGTAGATCTTGGACTTGTGGGACTTGTGGAATTTGTTATGGGCCTACCTTATTTCCAACTTTTGGTGTCAGAGCTCCCACATTCCCAAATTCTCAAACTACCAACATTTGATTTCAGAGGAGCTTCCAACATTTGACATATGACATACACACTTAATCTAGATGAGTAGAGATTTGAGAATTAGACGATTCAGTCACATGTTTATTTATCAGTGTGGAGTATGAAGCTGATGATCTGTTAGCAGCCAAATACTTTTGGAAGTATGAAGATACTTTATAGAAGTATTGCGTGAAGACCAAGACTTGATGAGGAGAAGGCTACGAGGAAAAACAATGGTTTGGAGAAGATGAAGGAACCAGATCAACATCAAATCACAACTATTAGTTTCTACTATGAGATTGTCATTTGTAGGTCATATCTTAGAAGAGGATTTATGAAGAGATTTGAAGGATTTGAGAAGTGCTTTTAAACACTTTCATTACTTTGAAATTTAAAGTATTAGCTACACCAAATCAGGCATCTAGAGGTTATTCTTGACAGTTTTGATAGAAGATCTCTTTCATGGCAAGAAAGCTCATCTAAGAAAACAAATTTGGAGATTAGATCAGTTTTGTTTTCATCCAACACAAGGTTGGAAGTTTTTTTATCAGAATGTGTACCTAAAGAGGTAATTCATTATTCAGCCAACTCAAGGAAAGTGTTGGTGAATTTAGTTATATGAGTCAAATTTGAAGCAGAGTGTTGATTCAGTATATGAGGAAATGATAGAAGCATGTTTTATCTTCTATGTTCACTTCCATTTATATACCATGTTTGTTTTGTCTCTTACTCTTAGCACTAGAGGAAGAGAAAATTTCATTTGAAGAAGTTAAGATTGCTTGCTACTTCAAGATAAAGAGAACAAAAGGTATGGAAGAGATGTTTGAAGATGTTGACATCATCAGGTGGAACAAAGATGCAGAAGAAGAAGGTCCAAAAATTCCAAAGGGAAAGTAAGACTTATTTGTTTTCTTATACTTTCCATATACTTTTCCTACTTTTATCCTCTACATCCAAAGAAAAGTCTACGAGAACATCTTTTGTGAAGAAGATAGTTTAAAGAAGAAGCAGGTTCTTGTTTTGCATTATACTTGGTCATGTTTTAGTAGGTTTTGACAAAGATTAAGCTTTTGAGGAGGCAGCTTATATGTTTCCTCAAAGAATTCTTGAATTGAAGTTGCAGAGAAGTATTTTTCTTCTTTTCCTAAGTCTTGAGGTAAAAGAGTATTTGTAGCAAATGTTGGAGACTTGGAGTGAGGTCTTTTCTGTTTGGAAAGGTAACCTCATATTCAGTATATTCAGTATACTCAGAAAATTCAGTATTTTCAAAAAAATTCAAAAAATTTAGTATTTAAAAAAAAATCAGAAAATTCAGTATTTTCCTGTTGGGTGTTCCTATTTGGGAGAAAGTTTCAGAGTTCTATTACAAAGAAGCTTGATATTTCAGAGGGGTATGTTACTTATGAGGTCCACACATATATATATATATGAGACTTTGAAGGAAAGAGGTATGAAGGACGTATAGATAGAACAAGGTTGAAGACAAGATGACATCATAGATATTAAACTTTGTTGAGACTCATAAGAGTTGAGTACATTCAGAGATGAGCCAGCTAGTGTTTAGTGTTCATAATACACTAAGTTGTGAGTTATCAATCACAAGTCCCAAGTGGATTCAGTTTCTGATTTTGTTTAGTGTATTTACATGACACAACAGAAGTACGTTGAGAAACCTATCGTAAGGTAAATGCAAATATGTGGATCCTAGTGTTTTCTTACAAGTTTGAGAAAACAGGAGATAGCAGGTTCAGTGTCAATTCATGCTAGATATGTTGTCAAGCAGTGATTTCTTGATGTATGCTAACACTAATGGATATCTAGTTTGCATATTTTCTCAGGTATTATGGTTCATATTCAGCAAATTCATATTTTTGAAGTTAAATTCAAATTCAGTTTTAAAGAACAAATTTTGAAGTTCAATTCTGAAGGACAAGTTTGAAGCTTATGTCAGTTTGCAGATGAATGAAGTTACATATCCAGTTCAGTTAGTACCAATATGACATTGCAGGGGGGATTGTTGGAAATCAATGTCACATCAGTCCAAAATCCTATTAGGGCAGAAACCCTAATTTTGGTACTTAGTCATTTTTGGCACAAAATATGGGTAAACTTTTTATGATCCTATCTTGTAGAGCTTGATGAGAGCTTTCTAATGGTATAGGACATTCAATCATCAGAGAGCAGATGTGGGAGAAAACCCTAATTTAAGTGGATCAAATTTAGTATTTTAAAAAGCTTGTGAAAAGCTATTTTCAATGATATAAAAAAAAACAAAGATAGCTTTATTTTAGCGATCAGTTTTTGGTGATCAACTTTTCTTGGATTTTTTCGCATGGGTTTTAAAATCTGTATAAGGATGGTTATTGGTCACTTGTCATATCATCCAACATCATCGTTTGGCTAAGTTTAGAGGTGGTTGTGCTAATGCACACATGGAGCAGCCATGGTGCACATATGGAAAGCTATCGAGCAGCTTTTGAAGCATATTAGGAGCAGCCATGGAGTTCTTCTTGGAGAAGAGTGTGCTCACACTCTTGCTTATGGAGAAGACACTTTATGCACATAAGTACTACTTAGAGCTTATGGAGGGAGTGGCATCCATATCTGTAGGACTCTTATCATAAGTCCTGATGTTATCAGTCACGAGTCCCAGGATGGATTGAGTTCCTGATTATGTTTAGTGTATTTACATGACACAGCAGAAGTATAATGAGAAACCTATCGTAAGGTAAATGCAAATATGTGGATCCTAGTGTATGCTTACTAGTTCGAGAAAATAGGAGATAGGAGATTCAGTGTCAATTCATGCTACATATGTTGTCAAGCAGTGATTGCTTGATGTATGCTAACACTATCGGATATCTAGTTTGCATATTTTCTCAGGTATTAGTGTTCATATTCAGTAAATTCAGATTTTTGAAGTTTAAAGAAATTCAAATTCATTTTTGAAGAACAAATCTTCAAGATAAAGTTTGAAGGTCAATTCTAAAGACAAGTTTGAAGCTTATGTCAGTTTGTAGATGAATGAAGTTACATATCCAACTCAGTTAGTACCAATATGACATTGCAGGGGGGACTGTTGGAAATCAATGTCACATCAGTTCAAAATCCTATAAGGGCACAAACCCTAATTTTGGTACTTAGTCATTTTTGGTACAAAATATGCGTAAAATTTTCATGATCCTATCTTGTAGAGCTTGATGAGAACTTTTTAATTGTATAGGACATTCAATCATCAGAGAGTAGATGTGGGAGAAAACCCTAATTTAAGTTGATCAAATTTAGCATTTTAAAAAGCCCGTTTCAGCGATATTAAAAAGAACAACGATAACTTTATTTTAGTGATCAATTTTTGACGATCAGCTTTTCTTGGATTTTACCGCATGGGTTTTAAAATCTATATAAGGATGGTCATTGGTCACTTGTTGGATCATCCAACGTCATCATTTGGCTGAGTTTAGAGGTGGTTGTGCTGATGCACACATGGAGTAGCCATGGTGCACATATGGACAGCTATGGAGCAGCTTTCAAAGCATATTAGGAGAAGCCATGGAGTTCTTCTTGGAGAAGAGTGTGCTCACACTCTTGCTTATCGAGAAGACTTACTTATCAGCAAATAGGTGGTGTGGATAATCCATCTACATGATGTATTTGAAGATTGTCTTCTACATGAACATTATGGAATACTTCAAAGTCACTCGATGGAGCTTAATTAACATAAGATTACATCTTATGTTAACTATTCAGGTACATATTCTCTTTATGCACACAGGTACTACTTGGAGCTTATGGAGGCGGTGGCATCCATATCTGGAGGAGCCCTATTCGGCATACATGGAGGTAGTATCATCCATAAAGGAGAATTAGTACATGCATGCTACATGCATTAGATGAGGTTTTAGAGAAGGTGTTTCCACATGAGTATGAGGACTTCTATCAGCAACATGTTATCATTCTATGCTAATTCTATAAGTATGTGATTTATCACACACACATCTAATTTGGGGTCTTCCATAGCCTAAATTCATATTAGGGGTTTTTGAATATTAGTTTCAAACTGATCTTTCCTCTTTCAATCACTCATATTCACTCTTCTACAACCTATCAGATCCTACATCTCATACATATTCAGATTTCTATCCCTATGTCTGAATATTCTTGTAAATTTTGTACATACGCTCTTCCATCTATTTCTGTTCACATAGAGTGGTTGAGATTTTGACTCCCACATTGTGAATTGAAATTTGTATATATGATGGTGTGAGTAAGGAGTGGCTTACGTATTACTTTGAATATGTTATCTAGTCTCTCTCTATCTTTGTCTCATCATTGTATAATTAAATGTTGTATGCTCATGTTTGTCAATATTGGAAGATGTTGGAATCTGTGTTGTAGATCTTGGACTTGTGGGTCTTGTGGAATTTGTTATGGGCCTACCTAATTTCCAACTTTTGGTATCAGAGCTCCCACGTTCCTAGATTCTCAGACTACCAACATTTGATTTCAGAGTAGTTTCCAACATTTGACATATGACATACACACTTAATCTAGATGAGTAGAGATTTGAGAATTAGACAATTCAGTCACATGTTTATTTATCAGTGTGGAGCATGAAGCTGATGATCTATTAGCAGCCAAATACTTTTGGAAGTATGAAGATACTTTACAGAAGTATTGCATGAAGAACAAGACTTGATGAGGAGAAGGCTACAAGGAAAAACAATGGTTTGGAGAAGATGAAGGAACCAGATCAACATCAAATCACAACTATTAGTTTCTACTATGAGATTGTCATTTGTAGGTCATATCTTAGAAGAGGAGTTATGAAGAGATTTGAAGGATTTGAGAAGTGCTTTTAAACACTTTCATTACTTTGAAATTTAAAGTATTAGCTACACCAAATCAAGCATCTAGAGGTTATTCTTGACAGTTTTGATAGAAGATCTCTTTCATGGCAAGAAAGCTCATCTAAGAAAACAAATTTGGAGATTAGATTAGTTTTGTTTTCATCCAACACAAGGTTGGAAGTTTTTTTATCAGAATTTGTACCTAAAGAGGTAATTCAGCATTCAGCCAACTCAAGGAAAATGTTGGTGAATTTATTTATATGAGTCAAATTTGAAGCAGAGTGTTGAATCAGTATATGAGGAAATGATAGAAGCATGTTTTATCTTCTATGTTCACTTCCATTTATATACCATGTTTGTTTTGTCTCTTACTCTTAGCACTAGAGGAAGAGAAAATTTCATTTGAAGAAGTTAAGAATGCTTGCTACTTCAAGATAAAGAGAACAAAAGGTATGGAAGAGAAGTTTGAAGATGTTTACATCATCAGGTGGAACAAAGATGCAGAAGAAGAAGGTCCAACAATTCCAAAGGGAAAGTAAGGCTTATTTTTTTTCTTATACTTTCCATATACTTTTCCTACTTTTATCCTCTACATCCAAAGAAAAGTCTACGAGAACACCTTTTGTGAAGAACATAGTTTAAAGAAGAAGCAGGTTCTTGTTTTGCTTTATACTTGGTCATGTTTTAGTAGGTTTTGACAAAGAATTGCATTGAGAGAAAGAAAAGGAGAAAATATCTAAGACAGCTTATATGTTTTGACTCATATGGTTATGAGTTACATTTTAGTTGAAGCTTTTGAGGAGGCAGCTTATATGTTTCCTCAAAGAATTCTTGAATTGTCAATTCAGACCTACTTTGTATATGACAAGTTGCAGAGAAGTATTTTTCTTCTTTACCTTAGTCTTGAGGTAAAAGAGTATTTGTAGCAGATGTTGGAGACTTGGAGTGAGGTCTTTTTTGTTTGGAAAAGTAACCTCATATTTAATATATTCAGTATACTCAGAAAATTCAATATTTTCAAAAGAAATTCAAAAGATTTAGTATTTAAAAAAAAAACAAAAAACTCAGTATTTTCCTGTTGGGTGTTCCTATTCGGGAGAAAGTTTCAGAGTTCTATTACAAAGAAGCTTGATATTTCAGAGAGGTATGTTACTTATGAGGTGCACACATATATGATTATACCAGACTTTGAAGGAAAGAGGTATGAAGGACTTATAGATAGAACAAGGATGAAGACAAGATGACATCATAGATATGAAACTTTGTTGAGATGCATAAGAGTTGAGTACATTCAGAGATGAGCCAGCTAGTGTTCAATGTTCAAAATACACTAAGTTGTGAGTTATCAATCACAAGTCCCAAGTGGATTCAGTTTCTAATTATGTTTAGTGTATTTACATGACACACCAGAAGTATGTTGAGAAACCTATCGTAAGGTAAATGCAAATATGTGGATCCTAGTGTATGCTACAGGTTTGAGAAAACAGGAGATAGCACGTTCAGTGTCAATTCATGCTACATATGTTGTCAAGCCGTGATTGCTTACACTATTGGATATCTAGTTTGCATATTTTCTCAGGTATTATGGTTCATATTCAGCAAATTCATATTTTTGAAGTTAAATTCAAATTCAGTTTTGAAGAACAAATTTTGAAGATAAAGTTTGAAGTTCAATTCTGAAGGACAAGTTTGAAGCTTATGTCAGTTTGCAGATGAATGACGTTACATATCCAGTTCAGTTAGTACCAATATGACATAGCAAGGGGGATTGTCGGAAATCAATGTCACATCAGTCCAAAATCCTATTAGGGCAGAAACCCTAATTTTGGTACTTAGTCATTTTTGGCACAAAATATGGGTAAAATTTTTATGATCCTATCTTGTAGAGCTTGATGAGAGCTTTCTAATGGTATAGGACATTCAATAATCAGAGAGCAGATGTGCGAGAAAACCCCCAAACGATGATGTTGGATGATACGACAAGTGACCAATGACCAACCTTATACAGATTTTAGAACCCTGCACATAGGTACTACTTAGAGCTTATGCAGGCAGTGGCATCCATATCTGGAGGACTCTTATCGTAAGTCCTGATGTTATGAGTCACAAGTCCCAGGATGGATTGAGTTTGTGATTATGTTTAGTGTATTTAAATGACACAGCAGAAGTACATTGAGAAACCTATCGTAAGGTAAATGCAAATATGTGGATCCTAGTGTATGCGTACAGGTTCGAGAAAAGAGGAGATAGCAGATTTAGTGTCAATTCATGCTACATATGTTGTCAAGCAATGATTGCTTAATGTATGTTAACACTATCAGATATCTAGTTTGCATATTTTCTCAGATATTATTGTTCATATTCAGCAAATTCAAATTTTTGAAGTTTGAAGAAATTCAAATTCATTTCTGAAGAACAAATCTTCAAGATAAAGTTTGAAGGTCAATTCTGAAGGACAAGTTTGAAGCTTATGTCAGCTTGCAGATGAATGAAGTTACATATCCAGTTCAATTAGTACCAATATGACATTGCAGGGGGGATTGTTGGAAATCAATGTCACATCAGTTCAAAATCCTATAAGGGCAGAAACCTTAATTTTGGTTCTTAGTCATTTTTGGCACAAAATATGGATAAAATTTCTATGATCCTATCTTGTAGAGCTTGATGAGAACTTTTTAATGGTATAGGACATTCAGTCATCAAAGAGCAGATGTGGGAGAAAACCCTAATTTAAGTTGATCAAATTTAGCATTTTAAAAAGCCTGTTTCAGCGATATTAAAAAGAACAACGATAACTTTATTTTAGTGATCAATTTTTGGCGATGAGCTTTTCTTGGATTTTATCGCATGGGTTTTAAAATCTATATAAGGATGGTCATTGGTCACTTGTTGGATCATCCAACATCATCATTTGGCTGAGTTTAGAGGTGGTTGTGCTAATGCACACATGGAGTAGCCATGGTGCACATATGGACAGCTATGGAGCAGCTTTCAAAGCATATTAGGAGAAGCCATGGAGTTCTTCTTGGAGAAGAGTGTGCTCACACTCTTGCTTATGGAGAAGACTTACTTATCAGCAGATTGGTGGTGTGGATAATCCATCTACATGATGTATTTGAAGATTGTCTTCTACATGAACATTATGGAATACTTCAAAGTCATTGGATGGAGCTTAACATAAGATTACATATTATGTTAACTATTCAGGTACATATTCTCTTTATGCACACAGGTACTACTTGGAGCTTATGGAATTGGTGGCATCCATATCTGGAGGAGCCCTATTCGGCATACATGGAGGCAGTATCATCCATAAAGGAGAATTAGTACATGCATGCTACATGCATCAGATGAGGTTTTAGAGAAGGTGTTTCCACATGAGTATGAGGACTTCTATCAGCAACATGTTATCATTCTATGCTAATTCTGTAAGTATGTGATTTATCACACACACATCTGATTTGGGGTCTTCCATAGCCTAAATTCATATTAGGGTTTGTTGAATATTAGTTTCAAATTGATCTTTCCTCTTTCAATCACTCATATTCACTCTTCTACAACCTATCACGTCCTACATCTCATACATATTCATATTTCTATCCCTATGTCTGAATATTCTTGTAACTTTTGTACATGCACTCTTCCATCTATTTCTGTTCACATAGAGTGGTTGAGATTTTGATTCCCACATTGTGAATTGAAGTTTGTATATATGATGGTGTGAGTAAGCAGTGGCTTAGGTAACACTTTGAACATGTTATCTAATCTCTCTCTATCTTTGTCTCATCATTGTATGATTAAATGCTATATGCTCATGTTTGTCAATATTGGAAGATGTTGGAATCTGTGTTGTAGATCTTGGACTTGTAGGACTTGTGGAATTTGTTATGGGCCTACCTAATTTCCAACTTTTGGTATCAGAGCTCCCACGTTCCCAGACTCTCAGACTACCAACATTTGATTTCATAGTAGCTTCCAACATTTGACATATGACATACACACTTAATGTAGATGAGTAGAGATTTGAGACTTAGACAATTAACTCACATGTTTATTTATCAATGTGGAGTATGAAGCTGATGATCTGTTAGCAGCTAAATACTTTTGGAAGTATGAAGATACTTACAGAAGTATTGCATGAAGACCAAAACTTGATGAGGAGAAGGCTACAAGGAAAAACAATGGTTTGGAGAAGATGAAGGAACCAGATCAACATCAAATCACAACTATTAGTTTCTACTATGAGATTGTCATTTGTAGGTCATATCTTAGAAGAGGAGTTATGAAGAGATTTGAAGGATTTGAGAAGTGCTTTTAAACACTTTCATTACTTTGAAATTTAAAGTATTAGCTACACCAAATCAGGCATCTAGAGGTTATTCTTGACAGTTTTGATAGAAGATCTCTTTCATGGCAAGAAAGCTCATCTAAGAAAACAAATTTGGAGATTAGATTAGTTTTGTTTTCATCCAACACAAGGTTGGAAGTTTTTTTATCAGAATTTGTACCTAAAGAGGTAATTCAGCATTCAGCCAACTCAAGGAAAATGTTGGTGAATTTATTTATATGAGTCAAATTTGACGCAGAGTGTTGAATCAGTATATGAGGAAATGATAGAAGCATGTTTTATCTTCTATGTTCACTTCCATTTATATACCATGTTTGTTTTGTCTCTTACTCTTAGCACTAGAGGAAGAGAAAATTTCATTTGAAGAAGTTAAGAATGCTTGCTACTTCAAGATAAAGAGAACAAAAGGTATGGAAGAGAAGTTTGAAGATGTTTACATCATCAGGTGGAACAAAGATGCAGAAGAAGAAGGTCCAACAATTCCAAAGGGAAAGTAAGACTTATTTTTTTTCTTATACTTTCCATATACTTTTCCTACTTTTATCCTCTACATCCAAAGAAAAGTCTACGAGAACACCTTTTGTGAAGAACATAGTTTAAAGAAGAAACAGGTTCTTGTTTTGCTTTATACTTGGTCATGTTTTAGTAGGTTTTGACAAAGAATTGCATTGAGAGAAAGAGAAGGAGAAAATATCTAAGACAGCTTATATGTTTTGACTCATATGGTTATGAGTTACATATTAGTTGAAGCTTTTGAGGAGGCAGCTTATATGTTTCCTCAAAGAATTCTTGAATTGTCAATTCAGACCTACTTTGTATATGACAAGTTGCAGAGAAGTATTTTTCTTCTTTACCTTAGTCTTGAGGTAAAAGAGTATTTGTAGCAGATGTTGGAGACTTGGAGTGAGGTCTTTTTTGTTTGGAAAAGTAACCTCATATTTAGTATATTCAGTATACTCAGAAAATTCAATATTTTCAAAAGAAATTCAAAAGATTTAGTATTAAAAAAAAAACAAAAAACTCAGTATTTTCCTATTGGGTGTTCCTATTCGGGAGAAAGTTTCAGAGTTCTATTACAAAGAAGCTTGATATTTAAGAGAGGTATGTTACTTATGAGGTGCACACATATATGATTATACCAAACTTTGAAGGAAAGAGGTATGAAGGACTTATAGATAGAACAAGGATGAAGAAAAGATGACATCATGGATATGAAACTTTGTTGAGATGCATAAGAGTTGAGTACATTCAGAGATGAGCCAGCTAGTGTTCAATGTTCAAAATACACTAAGTTGTGAGTTATCAATCACAAGTCCCAAGTGGATTCAGTTTCTAATTATGTTTAGTGTATTTACATGACACACCAGAAGTACGTTGAGAAACCTATCGTAAGGTAAATGCAAATATGTGGATCCTAGTGTATGCTACAGGTTTGAGAAAACAGGAGATAGCACGTTTAGTGTCAATTCATGCTACATATGTTGTCAAGCCGTGATTGCTTACACTATTGGATATCTAGTTTGCATATTTTCTCAGGTATTATGGTTCATATTCAGCAAATTCATATTTTTGAAGTTAAATTCAAATTCAGTTTTGAAGAACAAATTTTGAAGATAAAGTTTGAAGTTCAATTCTGAAGGACAAGTTTGAAGCTTATGTCAGTTTGCAGATGAATGACGTTACATATCCAGTTCAGTTAGTACCAATATGACATAGCAAGGGGGATTGTCGGAAATCAATGTCACATCAGTCCAAAATCCTATTAGGGCAGAAACCCTAATTTTGGTACTTAGTCATTTTTGGCACAAAATATGGGTAAAATTTTTATGATCCTATCTTGTAGAGCTTGATGAGAGCTTTCTAATGGTATAGGACATTCAATAATCAGAGAGCAGATGTGCGAGAAAACCCCCAAACGATGATGTTGGATGATACGACAAGTGACCAATGACCAACCTTATACAGATTTTAGAACCCTGCACATAGGTACTACTTAGAGCTTATGGAGGCAGTGGCATCCATATCTGGAGGAATCTTATCGTAAGTCCTGATGTTATGAGTCACAAGTCCCAGGATGGATTGAGTTCCTGATTATGTTTAGTGTATTTACATGACACAGCAGAAGTACGTTGAGAAACCTATCGTAAGGTAAATGCAAATATGTGGATCCTAGTGTATGCGTACAGGTTCGAGAAAAGAGGAGATAGCAGATTTAGTGTCAATTCATGCTACATATGTTGTCAAGCAATGATTGCTTAATGTATGTTAACACTATCAGATATCTAGTTTGCATATTTTCTCAGATATTATTGTTCATATTCAGCAAATTCAAATTTTTGAAGTTTGAAGAAATTCAAATTCATTTCTGAAGAACAAATCTTCAAGATAAAGTTTGAAGGTCAATTCTGAAGGACAAACTACATCCAAAGAAAAGTCTATGAGAACATCTTTTGTGAAGAACATAGTTTAAAGAAGAAGAAGGTTCTTGTTTTGCATTATACTTGGTCATGTTTTATTAGGTTTTGACAAAGAATTGCATTGAGAGAAAGAAAAGGAGCAAATATCTAAGACAGCTTATATGTTTTGACTCATATGGGTATGAGTTACATTTTAGTTGAAGCTTTTGAGGAGGCAGCTTATATGTTTCCTCAAAGAATTCTTGAATTGTCAATTCACACCTACTTTGTATATGACAAGTTGCAGAGAAGTATTTTTCTTCTTTACCTAAGTCTTGAGGTAAAAGAGTATTTGTAGCAGATGTTGGAGACTTGGAGTGAGGTCCTTTTTATTTGGAAAAGCAACCTCATATTTAGTATATTCAGTATACTCAAAAAATTCAGTATTTTGCTAAAAATTCAAAAAATTTAGTATTTAAAAAAAATCAGAAAACTCAGTATTTTTATGTTGGGTGTTCCTATTCGGGAGAAAGTTTCAGAGTTCTATTACAAAGAAGCTTGATATTTCAGAGAGGTATGTTACTTATGAGGTGCTCACATATATGATTATACCAGACTTTGAAGGAAAGAGGTATGAAGGACTTATAGATAGAACAAGGATGAAGACAAGATGACATCATAGATATGAAACTTTGTTGAGACTCATAAGAGTTGAGTACATTCAGAGATGAGCCAGCTAGTGTTCAGTGTTTATAATACACTAAGCTGTGAGTTATCAATCACAAGTCCCAAGTGGATTCAGTTTTTGATTATGTATAGTGTATTTACATGACACAGCAGAAGTACGTTGAGAAACCTATCGTAAGGTAAATGCAAATATGTGGATCCTAGTGTATACTTACATGTTTGAGAAAATAGGAGATAGCAGGTTCAGTGTCAATTCATGCTACATATGTTGTCAAGCAATGATTGCTTGATGTATGCTAACACTATTGGATATCTAGTTTGCATATTTTCTCAGGTATTATGGTTCATATTCAGCAAATTCAGATTTTTTAAGTTAAATTCAAATTCAGTTTTGAAGAACAAATTTTGAAGATAAAGTTTGAAGTTCAATTTTGAAGGGCAAGTTTGAAGCTTATGTCAATTTGCAGATGAATGAAGTTATATATCGAGTTCAATTAGTACCAATATGACATTGCAGGGGGGATTGTTGAAAATCATTGTCACATCAGTCCAAAATCCTATTAGGCAAAAACCCTAATTTTGGTACTTAGTCATTTTTGGCACAAAATATGGGTAAAATTTTTATGATCCTATCTTGTAGAGCTTGATGAGAGCTTTCTAATGGTTTTAGAGGTGGTTGTGCTAATGCACACATCGAGCAGCCATGGTGCACATATGGGCAGCTATGGAGCAGCTTTTGAAGCATATTAGGAGCAGCCATGGAGTTCTTCTTGGAGAAGAGTGTGCTCACACTCTTGCTTATGGAGAAGACTTACTTATCAACAGATTGGTGGTGTGGATCATCCATTTTTATGATGTATTTGAATATTGTCTTCAACATGAACATTATGGAATACTTCAAAGACATTGGATTGAGCTTAACATAAGATTACATCTTTTGTTAACTATTCAGGTACATATTCTCTTTATGCACATAGGTACTACTTAGAGCTTATGGAGGCAATGGCATCCATATCTGGAGGACTCTTATCCTAAGTCCTGATGTTATGAGTCACAAGTCCCAGGATGGATTGAGTTCCTGATTATGTTTAGTGTATTTACATGACACAGTAGAAGTACGTTGAGAAACCTATCGTAAGGCAAATGCAAATATGTGGATCCTAGTGTATGCTTACAGGTTCGAGAAAACAGGAGATAACAGATTTAGTGTCATTTCATGCTACATATGTTGTCAAGTAGTGATTGCTTGATGTATGCTAACACTATCAGATATCTAGTTTGCATATTTTCTCAGGTATTATTGTTCATATTCAGCAAATTCAGATTTTTGAAGTTTGAAGAAATTCAAATTCATTTTTGAAGAACAAATCTTCAAGATAAAGTTTGAAGGTCAATTCTGAAGGACAAGTTTGAAGCTTATGTCAGTTTGCAGATGAATGAAGTTACATATCCAGTTCAGTTAGTACCAATATGACATTGCAGGGGGGATTGTTGGAAATCAATGTCACATCAGTCCAAAATCCTATTAGGGTAGAAACCCTAATTTTGGTACTTAGTCATTTTTGGCACAAAATATGGGTAAAATTTTTATGATCCTATCTTGTAGAGCTTGATGAGAGCTTTCTAATGGTATAGGACATTCAGTCATCAGAGAGTAGATGTGGGAGAAAACCCTAATTTAAGTTGATCAAATTTAGTATTTAAAGAATCTTGTGAAAAGCTATTTTCAGCGATATGAAAAAAAACAATGATAGCTTTATTTTAGTGATCAGTTTTTGGCGATCAACTTTTCTTGGATTTTTTCACATGGGTTTTTAAATCTATATAAGGATGGTCATTGGTCACTTGTTGGATCATCCAACATCATCGTTTGGCTGTGTTTAGAGGTGGTTGTGCTGATGCACACATGGAGCAGCCATGGTGCACATATGGGCAGCCATGGAGCAGCTTTTGAAGGATATTAGGAGCAGCCATGGAGTTCTTCTTGGAGAAGAGTGTGCTCACACTCTTGCTTATGGAGAAGACTTACTTATCAACAAATTGGTGGTGTGGATCATCCATTTTTATGATGTATTTGAAGATTGTCTTCAACATGAACATTATGGAATACTTCAAAGACATTGGATTGAGCTTCACATAAGATTACATCTTTTGTTAACTATTCAGGTACATATTCTCTTTATGCACATAGGTACTACTTAGAGCTTATGGAGGCAATGGCATCCATATCTGGAGGACTCTTATCCTAAGACCTGATGTTATGAGTCACAAGTCCCAGGATGGATTGAGTTCCTGATTATGTTTAGTGTATTTACATGACACAGCAGAAGTACGTTGAGAAACCTATCGTAAGGTAAATGCAAATATGTGGATCCTAGTGTATGCTTACAGGTTCGAGAAAACAGGAGATAACAGATTCAGTGTCAATTCATGCTACATATGTTGTCAAGCAGTGATTGCTTGATGTATGCTAACACTATCAGATATCTAGTTTGCATATTTTCTCAGGTATTATTGTTCATATTCAGCAAATTCAGATTTTTGAAGTTTGAAGAAATTCAAATTCATTTTTGAAGAACAAATCTTCAAGATAAAGTTTGAAGGTCAATTCTGAAGGACAAGTTTGAAGCTTATGTCAGTTTGCAGATGAATGAAGTTACATATCCAGTTTAGTTAGTACCAATATGACATTGCAGGGGGGATTGTTGGAAATCAATGTCACATCAGTCCAAAATCCTATTAGGGTAGAAACCCTAATTTTGGTACTTAGTCATTTTTGGCACAAAATATGGGTAAAATTTTTATGATCCTATCTTGTAGAGCTTGATGAGAGCTTTCTAATGGTATAGGACATTCAGTCATCAGAGAGTAGATGTGGGAGAAAACCCTAATTTAAGTTGAGAAAATTTAGTATTTAAAGAATCTTGTGAAAAGCTATTTTCAGCGATATAAAAAAAAACAACGATAGCTTTATTTTAGTGATCAGTTTTTGGGGATCAACTTTTCTTGGATTTTTTCACATGGGTTTTTAAATCTATATAAGGATGGTCATTGGTCACTTGTTGGATCATCCAACATCATCGTTTGGCTGTGTTTAGAGGTGGTTGTGCTGATGCACACGTGGAGCAGCCATGGTGCACATATGGGCAGCCATGGAGCAGCTTTTGAAGCATATTAGGAGCAGCCATGGAGTTCTTCTTCGAGAAGAGTGTGCTCAAACTCTTGCTTATGGAGAAGGCGTACTTATCAGCAAATTTATGTTGTGAATCATCCATCTACATGATGTATTTGAAGATTGTCTTCTACATGAAGATTATGGAATACTTCAAAGACATTGGATGGAGCTTAACATAAGATTACATCTTATGTTAACTATTCAGGTACATATTCTGTTTATGCACATAGGTACTACTTGGAGCTTATGGAGGCGGTGGCATCCATATCTAGAGGAGTACTATTTGGTATACATGGAGGTAGTGGCATCCATAAAGGAGAATCAGTACATGCATGCTACATGCATCAGATGAGGTGTTAGAGAAGGTGTTTCCACATGAGTATGAGGATTTCTATCAGCAACATATTAGCATTCTATGCTAATTTTGTAAGTATGTGATTTATCTCACACACATCTGATTTAGGGTCTTCCATAGCCTAAATTCAGATTAGGGTTGCTGAATATCAATTTCAAATTGATCTTTCCTCTTTCAGTCACTCATATTCACTCTTCTATAACCTATCAAGTCCTACATATCATACATATTTAGATTTCTGTCCCTACATCTGAGTATTCTTGTAAATTTTGTACATACACTCTTCCATCTATTTCTGTTCACATAGGGTGGTTGAGATTTTGACTCCCACATTGTAAATATACAGTTGTATATATGATGGTGTGAGTAAGTAGTGGCTTACATAACACTTTGACCATGTTGTCTAATCTCTCTCTATCTTTGTCTCATCATTGTCTGATTAAATGGTGTATGCTCATGTTTGTCAATATTAGAAGATGTTGGAATCTGTGTTGTAGATCCTAGACTTGTGGGACCTATGGAATTTGTTATGGGCCTACCTAATTTCCAACAGATTGAAGCAATTTGTGTAGGTTGATTTGTATTGTTGAGATACAAACTCTTGTTGTAAATTATTCTATATCATTATTTATATGTGTTGCCACTTATGGTCACATTGACCCTTAAGTGGAGATTTTAGGGATGTAAGGTTCATGCAACTTTAGCCCTATGTTCATATACATATATCTTTTATAGATCACTACCTCAAATGATCATTATGTGGGTTTTGAGGCTCATAGCCAAGTGTGGGTATTGCTCCTCTCTTCTCTCTCCCTCCATCTCCTCCTTGATCTTCTTGTTCAACCCACCAAAGGCCTTCAATAAGAGTGATAATGGCACATTCAGAAGACAAATCTATCAATGCATGTGTTTTTGCATCTCTATCATCCAAATGAGTAGTGATGTGTATGAAGACACTTAGGACCATCGGGCACTTTTTTCCCTCCTTAAGAGGTTTTTTTTTTCCTCCGGTTTGTATATTTGCTTACAAGTATAATGGTATCGACATATTTTGGTAGTGATGTGTGAACACACTTAGGATTGTTGGGGCACTTTTTTCCCTCTTTAGGAGGTTTTTTCCTTGGCTTGTATATACACCTATAAACCTAATGGGTTAGTTAATTTTGTACATTCATTGGATAGTGCATGGAGTGTTGTATTGTGCTCAGGTCTTCTTCTTCTTCATTGTGCTACTTGTGTGCTTCTATAGACCTCAAACTCCAACAATTGGTATTAGATTAGGTTTTCGCTTCATCTAGGGTGTCGTCAACACCCCTCTAGTCATAGTCTTAGAATCACACAAAAATTGGTGAGCATACTCAGGGCAATCTGAGCTCGTTTCAGTCTCTGAACTCACTAGCGCAATGCCTATGTAGGATATAGTCATTTTTTTGCATCAAGCTATTTAGTCAATGGCCATGATTGAAAGCAATGATGTAATCCATACGTTGGTTGTTGAGGATAAGTTGGATGGTACTAATTCCCATTATGGGCATATACGATGCATCATGTATTGTTAGCAAAAGGGCTATATAATTTTTTGCAAGGTGTTGAAAAACGTCCTAGTACACTTGCAAATACATTTATTGAAGGTGATTCAGATGGCATTGAAGATGATGATCTTCAAATTCCTATTCATGTTGTGCTTCCTACTGCACCTACTGTAGAGCAACTTCATTGGGATGGAAGAGATGTTGAGGCACATGCATTGATACCTTTGTCTATCAAATGTGCCATTATCCCTCACATTCGATCTTGCAAAATAGCAAAGGATGCTTGGGATACACTTCCCACTTTATACCATGCAAAAAATGAGGCTTGTGTTGCTTACCTCTAAAAACAATTGGAGAGTGAGCATATGAATGAAGGAGACCCTATGTATAGTTTTTTTGACATAAATCAAAGATTTGAAGGAGTAGTTGATTTTTTATGATGAAGTCTTGCTAGACAATTCACTTGTGTAGGCTGTTCCTAATGGTCTTCCAGATTCATATCAGAGTTTTTCTTCTACTCTTCGATTGATGATGAAAGGCAATCCAAATGCCTTAACATTTGAGGAGTTAGTCTCTATTTTATTACAAGAAGATCAATCGAGGTAGAACAAGTCCATTATGCATGTTGCATATCAAGCTTTCCTAGCTATTTAGAAGGCCAAAGGTAAATGGACCGCATCCACTAGTAAGCAAAAATATGGCAATGCTGCAAAGTTGAAGAAGGAAGACAAAGATGAGGAGAAAACAAAAAAGCAAAAATAATTTTGCAAATATTGTAAGGGAAATGATCATGTCATAAAGATTTGTCCAAAATTCGCTGCAAAGGAGGCAAAGAAGAAAGAGGTTGGAATGGTTGTTGCAAAGTCCTCTACACCTAAAATAGAGTTTGCTAATCTTGTGCAAAATGAAGAATGGGTGTTTACTAGTGTTGGCTGGTATGACCCATGTTCTCATGAGCAGTGTATGTCTATAGTAGAATCAGATGTTTGGTACTTTGATAGTGGGGCAACCAAACATATAACCTCACATCAGATGTTTGGTACTTTAATAGTGGAGCATTCTGTTACAGAGTAATTCTTTTCAGCAGGGGCTAATCTTCGACTTGCATAGTACACTGGTCTGAACCACTTATCGGTTTGTTGCATTAGAACGCTTCCTATTGCTATATCTGAAGCATCAACAAATAAATGAAATGGGCGATCCCAGTCAGGAGGCTCTAAGATTGGAACCTGTGTTAGTAATCCCTTCACACGATCAAAAGTAGTTTGACAGTCCGGGGTCCAATCAAATTGTCGAGGGGTCTTGGTTATCAATCAGTTCAGTGGTATTGCCAAATGAGCAAGCCACCGCAAGTGCCGACCATGCCATCTTACTTGGCCCATGAAGCGCATTAGTTCCTTAGGTGTAGTGGGTACAGGTGCTTGTAACACAGCTGTGATTTTATCTGGATCCACCTGTATGCCCTATGCAGATATAATGTGACCAAGTAGCTTTCCACATGAAACTGCAAACACGGATTTGTTTGGGTTCAAACAGAGTCTGTATTCTCTGCACTTTTCAAAGCAGCACCGTAAATGGAACAGGTGTGCTATCATCTTACCGAAAACTGAAAAATCATCAAGATATACTTGCATAAAAGAGGTAAGGTAAGGAGAAAATATTTCCTGCATACACCTTTGGAACGTACTTGGGGCATTCCTTAATCCAAACCACATAACAGTACATGCAAAAACACCCCAGTTGGTAATGAAGGCGGTCTTCGGTATATCCTGTTCAGCCATTCTAACTTGATTATACCCACTGTACCCATCTAAGAATGAATACATTTCATGTCGTGCTACTCTATCAAGCATTGTGTCAAGAAAAGGGAGCGGAAATGGATCAGGCATTGTAACTGCGTTCAGTTTCCGGTAATCTACACATATTCGTAACTGCTTATTCTTTTTAGGGACAATAGCAATTGGTGAGATCCATTTAGCATGCTCTACTGGTACAATGAATCCGACTTTGAGTAGCCTATCAAGTTCTACCTTTACTTGTGATGCATAGTTTGGATTCATCCGGTAGCTGGGTTGCTTAAGTGGTTTTGCTTCCGGCTTCAGCATGACCCTGTGTTGATAGATGCGCGGGTCCAAACCCTTCATATCTTTGTAATCCCATGCAAATACATCAGAAAATTCTCGAAGTAGCTGGATTAGATCTGCTTGAAATAATTCCGGTAAGCTCTCCTTTATCTTAACAGGTCGTGGATTTTCTTCATCACCTAAATTGTAAGTGGTCAGTTGATCTTCTGGAACATAAAATTGTCGAGGCTTCTCTGTATTCTCAGCTGGCTTAAAAAGTTGTTGTAGATCAGTGTCATCTATGGTAGCCTTATCTTTTTTCATATCTTTTTCTGTTACAGTCATCACCGTACAAACTGAAGGATTCCAATTATCTACAACAGATTGTAGATCAACAGTTCCTAGGGAGATCAAGTCAATGTTATTTTTCAGAAACTCTTCTTCTTCATCATCTGACAACCCATCTACCATATGGACTGGTTCCGCAAAATACGGTCTAGCATGCAACTCGCAAGGTTGTATAGCATCTAATTTTACAACATATTTACGAATATTATCTTTGAAAGTGAGTTCCTGTGCAGACCAATCTTGTATCACCTTAGCGTGCTTCAGCCAAGGTCGGCCGAAAAGGAGATTATAATCAAGGGTGGATTCCGCTAATTCTAGTATGACAAAGGTCATTTTGAATGTTGTACCTTGTAAAGTTATTGGTACATTTCGTACAAGTCCTACGGGATGGACTCTTGACTGGTCGGCCATTCTGACAAAAAACTGAACTGGTTCGATTTCGGTCCACCCTAACATTTTATACAGTGCAGCAGTAGCAATGTTGACACCAGATCCTCCATCAATTAGTACCTGTGTGATTTTATGATTTTTATACCATACCGTAATTAAAGGAACTGAATATCGACCGTAGAATCAGGTTCCGGTTGCACTATTGTTGTTGCTGGAATGCAAGAAGGCACATGACTAAATTGTTGTTGGAATTGTTGTCAAAATCCCGCTACTAGTGCAAGTAATTGACCCAGAGGAAGAGTGATGGATGCTTTAGATAAATTTTCCCAGGCTTTTTGTGATTGGATTGTATTTTCCATAGATTCTGAAGATGATGCGCCTGCTGAAGATGATGTGCCTGCTACTGAATTAGAATCCTGTTGTTTTGTTCCTTTCTTGGTTAACGGAGTCTGGGTCACCGGAATAGGATCTGGGAAGACTGGAGGTTCTGCGGTGGTCCATTGACTAGCTTTATCATACATCCTTTGTTGTTCGTGTATGCCTGGTTCAAATATTTCTGCTGCTGGTTGCAGTTGTTTACCGGATCGGGTCTGAATTACTGCAACGTGTGTTTCTACTGGTGTGATTTGTACCATATTAGCCATTGGGTTTTGACGTTCTTTCTTCCTCTGATCATACTTAGCTGCATCCTTAAAAAATCTTCTAATGTGACCAAATTCACCATAGAAATGACAGCACGGTGGTGGCAAATTGGGATTTTCCGGTGCTGGTCCGGCCTGCCAGCGGTTTGCATTTTAGTTATTATTTCTCTGTCCTCTGTAATTTCGATATCCTTATTGCTGGTTGTTTCTCATTTGCAGAGGTACATAGTGATTGGCTGGCTGCCCTGGTTCCTGTATAATTGCATTGACAGTTGCTGTTCCCTACACTTTGGCGTTATATGCGCAATTTTCGGTGGTGTGTCCGGTAGTGTTACAGATAGCACAAAACAGCTGATTAAGTGCACAAGTGGCACTAGTATGGCCTGAATTCTTGCATGTAGTGCAGTACATCTGTCTAGTCGGGTCTTCGGCGATATTTCTATTTGCTTTGAACCACTCCAGATCTTCTGTAAATCCTCCAACCTTGTTTTCCAGCTGCAAAGCCATTGCAATCACTGCATCTAGCATCATAGCTCCTACACAGCGTATGATCATAATCTGTTTAAGTTTTGGAGTCAAGCCATTGATAAACCATTGAGTAATAACATCATCCGGTAGGTTGGCATGTGCTGGTGGTAACTGCCTCAAATGAGTCCTGAATAGCGTGGCGTATTCCTGTACTGTTTGATTTATCTTCTATCTATTGTTTTGCAGGTTGTCAAAAATTTCGGCTGGATTCTTCTTTAGCCTGAATCTCTGCAAAAAGGCATCTCTTACTGCTTCATAGGTGCCAAAATGGTTAATATCATATTTTGTAAGCCATCTAGCTGCTTTGTTGACCAATGTTGATTGGAAAACAATAGCCTTATACGCCGGATCAGGTGGATGGTTGAGCACTGCGTAACTTATCTCAAATGTGCATACATGAGCATCCGGGTCATCTCCTGGGAATCCACCAAATTTGGTGTACGTTACTCCTGTTGGAGTCAGCCTTGGTGGGCATAGTTGTTGTTGTTGTTGTTGTTGTTGTTGCTCGTTCATGGCTCTGATGGTTGTATTGTGACTATCTTCTGTATCTCGGGGCTGAATATCTGAACTATTGGAGTCTGTATCGTCGGCCTGTGCACTTTCCGGTTCGATAATCTTGTTCAGTATGTTTTGAATCTCGGTTTCGAACAAGCTACCTTCCTTCTTGATGTCGAGTGTAGGAAAACCTACTCCCAATAGCGGTGACTGGGCTGAAGATTCACCGAGGAATGGTAAACCGTCACCGGAAAACTGCGATCTTTCAGCAACTATTACCGAAATATCACCGGAATGTGTCGAATCTTCGCCAAAACAAGGTGCTTTTTCTCCTTCACTAATTTCCTTGGCTAAAGTGTTTCTAGTCTTAAACAGATTTGAATCTTTACCCAATGTTGTTAAACTAACTTCAGGCTGCGTCCTGGTAGATTCTGGAGTTACTATATCTTCGACAGACTGTGCCGAAATAGTACCAGAATTTACCAGAGGCGTACCACGTTCCACCGGAATATGACCAGAATCACTACTAACGTTCTTTACTTTCTTGACAATTGGGTTAGACCTAGTTGTACTTCTACCTCCTGGAGTCGTTTTTAGCAAATTAAGTACTCCAAGCTGGCGGTTCTTTGGATACGTTTCATCGGATCGAGTAACCGGCATGTATCATCTTTTGTACTAATCGCGTACTGTTACTATCGATTAAAAATTTACAGTCACATTTCCACAACAGGTTTGCAACAATCTGATCTGTTGCCACTTTCCCATAGATGGCGCCAGTGTTAAACGCTGTTTATTCTTCTAACTGTCAGAAGTGCGTTTAAGTGATTCTTGGGTTCTTGGGAGTGGAAGGGGTCTATTAGACAGAGGCCCTGTACTTAGTTCCCAAACTCATTGCTCACGCCCAACAATATACTAATGCTGAGAGCTCTATCAAAAATCTGTTGTACTTAGTCATTACAGTTCACAGTCTTAGCTCAACCACGTGTACCGAATACGTTAAGATGCTATGTTGCATCTGCACATAACTTACTGAACATATCAAAAAAAGAGTATTCATTCAACTTTCACAGAATGGATACCACACTCCGTCCAATATCCGAAGACACAGGAAATCCCAGTGTTCAGATACACCGTATTGAAGATTCAGTACGCAATCCAGGGAATTTTTACTGTAGCTTAAACTTTGCCGTATGGAACCTGAACCTAGATACTACAGACAACTTAAGATAACACGGATACCAGAAGAGTTACCACGTCTGCACAAACTTCGCCACATATTTGCAGAACATTTCAAGAAAGAAACAACCCGATGCGCAAACTAGCTGAGTCTCACAATCGTCATGGATACCATCAGACAACCGATAAGCCGAACCATAGATACACAAAGAATATTCAGAAAGTCGCCAAGATACTCTGGATTACTCAACTCGACACACAATAATGCTACAGACCAATCACTCAGACAGACAGTCTGGTGATCCTTCGAACGTTTATGAAGTTAACAAACAGAACAGATGTCGAGGGAAGACAAGACAAGAGACGAACATGAACTCAGAATACTGGAGATTAAGCAAACAGTCACTACAGTAACGACCCGCTCAGTCACCCAGACAGACAGTCTGGTGATCCATCACGGAACCGTCACTGGCGCGCCTTTCTTTGATTTATATAACTTTTTTACAAATTGTTTGTAACAGCTTTTCACTCGTGCGAACAAGATTCAGTTACACATTCCCAATCCGGCGGCCGCTAACAACTCCATGATGTGGGAAAATGCATTTAATGAATAATTTTGCAACCTGAGGTGCAGGCAAAGTTTTTCTACAAGGAATGAAATATGCATATTTACTAAACCTATCAAGTATCATCCAAATCATATCATTATGTGATGAAGTGATAGGAAGACCAGTGATAAAATCCATAGAGATTTGTTCCCATGGTTTGTTCGGAATGGGAAAGGGCATAAATAATCCAAATGGTTTACTGTGATGATGTTTTACATGCTGACATACAATGCATTGAGAAACATATTATGCATTATCGTTTTCCATGTGGGGCCAAAAGAAGAAATCTTTGCAAGTAGAAGTGGTGCTCTGTATGCCTCTATGACTCATGTAAGATGGTTCATGCATTTCTTTTATTACAAAATCTTTAAAAGCTTGTGTAATGCATAATCTATGTTCAAAATAAAGAAAACCATGATGAAATGTATAATGTTCATTAGTTAAAGATGCACAATTATTGAAGTCATACCATGCACGTGAGAAATACAAATCAGATGCATAAGTGGAAATCATTTCTTGAAAAGAATGAATTTGGATGGTAGAAATATTATGCAGAACATTAGAATGTGAAGGAAAATGGTTAAGATCATTGGCTATGGCATTAGCTTTCCCAAGTTGATATTGGATCATGGGTTGGAAATTTTGAATGAATGAAGCCCATTTAAGATGTCGATCAGAGATTAAGGGATGATTTAATAAATACTTAGTATTCTATTGATTGGTTTTGATTAATACCTCAGATCCCATAAGATAGTGTTTCCAAATTCGCAAAGCATGCACAACTGCTAACAATTCTTTATCATATGTACTATAATTCTTTTTTGAGGGCTTAAGCTTCCTAATCTCAAATGCAATGGGATGATCCTTTTGCATTAAAATAGCATCTTTTCCTGAACCACTAGCATTAGTAACAACATGAAATGGTTGTGAAAAATCAGGTAACTGTAAGGGAAAATGCATGTTTGAGTTTTTCAAAGGATTACTGTTGGGTAAGTCCCAATGCAAATTTTATTTTATTTTTCAATAAAAGGTAAGAGGTAACACTAATAAGAAAAATCTTGAACAAACTTCCTATAAAAAGTAACCAACCCAAGAAAAGAACAAACATCATTGATTGATTGAGGTGTTGGCTATTCTACTATAACTTGAATTTTTTTGGATCGACATGCATGCCTTCACTTGAAATAATATGTCCTAGATATTCTAGCTTACATTGAAAGAAGTAACTCTTTCAGGATTAGCGTAAAGTGTGTTCTCTCATAGCAAATGAAAAACTGTTTTAAGATGCTTCTCGTGTTCATTATCATTCTTGCTATAAACAATTACATAGTCAAAGAATACGAGAACAAAAGCTTGGTAATCAAGAAAAATGTTATTCATCATTCATGCAAATGTAGCAAGAGCATTGGTAAGTCCAAAGGGCATTACCATAAACTCATAATGGCCAATTTGAGCTCTTAACACAATCTTTAAAATATCACTATGCATCATACATATCTAATGGTAACCCAATTTAAGATCAACTTTATTAAAGACATGAGCTCCTTGTAATTTATCTAAGAGAATCTATTTGAGGAATAGGGTATCTATTCTTTATTGTGATCTTGTTAAGGGCTCCATAATCAATGCACATTCTATAAGGTTTATTCTTCTTCTCTACTAAGAGAACTAGTGCTCCAAATGGGGAAGAACTAGGCCTTATAAGTCTTGTGGAGTAAGTCTTCAACTTGGTTTTCTATTTCCTTTTGGTATAGTGGGTCATGCCTATAAGGTGATTTATGAGGAGGAGAACTACCAAGAATTAAGTCTATGCTATGGTCAAAGGATCCTCGAGATGGTGGTAGTTTAGAGGGATAATCAAACATAAAACAATCCGTATAAGTAGACATGAAAGGTTTATGTGCATCGGGAAATATATGAGTATAATCATTTATGACATTGACAAAAACAATCAATGAATTGTATCCTTTCCTAGATGCACATTTTACTTGAGTATGACTAATCAATGGAAATGGCTGGAAATCATGCCGCATAGACAAAGTAATGATTTGACCTTTACATTCAAAGTTAAAGGTATGTGTATGGTCGTCAATGCTTAGGTTGTAATGATGAAAAAAAAGCATACTAGGTGTAACACTGTAAGATTGCAAAGGTGCAATTCAAAACATTTGTGCATCTACATATGGGCTTATGCTAATCATAAATGTCGTGCACTTCTTGTGTTTCATTATAACAACTGCCTTGAAATGCAGCTTTCACTTTATATAAAGAATGAAACATTTTTAATTTAAGTTCTTACACTAATAAATGTGAAATGAAATCATGAGAACTACCATTGTCATGTAAAATATTAATCAGTTTGTTATTAATAGTACCCTGCATGCAAAGTAAAGAATGAACAGAGATATCGTTACCCAAGGTACTTAAGTCCTTCTCCAATGCTTCCTCTGTCCAAAGAGGAGGAGTTTCTTTGTTGATGGCCTCCATGTTATGCAATTGAGCTGTAGTTGGTTTCATGTGAAGAGGTCACAATCGGCACTTCATTGTTGTATGTCCAAGTTTATCACAATTCCAACAAGTGATATGTGGTCACTTCAGTTGGCATCCACCACTAAAGTTTGCAAGGTAGATGGTTTGGTAGGTTGGAGAGATGAAGCAACAGGTGCAGTTGAGTAGTTGGATTGTGGAGGATATGGAAAACTAGAGTAAGATGGGGCATTAAAATTATGCTTCATAGGAAAAGTAGGTTTAACAAAAAGTGATCGTTGATACAGTTGTTGTAGATGGATTGACTTGGTTATGGGCTGAAATTCCTTTTTTGCATCATAGGCAAAAGAGATAGCTTCATTGAGGGTTGTAGGCCATAGTGTGTGAAGATTGGCTTGGATTCGCATCTCCAAACCATCTTCATATTTTTGTTGTAAGATATCTTCAGGTACATCTTCGATCATTCGAACCAATAATAAGCTTTGCCATAACCACTCCGTGTAGGTAGTGACAATGTCACCCTCCTTCCATGTAAAGGTTGTCCATGCACGTTGAACATGTAAATGATATTGAGGAGGAAGAAAAGAATCTTTCACCTTATCTTGGAAAGCCGTCCACATAGTTGGATGATCTGTGTTGTGATGCCAGATATTCTACGAGAGCTTAGCTTTTCCTGCTAAATAGTTAGTAGCAAATTTGACTTTTTCACTTTCAGCACATGATTTGTCAGAATAGAAATGATCAAATTGTGATAACCATGAAAGAACTAAAGGGCCATCCTTACATCCATCAAACCATAGAAATTGATAATTTTTAACATCAATTTTGGATTGCATGCCATCAGATTGGGCAGAGACAATAGCTTTTACAATGCTCACAAGGTTATCTTCATCAAATTGCATCTTCCGAAGTACTTCATCGCATTGTTGGATCTCCTTCTAAGTGCCTCAAAGGCTCTAGCTATATGCTCGAGTGGTACCTCGGGTAGAGGTGACTCACAGAAGTCCTGCATGGTGCTTGTAGGGTCCATGGATATGTAGAGAATGAAACCTTCTTGCAAGATATGTAAAAACAATTTTGAGATTGCTTGAATTAAAATGTAAAAGAAAGGGTGGTTCTTGGGAATTGAAAAAGTAAGAAAGAGATGCAAGTTGTGTTAAATATAAGAAAAGAGAACTAGAGTGACGACACAAAGAGATAGTGTAGTGGTAAAACACTTCCCTTGTGAGAGTGAGATTGTGGGTTCAAATCCTCCCTCCTTGGTGAATATAAAACTCCTTATTACCACTCATTAATCAAAAGGGGTTCGCACATAGCCAACGGTCGTCAAGGGAGCCATGGGTGCCAGGAAAGCCAAAGATGCCTTCTTCCTTGTGCTATTCATGTGCTTCCAGAGACCTCGATCTCCAACACTTGGGCAAGGTGTCCTCATGTATATTGATTGGTAAGTATGGGAATGAATACAAGCAAACAAGAGACATCTTTGTTAAGTTCCATCTCAAGTGATAAACTCTTTTCATTTGTATGCTATATTTAAAAAGTGGCCACACAAGTTGATCGATTTCCACACTTCTCTTGATTCCTTGATTATTTACCATATGGAATGTGTGGTTTTCAATCCCATACATAATTTCTTGTTAAGTCATTATGGGATAATATCGCTATTTTAACTTACGATTGGAGAATTATTAATATCTTTATTTTAACTTATGATTGGTTAGCAAAAGGAAGGTGTTGTTCTTCCTATGGTTAGAGTGATTTGGTATAAGAAAGGAAAGATCTAAGTCAACTCATGCGCCTCATAAGAAGACTAAGCAATAGCTAGATGTGCCTTGAGTTATGGCTGCAACATAGGGTGCATTTGGCTCACTAAAGGAATTGGTAAATGCCTTTTTTCTCTTGTATTTACTACAATGCATCATGGTAAGAGCTAGAAGACACAATCCTATATCAAATATCACAACTCACTTGAAATGATGCACTCTTTTGAGAAGTGATGGGTTTCTTTACAAGCTACAAACACGATTAAAGGAGAGGATTTGTGGAGAATCTAAAGCATAAGGAAATTAGATAATCTTTAGAAAGGAAAGACCTCTTGTATCCTTCATATCGAGGAGAATAAACATTATACAAGTGTAAGAGAATCAAGAATTTTCAAAGCTAATTCATGTTTAAAAATAATTCACCTTTATTAATAAATACATAAAAATATAGTTTGGGCTCTCATCCCAAGAGCTCTCTAACTCCTTTAATTTCAACCCTTATTCTTGTACCACATCCCCATCACAAACAAAGATATCCAACCCTATTTGATAAACGGGTTGGATAAAACTACAACACCCTTCCACCCACTCTCTTTCACACGCATACACACACAAAACGTCCCTTGCATTTTTCCAGCTAGAATTTGTTCATGCGAGCTTCCAAGAGACCGAGAAGACGTTATGGCAATGGATAGAGAAATCGTGAAGGTGACAGCCGGTGAAAGCCATACTTTGGTTCTCACAGGTAGGATTTCGAAGGTCAGTCAGCAGCTCTCCGAAGTGGTCCTGTTCAGTTTCAACCCACGACTCTCTCTGGTTGCAGGTGATGGGAAAGTTTTTGCATGGGGCAAAGGCTTATTTGGGCGCCTTGGAAATGGTAGCACTAGCGATCAACTTATACCTGCAAAAGTTGAACTCGATTTACATATGCGTACGTCCAGCGCCGAAACTTACGATCATGAACCCGTACCCGTCAAAATTGTCTCTATTGCAGCTGGCTCTTACCATAGCTTGGCCCTGACGGGTAATATTGAGTTGTTTCCATCTATTATCTCTCGGTCAAGTTCCTTGTGATACAGGTAAACTTTTGTCTTATTTACATGATAGGCTGGGTGAAAACTTTTATCTTTTTACTTGACAGAATTAGATATAGGTGAATCCTCTAAGCGAGAACTGCGTGCAAATCCCAATATATAACTTGTAGAAAATAGGATTGATGCTTGATGATAACTATATTCTTCTCGGAATGCATCCTTTACCAGAATTCTGAACGGACTCAGCTGATGGCAGATTCATAGGTGCATTGAAATCGAAAAGGTCAACACATGCTGTCTCAAAGATGAATTGTATTGATAAAAGGTCCAGGATTCTAATACTACTATGTTTGATCCCTCTCCCTCTGTGTAGTTTCTGCATCCGTGCAGAAAAATATATAGACACTAAAATCCCACGGGTCCTATTTATCGTCTCGAATGAGGAGGTGGCCTAGTTCACACTGGGCAGTCAGTTCACACTTGGAAGCTGGTTCACACTTGACCAGATTATTAAAGAAATGCACCCATCGAGATGTCCTTTTGTTTTTGGGACATAACGCTTCCCCCTTTATTCTGTTAATAATCGTGCTCCATAATTTCCTCGACTGAAAACAAGGAACCCAATCCCTTGACAATCTGACTCCCTCGAAAGTCAAGCTGGACTTAGCTCAAGAAGTGCTTTGGGACTTCCTCTCCCTTTGGTCCCAAACCAAATTGGGCTTTAGTGGAACATGTCGGATAATGTCTTCCAAGCTAAGATCTCCTTGGAGCTATCACAAAAAATTTTCGTGTCTCAATTGTCGAGCAAGGCAACTACCGCAGGACTAGGATACGTGCTAGAGTCGCCAACGGGAAACTATTGTGGAAACAAGATACCTGTCCAAGTCACCAACCGATCAATTATCATGTAACCAAGATACCTGTGCTTCCTCAAGGTAGATTTGGTCTGTAAGACACCATTTGTTTTTTTGTGATCAAATACAGATCACTATATCGTGAAGATAACATGATGCACATGGCAATTCGAATTGTCTCAGAATATCGTGTTACCTTAAGATACATCCATGTACCCCACCAAGACCATGAGGTTCGCACAAAGGGTGCGAATAAAATAGGGATTAGTGTAGTGCTAGGAAGACAACATAATGCAAGGTTTTCTTTGTTGGGGATCCTCCTTTCTCTAAACCAATTCTTGCTTCCATGCATGAGTGTGTGCTATAGAATGCGAATCTATGCCCCAGGACTCATGGTTGTTGATAAGGTAAGATCATGATCAAATATCAACATCATTGTGCTATACAACAATCGATATTGAATACAATCATGAACATATTACAAGTGGGGAAAGTCGCTCACTGAATACAAGAGGTATATGTAGGGTCAATCAGACAGAATACAAGAGGTATATGTAGGGTCAATCCATACCAAGTGTGGGAATGTCGATGGAGTATACTCTTGTGGGAAATAGCTCTTGTTTTGTTGTAAGCATCTAAGGGGCTACCATCATAGCTAAGGGACTAAGAGGGATTGCATCAAGGGCAACATCCTCTACAATATATTGGGCTTCATGATGGTCACATTAACGTAGGTATCCGTGATGGCTATACCATCTATGATCAATCGACATCAGTAAGCGCACTATTGTCACGCCGCCAACATACTCTCCAGAGCCTAGGGTCTATGTATAATCGATCCTTCGATCTATAAAAGATCTCTGCATAAGTAAGAGTGGTACTCCCAAAGAAAACCAAATGCAAGGAGTCCATAGAACACTAAAAAACCTCCTTTCACGTAGAACAACAATTCTTCTTGTGCATGATTAATGTGTCTCACAATGGGGGCCAGGTACCATGAGTTTTTAGAACACTAACTCCTCTCTTTCAGGCACAACATGTAATGCATATAGTAGTCTCACAAGAAGGTGAACGAAGCCATTGCATCTTACGGTGGAGCTAATATGTAAGGCCCTTACCATAATTGGACTTGTCTTGTGATAATCACAATGGCATCATGACCCCTAAAGGATAAAAAACTATCTCATAGTGGTGCTAGGCTCTAGCTCTCTACGATTGGGACTTTGCACAAGAGAGTATATACACATGTTGTGTGCTTAGCCACAATGATATAGCACCATGTGGATACATCCCCAAAACATAAAAACATCTAGATGGGCGCATGTTGTCCGACCAAGTGTGACTTGGTCGGACAATGTGAACGCGACCTCCTGATTTAAGCCTATAAATAGGGCAGAGCCTTGACGCACGTACTATGGGGGATTGGTGGTATGGTGGGTGACTAGTGGTCTGGGACACTTGTCCCTTGGAGGTGGCTTCTTGCTTGGCTGCAAGCTCTTAGGCTTGAGGGTGAGCCCATATTGGCTCTAGGGTTGGGAGGTGAATCTGATGTCCTCCCTTCTATTGTTCGTGAATATGGCTTATGTTTTTACTTGTCAGTAGGAAGGATCTTGGAGGATCTAACATTTTTCCTATCTTTTGTTTGCATTTTGTGCTAGGCTTCATTATGACTGAGTTTCTCCATCGCTTCTGGAAGTGATAGAGACTCAGTTCGCAAAGCTTCTTGTGAGTTCATGCTCATAGTGTGTGTGCGTTGTGGGGTGCGTGTGTGAGCATGTATTCACTCTGAGTTCTATACCCACTATTGAGCAGTGGTGATGTTAGTGGGGATGTCATAGTATTGAGTCGATACTGTGCATAATGGAGCTGATATGCTATATAGTCTTGAGGTTGAATACCATGTGGCATGAGCTTATAGTTGCACTTTCATTTGAGGGTGAATTTGGGGTTTTCCTGGATTCGTTCGGGTATATATTGGTATTTGAGAAGCTCTCTACCGGTATGGAGAAGACAAGGCAAAGTACAGAAAACCATCAAAGCTCACGGAGCTGAGATGGCTCAGCTATACATGCTTCTCACCCTTTTGCATGGGTTGGTATGGAATGCTTCCAACTTGAGGAAGGAGCAAGGGGAGCACATGCAAGCCGGTGGTTGGAAAAGCACATGTAAGTCCCACATTTTGTGTGTTTTCCATGTAGGTGGCTCGATGGTTGATCCTCTCCAATTGCACACCTGTTGGAAGCCATGATTGTCTCTCTCCTTCTACTGCAGGGGAAGAGATAGGACATCATCGCGCAACCATCCCAAACGGAGAGAGGCCTCCTCCTCTATCTCTTTTCAAAATCTGGATTTTTTTCTTGACTTTCATCTTCAACCATACCTAAGAACTCCTTGGAAGTAGCAAAGACTTTTGAGTTAGCTTTTAAACCATAGATCCAAGAATTTCTTGAAAAATCTTAGATAAATGTCATGAAAAATACTAGAATCCTTGAATAAAATATGCTCTTATTCGTCCATTAACATCTAAATGTATGATATGCAATTTTGTGGTAGCAGTGATGGATCCATGTTTCTTGAAAGGTAGCTTGTGAAGCTTTCCTTCAAGACATCCCTCACAAGATTTTGCATCGTTTGGTAAAGCAAAAGTTGGTAATCTCTCTACCATACCTTGATCTTTGATGTGCTTGAGAGTTGTGTAATTGATATGGCCAAACTTAGTATGTCATAGCTTCATATTCTCCTTAGGTGTAGAAGACATGGCAAAAGTAGCATGACTAATTTTGGACAACATAAACATTCCACTTCTATTTTCACCTTGTAAAAGACAATGCTCCTCATTAGGTGTGAGGATTTGGCATGAATCTTTCTTGAAAATGACTTTATAAGCATTTGAGAAGAAAGTAGAAATGGATATCAAATTCTTCTTCATTTCTGGAACATAAAGAACATTAGAAATTGTGAAATTTCCAAGTGCACTTGACTTTAAATCAACTTCTCCAACACCTACAACATCTAGATTGTGACCATCTGCAATGACCCTTCTTCATGTAGAGGTACTAAGGGAAGAAACAAATCCAAGGATTTTTAATGACTCCATTTAATGCTGCATGATCAAAAGCTATTTCTTTAATACTGACACATGCATGTGATTTTTCATTTGAAGGTTTAGGTTTTGAAACATCTTCAACGGGTTACATAATGGCCTTTTCTTCTCATTAAAAATTCTCTTTCTGCATTCTGCTATAAAATGATCTCGTTTCTTTGAGATGGATGTATTGGAACTAGATGTGATAGAAGAAGTAGATGAATACTTTGAAGTAGAAGAAATACTTTCCCTTTTGTTTTGCTGACTCTTCTTCTCCTTCTTTGTTGTTTCCTTCTTCTTTCCTTTGGATGATGACACTATGGCTTCATCATTCTCTTCCATACTCTTTTGTTGGTCTTCATCTTGAAGTAACAGGAACTGCAACTCTTCAAATGATGTATCTCTATCTTGTAGATAGAGAAAGAGATGTAATTAAAAAATGATAGGTAGATGGAAGAGAATTTATGAGAGTATTCACCATCTCATCATCATATAAAGTGATTCCAACATTAAGAAGTTGATCTCGTACGGAATTGACTCATCAACTTTCATCCTTGTGTTGGCTGTCTCATGAGGTTAGCTTTCCTAGTGAGATTTTTGCTTTGATAATGATTCTCTAACTCCAACCAAGCCTGATGAGAGGTTCTGCATGACTTTATTTGAAGAATGATTGACTCCCATAGCAATAAACGAGAGTGCTTGTGCATTTCTAGAATCCCATCAGATTGCTCTTTTGAAGGTTGAATTTGCATATGCCTTCCTGTGTTTGTGGATGATGATGTAATCTACTCTTCTTCCTCTTCAGCCTGTTGAGCAGAAATTGGAGTAAGAGCCTTCTTGGATTCAGAAGCAACATCTTCCTCTGTTTGTCTTGGCCTGGGGTACTTGCCATTGACAATATTCCACAAGTCCTTGGAAAGTAGCAAATTTTTCATCATAAAACTCCACATTGGATAGTTCAACATTCGATCAAGCTATCTTCTTGTTTGAATCTATCAAGATAGTCACTATCTTGAGTACAAGGGTGTATGTCAACTATGCTCTGATACCAAATGTTGGAAGTGTGGTAGGCCCAAAAAATATTCACATGTTATTCTAGGTTCTTTCCAACACTTGTTCAAGAGAGATAAAGAAGAGAATTATAAAAGTGCAATAGCTTATAACTACTACACACTAAATAATTGCAAAATGTCAATATACAATGTGCGTATGATACAAAATCTGAAATTAAGTTGAATCTAAATGTTCTAAATACAAAATGTAGTGAGAGAGTGTCTAAGAGGTATTATGTGAGTGAATATGAGCAATTTAAAAAAGAACCGTTCAAAACAATTAATACAGCAAACCTGAATCTGGAATTAGGTCTTCTCTGATGTAGGGAAGCAGCAATGGTCACTTCTCGCAATGCAGAAGTAGGTAAAGAACTTGCTACAGCAACAACATGCAAAGAAATCCTTAATTGGACTCCACAACTCTTCAAAATCAGCATACACACCAAGCAGTGTGAAGAAAAAGCAATGGTAGGCTGCCAAAACTCCTGCAAAGCTCTATATAGACCTTCAATAGTCCTCTTTGCTCTTAATCCAAGAGTGATTTAATTTGAACCACTTAAAATTATGTGTGAAAAGCTCTTAAAAAGCCAAAATTAGGGTTTTGATTTTGGTTGACTTTTCGACGTCAGATGGTGAAGTGTTATATATCATTAGAAAGCTCTCAAGGAGCACTTTCCAAAGAGCCAATATAAATTTTTTACCATCTTTGACCATATTTTGATGAAGTACCAAAATTAAGGTTGCTGGATATTTGGCAACTCTGGAACATTTTGACATTGTTTTCCAACATGTGTGTCTAAGAGGTAGGTGTGATCGTTGATGATTGTGTGTAGGAGAGGTAGGAGTGATGAAAATCCACACAACAGCAACACAGCAGCTCACGTCAGCTTCAAGCAGCAGCACTTCCACTACATGTGTGTAAGACTATATTTTGTGAGCACCCATAGTGTCTTTTTATAGGCCACAAACAGCTCTTACAAAATAATCCATGAAAAGAGATTCTTTCAGCCAGCTTTTCTAGAGCTTTAATTGGGGGCGCCTATAATTGAGACCCTTGATTTCTTGCTTTATTTATCTTTTAATCCTGGCCAATGATTTAATATAAGTTATGTTGACTTTTTTAATTGAGCTGACCAAAATTAAGGTTTGACTCTTGAAGGGCTTAGAATGGTCAGATGGTTTAGTGTCAACCCCCCATATGGGACATCCAATCTCAGGAAAGAAGGCGGCAGCCCCTGCAGTGCACACCCCAGCTATAAGCCTCAGAAAAAAGCAATGCCTCCCTCCTTACGTAAGAGGCAGTTGGCTGCCAGCTGTCACTGATCTTGTGTTTAGGGGGTCCTTTGTAGGTGTTATCAGCCACAAAAGCTTAGGATCTATGGGGGGGCTTATATGCCCATGCCACACACACATGATGGGGTAGCTGCTTCCATGCAGCCCCCCTTTTCTTCAATAGGTGAGGGCGAAGGGTGCCGAAAATTGGCTTCCCCACCTCCATGAAAGATCACAAATAAGGTGGGAACATACTTGTGTTTTCCACCACTGGCTTGTTTGTGCTCCCCTTGTTCTTTCCTTCTGTTCGAAGTGTCCCATACCATCCCATGCGACGTATGTGGGCATGTGCAGGTGCGTGCGTACATGGATGTGCATACACACACACGTTGGTAGGTATGTGGGTGAGTACGTGGATAGGTATGTACGTTCTAATGTGCACATGCACATTCTTCATTAGGGAGGAGCATGTTGGCTTGTGTGTGTGCATGCATATGTATGTGCTTGCATGCACATATATGTATACCTTCAAATATGTGCATGTGCACACATACACATACGTAGGTAGGTAGGATGGTTGGTGGGTTGGTAGGTAGATAAGTACATATGTATGCGCATATGCACATACTCATTGCACGTGCATGTTTGTGTGTATACATGCATGCATATGCATATGCTTGCATACACACATACATGTATGTACAAACGTGTACATGTGTATGTACAGTGTACACACATGGTCATGTGCATGTATGTATGTGTGTGCACACACACAGTGCACACACACAAACATGCTTGCATGTGCATGCATGCACATGTGCGTACACACCCACCTAGCCACACACCCACACACCCCCCCCCCCCCCCCCCCCCCCCCCCCCCCCCCCCCCCACCCCCCCCCCCCCCCTTCCCCTCCCACAACACACACACACACACACACACACACACACACACACACACACACACATTTTGATATTTAAGCATTTCTCATGGAATCAACTTCTCCTTGATTCATGGATGTGGAAGCCTATTATGGTCATTTGGAAATTGAGTATTTGGTTTCATCGCATGCAGATAATGGAGCTGTGTGGTCTTGGGGCTATAATAATTGTATCCACGCTGAGAAACTTGGTAGGGACAATGAATGTTCTGTCTAGTGATATACTTGTATTGCTGCTACAATTAAAATGTGAGCCATTCCTTGATACAAGCATGGATGGCCAGTTGGGCCGCGAAGGCTCTGATGAAGCATTGCCACATCCCCTTGGTGATTGGGGGTGTTGCAATAAGGTTACGGTTTCCGAGCATGATGATAAACTGGCTGATGCTGGAGGAAAAGTTGGATCCTTGAAGTTACAAAAGGTGAGTAGTCATCTTTTGAATTTTTCTAAGATCATGGGTATAGCTTTCTTTTAGAACTGAACTTTACTAGTTCATGGTTACCTTTCTTCTCTGCTTACTATCAAACACGTTATTGTATCTAGGCATTGACCATGACACTTGTGACAATTGGAGAATGTGATTAGTTGGTAGTGGATTGTAATCTTTTTGTATAATGTGCGAGGCATTAAAACCATTAAGAATATAATCTTTCCCCAGACCTCCTTAAAGCTTTACAATGTTGAATGTCTAGGTGGGCTTCGTGGAAGCAGGTGGTATGATGTCCTGTGCTGTTGACCAAGATGGGCTCCTTTGGATGTGGGGTTACTGTCCATCCTTTGAAAATAAGACCAATGAAACCTCATTTTCATTAACTGTTCTTCAAGCACCTCAGCCCATGACATGCTTCCAAGGATTCCATGTAAAGAAGGTCGCCTGTGGTAATGAACATGTCTTGGCCCTGGTGGATGATCATTTGGCAGGGAATCATGTATGTTATGCATGGGGGAACAATCGCTACGGACAACTTGGCATAGGTAATTGTGAAGCTCAAGTGAAGCCCCAGCTTGTAGCAGCACTTAATCAAGAAACTGCTGGGCATTTGATTGGTGTTTCTTGTGGAGCTTATCACAGTGCTGTTCTTATGAACAGTGAAATGGTACAGATTCCCGCTTTGAGTGCTGTCAGTAAATGTTGGACTTTTGGAATGGGTGAGAATGGCCAGCTTGGACATGGTGACTCAGCGAGTTCAGGTACACCAAAACTAGTACAGGGCCTGCCAAAGGATGAACGGATTGTTGAAGTGTCTTGTGGTCTGTTTCATACAGGTGTAGTCAGTGAGGGAGGTGCAGTATGGATTTGGGGAATGGAGAAGGGTTTGGGGCTTTGTCCAGGTTTAGGTCCTCCTGGAGTGGGTGGAGGGGATTACTTGCTGCCAGTAAAGGTAATAGGCAGTGATGAGTTTACTGCTTCACATGGGAAGATATTGGCATGCGGAGCAGGCCACACAGTTCTGGCATCTGTGTACAATAATGAATCTGTTTTATGGGCATGGGGTCGTGGGCAAAATGGTCTCCTTGGCACTGGTAAAAGCTTAGATAGTGTGGCTCCTTGTAAGGTTTGTTGGCCACCCTGCAATTATGCAAATTTAAGCATCCCTGGTGGAGGTGTTGGTAATGATGGTCACAATTCCATGCCATCTGATTGTTCTTCAGAGACCAGAAGTCTCCAAGAAAACTCAGATAGAGGTTTTTCAGAGGAAATGCTTGCTATGGCTCAGAAGGAGATTTGCACTCTCACAGCAGAGCTGTCATTAATGAAAAGGTATTATGCATCACTCCATGCTGCTGTGTATGGACCTTCTGCATCTAATGATGCAAGTAGCACGTGGGAAGTATTGAATGACTGGGACAGGAGAGTTGCAGAGTCTAGCTATGAGGAGCTAGTGTGCCTTGATGACTTCTATCGTCAAGCACGAGGTCGCATTAAAGATGCTATGCTTCAAAGAAAAGTAAAGATGTACTGTGAGAAGTTTATGCATTCTATCAGGGAAGAGGGCTTTGCTATGAATGAAAATAAGGATGTACTTTGAATGACTTGTATTCTTCAATTGAGAAGACAATGATATTTTTTACCAATGAAAATAATAATGTACCACAGAATGTTTGTGTTTCTCAAGTGTTGAGGGCTATCATATTGTCAGGCATTAGGATTGTTAGAAATTTTCTGTGAGCAGCTTATGCCAGCCTTAAACTAAGTGTATGTGGGCTAATGATAGTGCATCAAACGACCATAAAATAGTGTATTTATGAAGTGTTCCACTGGCATCGGTCTATGTGAAATGGTGGATGACTCTAGGTTCAGTTTTCTTGGAGACTGTTCAGCTGTTTCTTCAATATGTACATGAAAAGAAATAGCACTGAGTTGGACGGCCAAATCAATTTTCAGCAGCTGAAGGTTCAAGCTATGTTTGTAATCACACATAGGTCATAAAACTTCTGCAACAATTTGAGGCTTGTGCACAGCATGCATATAAAGCTGTAAAGATGTGTGCACACATGTAGCATGTGCACATGCACGCATGTGTACACACACAGACACACATTCATGTTTTGATCATGCTATACAAAGCTGGATGCTTATTGGTGGGGGTAAAGTTAGAATTTGCTAGATTAAATATAAAGACTTGCTGTCCTTGTTTTAGTTGTGTTTAGATTTTAAACATTTATTTTGAATTAGTGTAGGTTGCAAGCTATATCCTGCTTTTAAGCTCTTGTTTTCATGGAATGGATGTTGGATGTAATTTTGGGTTTGAAGGTAGTCATTGTCACCATACCTTGTATGATTTTTGTACAAGGGCACATGCTTTATTATTATTTTTGAGAAGCTTTTCATGCTAAAGTGAACCAATTCCTAAAACATCAAAGAATTTGATTTGAAGGGAATAAGCAATTGACTTGAAGGGTCTAATGGAGTGTACTGTGTCATGATTGGTTTCTTACATAACTCCTCTCTAAGTCCCCATGATAGTTGTTGCAATGACATATCAGGAACTTGGTCTTTTGTACCTATATGAATCACTAAAATATCCCTTGTCAAGAAGGTTTCCCTTATGAAGTGGTATTATACTTCAATGTGCTTGGTTCTTGCATGGAAAAAGCAAGGTTTGAAGCAAGGTGTATGCTTTTCATGTTCTCACAATAGACAAAATATGTATCAACCTGTAGATTTAAGTCCATAAATAAATTCTTAAGCCACCTAAGTTCACATGTGACTTATGCAAGTGTCCTATAATCAGCGTTCGCAGATGATAAAGGCATTGTGGGTTGTTACTTTGACATCCAAGTTATGACTGCTTCCAAGCATCACTAGATAAGCATTAGTGCTTCTTCTATCTTCTTTGGATCGAGCCCAATCCACATTAGAGTATGCCTTGACCTACAAATGATCTTCATATGCATAGCATAGTCTTTCATTTATATTAGCCCTTCAATACCTAAGCATTCTCCTTGTTGCAAAAAAGTAAGTAGTCCTTGGACTATGCATGAATTGTGACAAGACCCCTACTCCATAAGCTATATTGGGTTTTGTGATGGTTGCATAATTTAGTGATCCAACAATAGAACTATACAAAGTCTCATCTTCAAGAGGATTATCATTGCTAGAACTCAACTTCAAATTAACCTCCATCGGATTGAAGATTGGCTTGAAATTTCTCATGCCAAACTTTTCAAGTACATATAGAATGTACTTCCTTTGGATCAACATGATTTCATCTTGTTTGTAAACAACTTCAATGCAAAGAAAATACATCAAATCCCCAAGATCTAAGATCTTAAGTTCTTTACCTAGCCTAGATTTGATGTTGTCAATTCCTTTTATGTAAT
>CM035431.1:90014714-90297214 GCA_020310875.1 Ceratopteris richardii | reverse complement strand
AGGACTTACAATGAGCCTATGGATCTTCTTATATAGTTTTGAGTATACCCTCCAAATGCACATAATAAAGCACTCACTGTCGCAAAATCTACGATCGCTAAATCGTGTGTTATGTCGTCCGCTATCTGTCTTCTAACAAAGCAAAAGCATAAAATATTTACTCGTGATCTGCACACTGCGCTATTCAGGAATCGAACCCACGCCAATGCGATAGGAGGCGTTTGCTTTATCCATTGTAATGGGTGCTTTTTCTTGTAGAAGTAATAATAAAAAACTATACACAACCTGTTATCTGGACAAATTTTGACCATGGCATAATGTACTATATGACATTGTTTCCAACATATGTATATGTATATGTATATGTATATGTCTATGTATATGTATATGTATATGTATATGTATATGTATATGTATATGTATATATATATATATATATGTATATGTATATGTATTTGTATATGTGTATGTATATGTGTGTATATGTATATGTATATGCATATGGATACTTGTGTATATGTATGTATGTTTATGTATACTGTAAGATGCCACATTGATTTTCCCAAAAAAAAAGATGTGTAGGTAATAATGAAATTTTATGTTTAGGATATTCTGATCATGTCTGCAAAATTTTGTAGCAATAAGTTTTTACATTCTCTCTCTAGAAAGTTATTGGACGAAATTTGTGTGTTAAATTTGAGCATGAAGATGATGGAATCTGAAAAAGTGTTGTATGAGAGAAAGGTAGAGTATTCTTAGTAGAAAAACTTTGCCTGATTGAATTTTTTGTAGTTCTTATGTTTTATGTCTCATTTGGTCCCATGAAAATAGGTTAATGAAGAGATTTTTCATGTTTTTCATCTCTCTAGAATTTTTGATTTTGCAAGGTCCAAAAGTGATATCTGGGAGTAGATTTGGACCTGAGGCGACTCTAACACTATTCAACAAATTGAAAAACTGAATATTTTTGTGTCTCACGAGCTTAAGCTAATTCTTCACCGTTTTTGAGTTACAGGGCTTGGAAAAGTGCCGTTTTCCAACACTTAAAAAAAAATAAAAAAATAAAAAAAAAAGAGAGAGAATCCTTCATTCATCTTATTCATGTTCACGGATTTAGAAAACGCACATGGGTATATGGGTTATTTTGGGTGATTGACGTGTGTGTGAGTGTGTTGCAGGGATCGCCTCTATTTTTGCAGGTACAATTCTTGAGGTGGACATGAAAAGTAGATGCATGGGTGGTCTGGAAGTCTTGCATGAGACATGCAAAAAGATGCTATCTTGGAGCATACAGATTCTAAGAGTGCATGAATAGGAAGGCGTGATTGGTCCTACGCTGGCGAAAAGGTGGGGACCCAAAAAGACGAAGATGGAGAGATAGGGAAGGACGATGGTCGTACATTGATCACGATCGTTTTCAGCTTCTGAGATGGCGATTGAGATTGGGATTGGGATTGAGATTGTGATTGAGATTGGGATTGAGATCAGCTCGAGGGTGGTCGGGTGGATGAGGCGTCACATAGAAGCTATTTGATAGATTTTGTAACGGAGATCAGAACTATTTGTAAATCTACACAGATAATAAAATTCTCTCACTTCTTGTTCTGCATATACTCTGTTTTTCTTCTTTATATCTTGTTGTGCCGAAGTTTATTCTTCGGTGTGGGATTGTGATTGTGATTGAAGATCAGGAGACTTGTTACAAGTGATATCAGAGTGGAGTTGGATTTCGAGACAAGATGCAGGCTTTGAAGAAAAATATAGAAGAACAAGAGGAACTTATCCATAGACTGAATGCAGAGTTACATAAAGAAAGTCCAACAAACAAAAAGAGGGTATTGCAAATGCTTTTATGGACCTCCATGATGAAGGTGGTAATGGTGCGGGCACATCGAACGCATGCAGAGCTAGACGACAACGTGAAGCTGAAGATGATGATTATGCATGCGAATTTGCACTTAAGCAAGTGTTTAAAAGAGAAAAATTAAATGAATTTGATGGTGAGAAGAAAATCGGAGAGGATCTTGAAGCATGGATTGAGGAACTTGAAGATTTCTTTGATCTACACGTGTTTAGTGAGGAATCAAAAGCAAAGGTGGCAATTCTGCATCTGCGAGGAGTCGCACATGCAGACAAGAACACATGAAGGTCCGATCCTTTGGAAAGAGTTTCGAGAGCAAGCAGAGAATCGTTATTGTTCTCCACATTATCAGATGGAAAAGAAAATGGAATTCTACTCCTTCAAGCAATATGAGGATGATAGATATAACTTGTCTGTTGAAGAATATAAGGAGAAATTTTTGCATTTGCATAAATATGCACTAGAAATTTCTGGAGATGTCCTGAAGAGAAAATTTATTGAGTGTTTGCAAGAAGAGCTTCGCTATCAAGTAAAGGGTTCCGGATGTGTAGATTTCCTTGATGCGGTTGCAAAAGCAAAAAAATTTGAAAAGATGGAGAAGTTTACTATGAAAAAGGCATCCAAATCAAGGCTTATCTCAACAGGACATCGACCCCCAAGACCTATTTCAACAAATTAGAATGGACAGAAATCGACTAACACTACCAATGGTCAAGGAGGAAAAAAAAAGCTGAAGCAGATGGATATGCCTAAGAACCAAGAAGTTGTGCACTGGCAACGTGATTCTGATTTCTTGGAGCGGTCTAAAAGATTGGGAATTTTCTTTTGAGTGGAGAACAAGGACATCGCACTTTTGAATGTCCAAACAAGGCCATAAACCATTCTATGCAAGCAAAGATGGCTCATCTACAAGAAGAAAACATAACAATTGAGGAAGCGGATGATCAAGGTAAGTGTTCTAACCCTAGACTTCAATGCATGATAGCTTGTTCTCATTCAAGGGCATCGGTGATTAGGATTATAGGGGACATATCCTCACATAAGGTTAGTTTCTTGATTGATTCGGGTAGTACAAACTATTTCCTTTCACTTAAGTTGGTAGAGGCTTTAGGATTGCATATTGAGATGCAAACCAAAAGACCTGTATAGATGGATAATGGTAGGATACACTATACTCAAGGTTGTATTGAGAATCTTGATTTTATGTTAGGAGAACATAAATTTTTGCGTACCTTCCATGTAATCAAAATGAGAGAATGTGATGCAATCATAGGAATGGACTGGTTAGTTCATAACAGTGTCATGATTGATTGTGAAAGTGGGATCCTTACTTTGAAAATAGAAGGGAAGGAACATCGTCTAGTAGGCAAGTGTAATTTAGGTTGTTCTCCTATTTCTACTATAAAGCTAATTAGGGGTATTCGAGAGGGTTGTGAGACATATTTGGTTTATGTGCATGACCTTTAAGAGAAGAAGAAAGAAGAAGAAATACCTGAATATGTTAGAAAACTTTTAGATGAGTACGCAGATGTATTTCCTAATGATCTGCCAGGTATGCCTCCTCCTAGGAAAATTGACCATGCTATAGACCTCTATCCAGGAAGTGAGCCTTATTCTAGAGCACCTTGGTCCGATCCTTTGGAAAGAGTTTCGAGAGCAAGCAGAGAATCGTTATTGTTCTCCACATTATCGAATGGAAAAGAAAATGGAATTCTACTCCTTCAAGCAATATGAGGATGATAGATATAACTTGTCTGTTGAAGAATATAAGGAGAAATTTTTATGTTTGCATAAGTATGCACCATAAGTTTTTGGAGATGCCCTGAAGAGAAAATTTATTGAGGGTTTGCGAGAAGAGCTTCGCTATCAAGTAAGGGGGTCCGAATGTGTAGATTTCCTTGATGTGGTTGCAAAAGCAGAAAATTTTGAAAAGATGGAGAATTTTACTATGAAAAAGGCATCCAAATCAAGGTTTATCTCAACAAGAAATTGATCCCCAAGACCTATTTCAACAAATCAGAATGGACAGAAATCGACTAACTCTACCAATGGTCAAGGAGGAAAAAATAAGCCGAAGTAGATGGATATGCCTAAGAACCAAGAAGCTGTGCACTGACAACGTGATTCTGATTTCTTGGAGCGGGCTAAAAGATTGGGACTTTGCTTTCAATGTGGAGAACAAGGACATCACACTTTTGAATGTCCAAACAAGGCCATAAACCATTCTATGTAGGTGAAGATCGCTCATCTACAAGAAGAAAACATAACAATTGAGGAAGCGGATGATCAAGGTAGGTGTTCTAACCCTAGACTTCGATGCAGGACAGCTTGTTCTCATTCAAGGGCATTGGTGATTAGGATTATAGGGGACATATCCTCTTGTAAGGTTAGTTTCTTGATTGATTTGGGTAGTACAAACTGTTTCCTTTCACTTAAGTTGGTAGAGGCTTTAGGATTGCATATTGAGATGCAAACCAAAAGACCTGTACAGATGGCTAATGGTAGGATACACTATACTCTAGGTTGTATTGAGAATCTTGATTTTATGTTAGGAGAACATAAATTTTTGGGTACCTTCCATGTAATCAAAATGAGAGAATGTGATCCAATCATCGGAATGGACTGGTTAGTTCATAACAGTGTCGTGATTGATTGTGAAAGTGGGATCCTTACTTTGAGAATAGAAGGGAAGGACATCGTTTAGTAGGCAAGTGTAATTCAGGTTTTTCTCCTATTTTTGCTATAAATCTGATCAGGGGTATTCGAGAGGGTTGTGAGACATATTTGGTTTATGTGCATGACCTTCAGGAGAAGAAGAAAGAAGAAGAAATACTTGAATATGTTAGAAAACTTTTAGACGAGTATGCAGATGTATTTCCTAATGATCTGCCGGGTATGCCTCCTCATAGGAAAATTGACCATGCGATAGACCTCTAACCAAGAAGTGAGCCTTATTCTAGAGCACCTTATAGGTTCAATATTGATGAATTGAAAGAGTTGAAGCTCCAACTGGATGATCTATTGAAGAAGGGGTTGATAAGACCTAGTGTTTCACCTTGGGGAGCACCTGTTTATCACATATTTGTAAAAAGTTTTGAATTTAGACATCAAAAAGTCTAAGTATCATGGTCGGTTGAGTTCAGGTGTCGTGATACTCCCTTGTATCGTGATAACTTGGCAGGTATCATGTATCACTGATACCTACTCCCCATGTATCTTGATACTTCAAGAATATCATGTATCGTCGGGTTGAACCCGAGTATCAGTAGGTCGTGTATCACAATACTTCTCACATATCATGTATCGCAAAGGTCGATATCATATCATGAGGTCCAATATCCTGTGTCGTGAAGTCCAAGTATCGTGTATCACCTGGTTGTGTATCGGGATACTACCCAAGTATCGTGTGTCGCATGACCTCAAGTATGATATCGTGAAAATTTGGTATCGTGTATCATGTATCATGCTCAAGCCAGGTATTATACCATCCCCCTGTGTATCATGTATCATCACTTCACTAAGTATCACATATTGCGAGGAGCCATATTGTATATTGTGATACTTCACAAGTATCGTGTATCATCAAAAGATCAGTATCGTGTATCATAGTAGCTCAAGTATCGTATCATGAAGTTCCAAGTATCGTTGACCTCAAGTATTATGTATCGTTACTTGGAACTTCACGATACTTGAGGTCAACAATACGTAGGTGCATGCATCTATGAGGATGGTCTGAGATGATCAATTGTCCAAATAAAAAATCCCAATCAACCCTTTGAACTTGAACACCTAGTGGTCAAATTTGAAGATGGTTCTTATATTGATAAGCAAGGAACCATGTATGTGGTTACTAGCTTACTTGATAGAACATATGAGTTTGAAAACATCATTCCTGAGAATGAGATAGGAGACCTAGAGCAAGGAGACCTAGGATGAGAACCCAAGACACCCCATGGAAAATCAGTCTTGACTAGGGTGATAACTCTAGAGTGGATTCCTCAAGACAACAAAAGCATAGAACTATTCTTGAATAGAGAAATGGAGGAAGCCTTTTGGAGATTCAAGCCAGATCAACCTAGCCAAATAGGCATAGTCACCGTCTACGAGTTCAAAGATCCCGAGATACTAGACAAAGTTTTCTATCTGGATAATGATGGAGTATATCCACTCCTAGTTGCAGCACAAGAATGATAGGCCCTTCCTAGGACCAAATAGTTCACTACCAAAATCCACCACAGTTGAATTGCTCTCTGGACTTGTTGATTGAACTTATGAAATTTTGCATAGTAAAAATAGACTATCTAAGCTTTCCAACAAGCCGTAGATCACTCAATTTGGAGAATGTGACCTATGTCAACCTCCTTGCATAAGATAGACCAAAATCTACCCAAACAGATAGCTATCACTTATGTGTACCTCTTCACACATATATTGGGGAATATGCAGAGATAGACCAGAGAGCTTTCAATCTCAATATACACAAAGATAAGGAACAATTGGTAGTAAGATTATATTCAAAAGAAAGCTTACAACAAGAGCTTTAAGACAAGCTATCTTGCACACGAAACAGACAACTACACAAAGAGATATAGACAAAACAAAATCTCAGCCAAAGTGAAAACTTCAGCAAATAGGGGGCTATCTTAGCTAGGTGCTAGCTTAGACCTGGAGTATACACTCTCAATGAGAGCCTAAAAGTGCACAAATGAAGCTTGAGGAGGCCATGACTTTCTTCCAAGCTATTGCTTATATAATGCTCTAAAAGTTGGTGTAGAACTTGAATTCAAATCATGCCTCCAAAACTCCCCACCTTTCTCAATCAATATAGATGGAATCTTGAGCTAAAAAACTCATGGAAAAGTGGTTGTAGACTTTACCAAAAAGTGAAATGATGTGGCACTTGAGTTAAGCCTTGGTTCTCGCACATTTGAGCTTGTACATTTCTAACACTCCCCCTCAAGCTCAAGTGTTAGTCTCTATTGATCTCCTTTATGTTGAGGTTGATCTTGAACTTCTCCAACTTGATTGCATCCATGAATTTGGTCAGGATGTACTTTATGTCCACTTCCTTTGCTAGTACCTTCTCTTTGATGAAGTGATAATGTATCTCTATGTGCTTGCTTGCATCCATGAATTTGTGTTGATGTTTATGTGCACTTCCTTTGCTAGTACCTTCTCTCTGATGAAGTGATAATGTATCTCTATCTGCTTGCTTCTTGCACAGAACATAGGGTTGCTTGCTAGATGAATTCTTGACATGTTATCTCCAAATATAGAGAACTCTTTGACCTCCATATCCAAGTCTTTGGAGAGCTTCTTGAGCCACATGATCTCACATGTAGCAAGTGCTAAAGCTCGCTACTCAGCATCAGTAGATGATAATGCAACTGTAGAATACTTCTTGGACATCCATGGAATGACTCTTTCACCTAGCATGAAGACATAGCCAAATGTGCTCCTTCTATCCTCCTTTGAACCTGCCCAATCAACATCACTAAAGCCTTGAGGTTGTAATCCATCTCCATAAGGGTAGTACAACCCTTGGTTAACAGTGTGCTTGATGTATCTAAGCACTCTCGTGGTTGCATTCATATGAACATCAGTTGGTGAATTTAGAAATTGAGAAAGAACTCCTAGAACATAAGACAAGTTAGGTCTTGTGATAGTAGCATAATTAAGGCTTCCAATTATGCTTCTATATGCTGAAATATCTTGAAGAGGTTGGCCTTCACCTGCACCTAACTTAGTGTTTGAATCCACAGGTTGTGTGAGTGGTTTACATCCACTCATACCATACTTATAAAACACATCTAGCAAGTATTTCCTTTGAACAAGGTAAATACCATTTTCCAACATAAATAACTTCAATCGCAAGAAAATATTTAAGAACTCCAAGATCTGAAATCTTGAATTCATTTCCAAGCTTGGCCTTGATCCATCTGATACCTACATCATCACTTCCTATTATAATCAAGTCATCCACATATATGCATACATAGACAAATAGTCCTCCTTCCTTCTTGAGATATAAGGAAGGATCTCCATCACTTTGCTTGTACCCACACCTACACAAATACTCCACAAGCCTTTGATTCCATGCCTTGGGAGCTTGTTTTAAACCATACAATGCTTTTCTAAGTTTACAAACAAAATCTGAACATTTGGGGTTCTCAAACCCTAATGGTTGAGGCATGTAGAATGTCTCCTGCAAATCAACATGAAGAAAAGCATTCTTTACATCCAATTGATATATTGGCCACCTCTTAGATGTGGAAACCCCAATGATTGCCTTAATTGTGGTCATCTTTGCAACCGGGCTGAATGTTTCTTCATAGTCAATCCCATAGGATTGAGAAAATCCTTTTGCCACAAGCCTTGCTTTGTACCTATCAATTGAACCATCATACTTTCTCTTCACTTTATAGACCCATTTGTTCCCAATTACCTTCATCCCTTCTTGTCATGGAACAAGAATCCATGTGTTGTTGTCTTCAAGGGCTTTGTACCCTTCTTCCATAGCTTCTTGCCACTCCTTTGTGTCTTTGGCCTCTTCATAGGTAGAAGGTTCATGATCTTTGATAACCTTATTCATGAAAGTATAATGCCTAGCAATATAACTATCATAAACAAGCCATCAGATTGGATGTTTTACCCTTGTTGACCTCCTTTCTTCTCCTTTTGGTGGAATACATCTTCTTTGCCTTGGTGCGTTGATTTCTGCTTTTGATGTAGCTCCCCCTTCTAACATAGGTTCTTCAAAGTCTTCAACTTCATGTCCATCTTCATCAAGCTCTACCAATCTTGCCTTTCCTTTATTCAATGATTGATGGGCTGAATCCATGCTTGAACTCCTTTCTATGCTTGGACCACTGATTTCCAAGCTATCTTGAAACCTAGCTTCATATCTTCTCTCTGCCTCTTCAATATCTTCATCCTGCAATGGAACTTTGGAAGCATACCATGGTTTGAGTTCATCAAACACTACATATCTAGATACCTTTAACTCCTTTGTATTAGGATTGTAGCACTTGTAAAATTTTTGCTCCATAGCATAACCAATAAACATACATCTTTCAGCCCTGGCATCCATCTTACCTCTCAACTGTTGTGGCACATGTGTGTAGCATACACAACCAAAGATTCTAATGTGTGAAAGGTCTAGTTTCCTTCCACTCCATGCCTCCTCAGGTATAATGTCATGTACCTTGATGTGGGACTCCTATTCATCAAGTACACAACAATAGATAAAACATCTACCCAATATGTTAAAGGCACATTCATTTCAGTTAACATACTCCTAGCAATTTCAGCAATATACCTATTCTTCCTCTCTGCCACCCCATTTTGTTGGGGAGTATAGCTGCAAGTGATTTGTCTCCTTATCCCTTGGTCCTGCAAGAAAGCACAAAAGGCATGGGAGAAGTATTCCCACCCTCCATCTGATCTTGGGGTTTTGATGTAGCAACCTGTCTCCTTTTCAACTTGCGCCTTGAATCTTTTGAACACATCAAACACATTTGATTTTTGCTTTATAAAATACAACCATAATTTTCTTGCGTAGTCATCCATGAAGGTTACAAAGTACTTGTTACTTGCAAGAGAGGACTCTATGGTTGGCCCCCACACATCTGTGTGCACAAGGTCTAGCACACCATGTGCTACATATCCACTCTTTACTAGTTGACAAGCTTCACACATCTCATGCAACATTTGTAATGAAATATGTGGTAAACCTCTTACCAATTGCCTCTTCTCCATGTCTTTCAATAGTTGAATGTTTATGTGACCACACCTTTTATGCCACAAATCCAAATCTCCAATCTTCGTGTCTCCATAGGTGATGAACATTGCCTTGTTGCTTTTTCCTTTGCCAATGTCAAGAGTGAACATCCTTCCTTCCTTCTTTCCTTTTGCTATCAGCTCATAGCCATTCCTTGGGTCTTCAATAAAGCATCCTTTGTGGTTGAAGTTGACTTGGTATCCCTTTTCAACCATCTATCCAATAGAGATTAAGTTCTTTGTAATAATAGGAGAATGCAATACCTCAGATAGTCCTCTTGCTTTGTGGTTGCCTTCAAGCTTCACATCTCCCATTTGTTGTATCTCATGATCTGTGTTGTCTCCTGTCTCCACAAAGCCTCTTTGCTTGGGTGCTTGAAGATTTCTAAAGTACTCGTCTTTACCTGACATGTGATTACTACAACCACTATCTATATACCACACCTCATCATGTGGTTGACCTTCACTTTTATGCTTCATAGTTAGCAAATGCGCATTTTCTAAATTTGTTGAGGAGTTAGCATAATTACCTTGACCTTTGTAATTGTTCCCACCTTTCTTTTGCCAACAATCTTTGGCATGATGTCCTTGCTTCCCACACTTGAAACATCCATTTGAGTTGAAGTAGTGTAAGGAATTGAACTCACAATCTCTTGGATAGGAATGTGATGGGCTAACCACTTGCCCCAAAAGCCATGGTTGAGTATTACTTCCTAATCTTCTCTCTTAGGGTGTAGTTCAACCATCTCCTATCTGTCAAGTGTGCGGTTCAACCATCTCCAGCCTATCACTTTATTACATTCTTCCCCCCTTGGTCGATCATTGTCCTCAATGATCTACTCTTGTATCCCTCTAGCCTTGGTGATCAGCCCCTTGAACTCCCTAGGTGCCCTTGAATTGATGTCCTCAACCTCACACAATTTCTTGAACCTTGTTCGCAACCTTGGTCTCTTGAACCCTTGCTCTCAACCTTGGTGTCTTGAACCTTCTTGTTCGCAACCTTGGTGTCTTGAGCCCTTGTTCTCAACCTTAGTCTTGAACCTTGTTCTCACCCATGTTTGGTATCTTGAACACTCAACCAAGTGCCACCCAAGGTTTCCCAAGGACTTCACACTTCCAACCTAGCTCAGTAGATTTGGAAGGTTCATTTTGAGAGCTTTCCAATGGTATATTATATGCCTCAATCCGACCTACAGATTGAGAGATACACCTCAATCTTTGTTAGACTAACTTGTGAAAGCGACGTGCACTACTTTGTACCCTTTCATATAGAGGATGCCCAAGCACCTTTTTTAGAGGCCATTAGATCAATCCAGCTTTTCCAAGCCTACTTCCTACACTCTGATACCAATGTAAGGAATTGAACTCACAACCTCTTGGATAGGAATGTGATGGGCTAACCACTTGCCCCAAAAGCCATGGTTGAGGATTACTTCCTAATCCTCTTTCTTAGGGTGTAGTTCAACCATCTCCTATCTATCAAGTGTGCGGTTCAACCATCTCCAACTTATCACTTTATTACAAGTAGCCTTGACCTCCATATCTTCCTCCTCTACCTCTTCCTCTTCCTCTTCCTCTTGATAATTGACCTTCATCTTGGCTTGATTGACTCCCTTGATAGCTTTGGCTGCCTTGTTGGTAGTTGCTTCTACCTCTTCCTCTTGAACCGCCTCTATTGTCTTTGCCTCTTCCTCCTTTGCCTGCATAGGAGAGTTGATCTTGGCTGCCCTTTAACTTGTTCCCTCCATGGTTGACCTCTTTATTTATCATCTTCTTTAAGCCCATTAAGTGTGTGGGAAACTAGGTCATCATCATCATCTACAACACATCCTATTGAACCAAGTGCATCTGAGATCTCTTTTAGTTTGAGTATGAAGTCATTAATGCTCTGATTTAATGACTTCCTAAGGTTGTTGAGTTCATTCTTGAGCTGAATTTTTCTAGCCTGTTTAGAGGTAGAGTACAACCTTTCTAAACACTCCCAAACCTTCTTAGATGTATCTAGGTCTTGGATATGGCATATCATGGAGTTGCTTATGTGTTGAGAAAGAATGAAGATCACTCTCCTATACCTTTCTTCCCATTCTCTAATGGCTCTCCTTTTATTCTCAGTAAGTGTATATGGATCTGTGTATGGATTCACCTCAGTACCACTAACCAGCCCCCAAAGATCCTTTCCGAGGAGGAAGTTAGAAATTCTAAACTTCCAAGGTTGGTAATTTCTCTTTTGAAGCTTCTCAATCTGAACATTATAGTCTTCCATTGTGTATGTGACTATAAGTAGATCCTAATACCTCCTTGGATTATGATAGATGTGAGAAAAAAATGATATGTTACCTTCCCGCAAGAGTCTCCACTTGTCGTGAATTTTTGATGATGATAGAAGCTCCCCCTTGCTTCAAATCCTTCTTCAAATCTTCCTGATCTTTGCTTCAATCCTTGGCTCTCAAGCACCTTCAAGACCTCCTCTTGATGTCCTCAATGCTCAATGATTATCTATTGATACCACTGATGGACAATATCCACTCCTGGTTGCAGTAGAAGAATGATAGGCCCTTCCTAGGACCAAACAGGTCATTACCATAGTCCACCAAAAATTGAATTGCTCTCTCGATGTGAGAATTAAACTTATGAAATTTTGCACAGTAAAAATAGAATCTTTAAGCTTCGCAACAAACCATAGATCACTCCATTTGGAGAATGTGACTTATGTCAAGCTCCTTGCACAAGACATACCAAAATTTGTAGAAATAGATAGCTATTACTTATGTGTACCTCTTCACACACATATGTTGGGGAATATGCAGAGATAGACTAGAGAACTTTCAAGCTCAATACACAAAAAGATAAGGAGAAATTGATAGTAAGATTATATTCAAAAGAAAGCTTACAAACAACAAGAGCTTTAAGATGAGCTATCTTGCGCATGAAACAGATAACCATATAAAGAGATATAGACAAAACAAAATTTCAGCCAAAGTGAAAACTTTTGCAAGTAGGGGCTAGCTTAGACCTAGAGTATACACTCCCAATGAGAGCCCAAAAGTGCACAAATGAAGCATGAGGAGGCCATGACTTTATTCCAAGCTATCTCTTAAATAATGCTCTAGAAGTTGGTGTAGAATTTGAGTTCAAATCATGCCTCCAAAATTCCCCACCTTTCTCAATCAAGGTAGATGGAATCTTGAGTTAAAAAGTCATGGAAAAGTGGTTGTAGACTTTACCAAAAAGTGAAATGACTAAACGCATTCTGGTTAGCCGTGATGTTGTCTTTGTGGAAGATGCTATTCAGCCATTGCTTTCATGTACTAAGGAGACATCTGTTAGCTCCAAAGACATGTATGATACGTTGATGCCTCTTTTTACAGGTGGACACTCTAGTGCTGGTCCTAATGAGGCACTTCTGAGCCTTTGCAGGTTTCATATGATGATGCAGATCATTCTATTTCTGATGCAGATTTACATGATGCACTTGTTGATGAGAGAGCTGATATTGAGCAAGCAAAAACTATGCCAAAATGGCTGGTGCAGACTTTGCGTGACAGCAAATTAGATGCACCTTTGTCATATCGTACTCGTTCGGGCTCTCATAGTGCCTCCTTTGCATCATATTGCTATGCTATGGCTGCGTCTAGTCTCTATGATCAGAATGAGCCTGTTTCTTTTGATGAAGCAGAGAATTCAGAAAATTGGATGGCTGCCATGCAATCTGAATATGATGCTATAATGCAGAATGGTACATGGTCTTTATGTGACTTGCCTCCTGGCAAGAAGGCCATTGGCACTAACTGGGTATACAAGCTGAAGTGTAAACCTAATCGTACAGTTGACAGGTATAAGGCTAGGCTTGTTGCAAAGGGTTATGCACAGGAAAGAGGCATTGATTTTGATCAGACCTTTGCACCTACATGCCGTATGACTACTGTTCGGAGCATTTGTGCACTTGCAGCCCATAATGGTTGGAATGTACATCAGTTGGATATTAAAACAACATTTCTGAATGGTGACTTGCATGAACAAGTGTATGTTTTTCAGCCCCGTGGCTTTGTGCAGAAAGGGCATGAAAACTAGGTGTGCAGGTTAAATAAGGCATTATATGGTTTAAAGCAAGCACCACGTGCTTGGTATGAGAAGATACATGCCTATCTGGTTGCACATGGTTTTGTGAACAGTCCAACTGAAAGCACCTTATATGTTAAGCGTGCTAATGATGTGCTTCTGATCATTGTTGTATATGTTGATGAAATGTTGCTCACTGGTCCTATTGAGAAGCATATTGCTGATTTCAAGGCTGATTTGCATGCCTCATTTGAGATGTTTGATTTGGGGCATTTGCATCACTATTTGGGCATTTAGTCTATGCAAGTTGATGGTGGAATGGCTTTGTGTCAAACGAAATATATCGACACATTATTGCAGCGTTTTGGCCTTGAAGACTGTCAGCCTATTGCCACTCCTATGGAGATAGGTTTACGCTTGAGTCTTCATGATGTTGGAGATGTATTTGATGCTGTTCTCTATCAGCAGGCTGTTGGATGCTTGATTTACTTATGCATTACTCGGTGAGATATTCATTTTGCTGTCTCACAGATGAGCAAGTTTATGCATTGCCCATGAGTCACGCATTGGAAGGCGGTTAAGCGCATCCTTCGCTACTTGAGTGGTACTCGGCTACTTGGGTTGTTTTATCCCAAGGGGGGATCACTACCACTAGATTTGCATGCTTTTTCTGACTCAGATTGGGCTGGTTGCTATGACACTCGTGTGTCCACCAGTGGTTTTTGCTTCATGCTTGGTAGCTCATGTATATCTTGGTTGAGCAAGAAGCAGCCTACTGTGGCCACTTCCAATTGTGAGGCTGAGTATAGGGCAGCTTTCACAGTGACTGTTGAGTGTGTGTGGCTCAGACGCCTTATGGCTGATTTGGGTGTTGGCTAGTCTTTTGCCACCACCATCTTCACTGACAGTCAGAGCCCATTGGCAGTTGTGAGGAACCCTTTGTTCCATGCTCGCACTAAGCACATTGAGGTGCATTATCACTATGTCAGGGAGAGGTTCTCTGCTGGGGAGATGAGCTTGGCATATGTGCCCACGCAGGAGAACATTGCAGACCTTTTCATGAAGGCTCTGCCTAGGGAGAAGTTTGAAGATTTCCGCAAAGCTTTGGGCTTACTTCATTTTGTGGAGTGATTTCCACATACCTTGGCACTTCCTTATACATGAGTGCCAGCTCCTTGTTCACCGCATCACTCCTAGGGGGGATTTGTTGATACATTTAGGTAGTGATGTGTGTGAACACACTAGGACTACCGAGGCACTTTTTTCCCTCTTTAGGAGGCTTTTTTCCCCCGGCTTGTATATACGCCTATTGCCCTAATGGGCTACTTATCTTTGTACATTCTCTAGTAATACATTCAGTATTGTGTGTTTGTGCTCCAAGCTTCTTCTTCTTCCTTGTGCTGTTCGCGTGCTTCTGGAGACGTCTAACTCCAACATCCATGATGTAAAAAGGAAATTTGGGTCTCTATTACCTAAAATCACGAATCCATCAGTTTAGAGAATATCCCCTAGTTCTTAGCATCACTTTTAAAGGTTGCCATTAGAGAGCTTGATTCGTGCCCACTTCATATTTATTTGTAGAGATTGAAGAGCTTAGTCCATAGCTCTATCATTCTACTCCCATTGTGCAATTATTCATTGCCAATGTGGTTGTAATTATATGTGAATCTATACATTCATCATTTACTTCTCTGTTTTATTCTCTACTATACTTACTCAAAATAGTAACTTCAGAAGCTCATATCTCCGGATATACATAACATTTTTTAGAGTTTTAAAGTGATTAGATTTCTCTCTAAGTCTAATTTATGCTCACAAAATTTCACGATAATTGGATTTACCGTTTGTGAGAAATCTATGTTTTTCTGCTCACTGATAGAATCTCTATAGAGCCCCAAAAATGGCAGGAGTATTCCAGATTTTGTTAAATCTTGTTCTCAATGCTCATTTGATCAATTGAAGTTTTTTAATTTGGATTAGCAAGCTATCTAAGTCTATTTGCTATGTACAAAAGTAAGTTTTCTAATTCCTCCAAGGTTGAGAGCACTGTTAATTTTTTCCAACAGGTGTATGTACAAAAATAGCAAGTTTTGGGAGCTACTTATTTTGCAACTAGTCTATATTGACTCAAACTTTTGAGATACTTGTTCCAAAACATTTGGGTGATTTTTTTATGGATTTAGGAAGCCCAAAGGGTCTACTAACCAACTTTGAAGTCTCAGTGAGTATGAAGCTAGTTGTAGCAGCACCAACTCATCTTGAGATTGCATCCACCATCTCTCTTTAAACTGGTATCACAGCATAGTCAATCAACATGGGAGATGGATTTCCATAACAATTGACAAATTGGATAGAAACAACTCCCCAAAATGGTATCTAAGGATGGAGGCTTATCGTCAGGGGAGGAATCTATTTGGATACACATTTGGAGATGAAGCTATGCCAACCATGACGAACAAAGGGCAACCATCACATGAAGAAGAGGAAAGACTTTCAACTTGGTGTTCAAAGGATGCACTTGCAAGGTCCTATATTCTAAAATCAATCTCTGATTTTATTTTAGCTCATGTCAAGGGATGCAAGACATCAAAAGAGACTTGGAATGCACTTTCTTCTTTCTTCTCCTCCAACACTCGAGCAAGGAAGAACCAATTGTGGATGGAGTTCACAACAATGAAGAAAATCCCCAAGCAAAGTGTGATTGATTATGTCACAAAGATGAAGGAGATTTCAGATCAACTTGAAAGCATTGGAGAGGTAATTAAAGAGGAACAAATCATTAGAAAAATCATAAATGGAATCAAAGCAGATGACAAGTGGGAGTCCTTCACAATAGCCATGGATTTGTACATGGATATGCATGTACCTGACCTCAACCCACTCATGGGCCAACTCTTCACTCATGAAGCAAATATTAGCAAAGGTGGTGAGTCCTCAAGAGGTAATAAAAAATCTACCTTATACTTTTATAAAGCTAAGGTCAAGGACAAGTCAAATTATAAGAAGAATGAAGATGAAGGTAGCTCTTTCCAAGCAAACTTTGTAGATAGAGGAAGAGGTAGAGGTGGAAAGCAAGGCAGGGGGAGATTCCAATCATCTCAATCTTGCAATATATGTGGCTTATCTAATCACACTACTAAAGAATGTTTTAGGAACCTGAGGAGCTCAGAAGGAAGAGGATTCAATAGAGGTGGCTATGGATCAAATAGAGGCAGATACATTAGAGGCTACAACAACAACAACTACAACAATAATTACAACAACAACTATCAAAGTGGCCATAGGGGAAGAAGAGATTACAATAACTATGCAGAGGACCAAAGTCAAGAAGATGAATTAATGATTAGGAATCTATCAGTGAAGAAGGGTAAGGATGATGATCACATCTTTTACATTGATTCAGGATGCTCAAATCATGTGGCAAGAAATGTGGCTTTAGTTTTTGATTTGCAAGATCCTCACAACAAACGTGAAGTGCAAATAGGAGATGATACAAAGCACTCGGTGGAGAAGATAGGTAATGTGAAGACATCAAATGGGAATATGGACCTCTTAAGCAAAGTCTTGTATGTCCCTACAATTACCAAAAATTTAATAAGTGTTGGGCAGATTGTTGAAAAAGGATTGCAGGTTAGATTCAATTGATTTGGAGCATATGTTGAAGACCCAAGGCAAGGCTTTAGAAGGAATGCCAAAGGAGAAAAGATAGGAAGGCTTTTCACTTTTGAAGTGGAAGATACAAAGAACATAACTTTATTTAGCTATGGATCTAACTCTCACAGAGTTGGAGATATGGCACAAAAGGCTTGCTCACATTGGTGAGAGGACACTCAAACAAATTTGCAGGGATCAAAGTGTACTTTGTTTGCCTAATATCACAAGGTAACACATGATTTATAAGTGCGAAGCTTGTCAATTCGGCAAGGCTCATAGACAAGCTTTCAATAGGAAGGGATATATGTATCAAAATCTTTTGGATCTAGTGCACAGAGATGTGTGGGGACCTAATAAGGAGCCATCTATATCAGGCTCAAGATATCATGTGTCTTTCATAGACGATTGTAGGAGGTGGACCATTCTATTTTTCATGAAGCACAAGGATGAAGTTTTAAATTGCTTTAAGAAGTATGTTGCTCTTGTTGAAAACCAAACAGGGAGGACTTTGAAAAGACTTAGATCAGATGGTGGAGGAGAATACTTCTCTTCTGAATTTGATGCCTACTTGCATGAAAGAGGCATTAAAAGGGAAGTCACTATAAGGTATACACCCAAACTCAATGGTGTAGCAGAGAGGAGAAACAGAGCTATTGTTGAAGCCACAAGGTCCATGCTCAATGAAAAGGGATTTCCAAACTACCTATGGGATGAGGCTATGTCTACAACCACATATCTCATAAATAGAATTCCATCTAATTCACTAAATGGAACCACTCCATATGAAGTGTGGAATTGAAGAAGATCTAGTCTAGAGCATTGTAAAATCTTTGGATGCTTAGCCTATGCTCACATTCCTTCTCAAGTAAGAGGGAAATTGGATCCCAAGGAAAAGAAGTGCATATTTATTGGTTATGACCAAAACAAAAAAGGATATAGATTGTACAATCGAACTAATAAAGGATTTTTTGTGAGTAAAGATGTAATTTTTTATGAGAACAAATCATGGTTTGATGATGAAAAGAAAGTGAAGCTGCCTTATGACTTGCATAATGATTTTCCATCACTTCAACCAAAGGGGTCAAAGCAAATTGAAGAAAGTGATTCAAAGATTGACCTAGAAGACTTGGGAAGACTAAAGCTATGGAAGAGATGCAAGATGCTACATATGGATTGAGAGCTCACATCAACCACTTAGAAGGTCTTCAAAGGAGAAGAAGAAACCAGAGAGGTATGGTTATGATACTTGTTTGGTCACCAAGCACTCAATCTACATTGAGTGCTTGTTTGGTCACCAAGCACCAGAGAGGTATGGTTATGATACTTGTTTTGTCACCAGAGAGCCTTGAAGGAGAATGACACTTGGGAGCTTGTACCTAACAAGCCATCTATGAAGGTAATTGGATCTCAATAGATATACAAAATCAAGAGGAATCTAGATGGAAGTATAAATAGATATAAAGCAAGGTTAGTTGCTAAAGGGTTTGCTCAAGCCCATGGTATTGATTATGAGGAGACTTTCTCTCCTACAAAAATGCCTACAATTAGGGTTCTCATTAGTCTTGTTGCATCTAGAAATTGGAAGCTCTATCAAGTTGATGTAAAGAATGCTTTCTTAAATGGATGGAATTTTGAGGAACTCTATATGGCACATCCTCCTGGATATGAGGATGCACATCATCCTAACTATGTATGCAAATTAAAGAAATCCTTGTATGGATTGAAGCAAGCTCCAAGAGCTTGGAATTTAAGATTGGTCACTTATTAGTAGGACCAAGGATTCAAAGCTAGCAAGGCGGATACCTCTTTGTTCATAAAGAGGAATGGATCTAAAGTGATCTATCTATGTGTGTATGTTGATGATATTATTATCTCAGGGAATGATCTTGAAGGAATCAAACAAGTAAAGAATCAAATGAAGGAGAAGTTCAAAATAAGTGATCTTGGACCACTCACTTATTTTCTTGGATTGGAGTTAATCTACACAGGTTCGGGTATATACATCACACAAAGGAAGTATATGCATGACATGCTCATCAAGTTCAAGATGGAAAACACCAAGTGTGTAGGTACACCTATGGAGCAAAATCATAAGCAGTGATTATGAAGGAGAGCCAATTGAAGACATCACAAGCTATCAAATCTTGGTTGGAAATTTGAACTATATATGCAACACTCACAAAGGTGGATATATGCTATAGTGTTAGCATATTGAGTCAATTTATGGATAAGCCGAGAAGATCATGTATGGAAGTGGCCAAGAGAGTACTCAAGTACCTAAAGGGGACCATGAATGAAGGTTTGTTTTACCCATTTACTTCAGATATTGAGATAAAGGCCTACTCAGATGCGGATTGGGCCAGATCTAGAGATGATAGAAGAAGCACATCCGAGTATGTATCATTTGCACGTTCAAAAATCATTTCTTGGTCATCCAAGAAGCAACCAACAGTGGCATTATCTTAAACTGAAGCCAAACATAGTGGGTTGGCTAATGCAACTCAAGAAATCATGTGGTTAAAATCGTTGTATACAAATCTTGGACTTCATTCTTCAACACCTCACATTTTTGGTGACAACACAAGCTCACTACATCAAGCAGCTAATCCGATATACCATGCTAGAACCAAGCATATTGAAGTCCACTACCATTATGTAAGGGAGAAGCTAATGAACAAAGATATTCAACTATCCTATGTCTCTACAGATATGCAATGTGCAGACATGTTGACTAAAGCTCTTGATGGTACAAAATTGAGTAGATTCAAGTTGATGATTGGCTTGCAGGAAATCAAGGACAGCTGAAGAATTATTTGACGGCCAAGCATGTTAAGCTTGAGGGGGAGCTCTTGGTGCATTTTACCCAATCCTACATGCTTGATATGATTTGATTTATGTTCATTTGTAGTCATATCTGTAGACATATGAACACCTCTTGTAAAAGAGTATATTTTATCTCTTGTAATTGTGAAAGAAAGAATGGCTTAATTCATCCATGATGTAAAAAGGAAATTCGTGGCTCTAACTACCTAAAACCATGAATCCATCAGCTGAGAAAATATCTTCTAATTCTTAGCATCACTTTTAGGTGAAGTTATTTGAATTCAAATTCAAAACTACCTCCAAAAGTAGTTACAAAAAGAGCAAGAAGGGGGTCACCATTAGAGAGCTTGATTCATGCCCACTTCATGTTCATTTGTAGAGATTGAAGAGCTTACTCCATAGATCTATCATTCTACTCCCATTGTGCAAGTACTCATTGCCAATATGGTTGTAATTATATGTGAATCTATACATTCATCATTTACTTCTTCTTTGTTTTATTCTCTGCTATACTCACTCAGAACAGTAAATTTAAAAGCTCATATCTCGGGCTATGCATTACCGTTTTCATAGTTTTAAAGTGCATTGGACTGCTCTCTAAGTCTAGATTATGTTCACAAAATTTCATGGTCATTTTACCGTTTGTGAGAAATCTGTGTTTTTCTGCTCAATGGTCGAATCTCTGTAGAGCCCCGAAAATGGCGGGAGTGTTCCAGATTTTGCTAAATCTTTTTCTCCGTGTTCAGTTGATCAATTGAAGTATTTTAACTTGGATTAGCAAGATATATAAGTATATTTGCTATTTCCAAAAGGAATTTTTCTAATTTTTACTAGGTTGAGAGAAATTTTCATTTTTTCCAGGAGGTGTATGTACAAAAAATAGCAAGTTTTGGGAGCTAGTCATTTTGCAACTAGTCTGTATTGACTCAAACTTTTGAGATTCTTGTTCCAAAATACTTGGGTGATTTTTTTGTGGATTTAGGAAGCTCAAAGGGTCTACTAACAAACTCTTAAGTCTCAATTGGCTAGTATGAAGCTTCTTGTAGCAGCACCAACTCATCTTTGGATTGCATCCACCATCTCTCTTTACATACCCAAGAACCCTTAGACCCTCTCAAGTGGTTAAGGTAATGAAGAACTATTTTGATCGGTCAAGAGATCCTTACGATCATGTGGCCGAGTTGAAACAAGTGTTAAGGGTTGAACAGGTTGAGGACTTGTTCACACAGTTTGAGGCATTTGGTTTGACTCTCAAGGGTACTGCCTTAGCTTGGTTTCAACCTCTAAATAGCTATAATTATCGAAATATGGGTCAACTACTAGAGGAATTCATTGTACAGTTCTCAAAGAGTGGTATCATGCATAACACATCATCCTTGATCCACAACTTCAAGCACACACCTCAAGAAACAACACAACTTTTAGGAAGATGGTTCTGATAGTACTTAGAAAGATGCCCTGTGCCAGAGCTACCCACACCAACCAAACAAGTGACCTTGTTTTAAGATGGCTTACTAAGCACCAAGTTAAGATCATATGTGTACTTGAAAGAGCCTAGATCCATAGAAGAGTGTGTATGGATGTGCATTGACATAGAAGACAACTTGGGTGAGGAGTTAGAATTGTCCAAACTCTATAAGGATTCTGACAGTTCTACTAGTCATACTTCCAGAACCTCCACTGAGATAGATGAGATAGCTGAGGAGGTGGCCAAGAAGATAGGTTTTCAAAATAGACAAACATCGAGGGTCACCTCATTGAAGCGATGTTATACTTGTAGAGGAGACCACATGGCTAATGTATGCCCATTGCAAAACCAGAACATGAGAGAAATGAATGCTCCATATTGCACTATTGAGAGAAAATACACAAACCACATGGCTCAAGATTGTCCACACAATATGCAGGCTATTAGAGAAATTTATCAACAACCTTACCAATAGGGTTGGTATTAGTTCAATACCAACAGCCGTATCATAGGCCACAACAACAATATCAGCCTCAATACTAGTAGCAACATCATGCACCATATAGGCCATAGCCAGTCCTAGGAAACTAACCACCACCTCCTGCCAATGTGATTCCAGTTAAGTATGCAGTGGTAGAGGAGAACCATAATGGAGCATTGGTGCCAATAACCCCTTTGATCTCAAAAAATGACCCTCATGCTCATAGTTTTGACTACTCCCATGAATATAGTCCACGAGCTTATTACACCGAGTCACTTGAGCATAGCGAGATTCATACTTATCAATAGGAGACACCACATATAGAAACAAATTGGGAGCTAGAATATTCCAATGTCATGTATGAAAATACTAACCCTAGGCCCCAATTGAGAAAAATGAAACTAGAAGCCCCTAGAGGACCATGTTTTAGATGTCAAGGCAACCATTTCATTTGTGAATGTCCCCATCCACCATCTCCGGGGCAAGGATAGAACATCACAATACAAGGATTTGGTCCTGAGTGCAGTAAAGAACATCTTCTGAGAGATTGTCTTAGGAATCCCTCTCATGCACCCAAGGTTACACCCATTAATGTGGTAGGCTTAGTGGTAGATTCAAGTTCAAGTAGTGTTAATGTGGCTCCTATACAGGTAGTTACTAGGGCAACAAAAATAGAAGATATTGCCTCTCAAAATCCCTTGCATGCTGAAACTCCATCCACCTCCTCATCCCACCCCACCACCCGCTATGAACAGACTACAACTAGGGTCGGTTCTTGTAGATCCAACCCCAAAAGGCTTGGACATGATGTTCAAGTCCTACCAGGCTCGACTTCAAGAAGGGCCAACAACTACAAACCTAGACAAGAGTTATCCTAGAGAAGATTTAAAGATTGAACAGACAAAAATGTGCATGAAAATGGTAGAGCTACCTCAGGCTATGCTTGAGACCAATCAATTGTTCAATCAAACAAAATCTATCAAACTGGGTTTGCAATTCTAGGGTTTATTAGAAAGATAAGAGAAGTTGGTAAACAAGCCACAAGTGTCTTCTCAACCAATTGTTGAAAGAGAAAGCTCACCACCGAAGAAAGTTTATGTTTCTGATTGCATGGATGGGGAAACCCCTCTTTCGATTCAACAATAATCTCAAGAGTTCTTGCAGGAAATACAAGAAGAGAAATGGCCAAGGAAAAGGGTAATCCCCCTCCTATTCTTGAAATTGATGATCTTCACGACCAATTTCCCCAAGACATTTGATCTATTTATGGAAACCAAGTAGAGCAACAAGAAGAAAAAAAATAGATTTTGAGTTTAATTTTTGACAAGATTTTCCACAATTCACAAGACCATGGGAATCTGAATCTCTTCATATTAGAGCTCCCACAATATTCATAAGAAATGAAGACTTAGAGGTTCCAAGGAACACTGAAGTCGTGACACTACAACATATCGGGGGTATACCGAGGCTTCTACCGAGGAAAATAAATGGGCGCAATTTTGCCCCGACGTCGGTGTAAGGGTCGATGTAGGGGTCGGAACCAAAGCGCCGGTATAAGCGTCGGTATGCCCCTGGGCAAAATAGTCGGTATAAGCATCGGTATCTTCTTGGGGATACCGACGCTTATACCGTTGCATATACCGACGACCATATCTGCAAAATTTTTTTTTGGCAGAGTATGTTGTCTCTTGCTACAGCAACATTCCCATGCTGCTGTGTAGCAAATGACAATACATTCTGCCCCAGAAAAACCCGAGTACATGTGACATGTATGACAGGCAACAGAAATATGATTTGATAAAGCAAAACATACTGTCAAATACAAAATACATGGGAGAAATCAATCATGAACCATGTACAAAGAAATGAGACACATTGACACGATATTTATAAACAACAACCAGAACACATGTATATGTGTGTATGCCTATGTATATACATGTGTATGTGTATATGTATTATGTGTGTATATTTGTATATGTGTAAATATTTGTATGAATTTTTAAAAACCCTAGAACCCTAATCCTAATGACCTAGACCTTAAACATGTGTATGTGTATATATATGTGTATGTGAATATATATATATATATATATATATGTGTGTGTGTGTGTGTGTGAGTGTGTGTGTATGTGTGTGTATGCATATGTGTATATCTATGTAAAAACCCTAAAACCCTAATCCTGAAGACCTAGACCTAAAACATGTATATGTGTATGCATGTGTGTATATAAGTAAAAGCCAAAAACCCTAATCTTAAAACCCTAACCCTAAAACATGCATATGTGTGTATGTATATGTCACATGTGTGTATGTATGTATGCATGTGTGTATATATCTATGCGTGTGTGTGTATGTATGTATGTATGTATGTATGTATGTATGTATGTATATGTGTGTGTCTTTGTGTGTGTGTGTATGTGTATGTGTGTGTATGTGTATATGTATTATGTGTTTATATGTGTGTATGCATGTGTGTATATATGTAAAAGCACAAAACCCTAATCCTAAAACCCTAACCCTAAAACATGCATATGTGTGTATGTACATATGATGTGTGTGTATATGTATGTATGTATGCATGTGTATATGTGTGCATGTGTGTATGTATTATGTGTGTATATGTGTAAACATCAAAAATCCTAATCCTAAAACCCTAACCCTAAAACATGTATATGTGTGTGTGTGTATGTATGCATATGCATATGTGTATGAAATATGTATGCATGTGTGTGTGTATGTATCTCTATGTCTCTCTCTTTCTATCTACCTATATCTCTCTCTTTCTCTCTCTCTCTCTCTCTCTCTCTCTCTTTCATCTCTCTCTCCCTCTCTCTCTCTCTCTCTTTCATCTCTCTCTCTCTCTCTCTTATTATCTCTCTCTTTCATCTCTCTCTCTCTCTCTCGCTCTCTCTCTCTCTCTCTCTCCCTCTCTCTCTCTTATTCTCTCTCTCTCTTTCATCTCTCTCTCTCTATCTCTCTCTTATTCTCTCTCTCTCTCTTATTCTCTCTCTCTCTCTCTTATTCTCTCTCTCTTATTCTCTCTCTCTTATTCTCTCTCTCTTTCATCTCTCTCTCTTTCATCTCTCTCTCTCTCTATTTATAAAAAAGAACAAAACAAGCACTTACATTGATGTAATTCTTTTGATCGTTCTTGTCAAAGCCCAATTGACGTTCTATCTTGTCGAATTCCAAAGAATCGATGCCAAAAACCTCTTGCAAAACAAAAGAAAAAAGAAATTAAACAATAGAAGACATAGATAAAGAGAGACAGTGAAAGAGTACACACATCATTTACCAAGATGTGTGAGAGAGAGAGATGTGTGTGTAGGGAGAGAGAGAGAGAGATAGAGAGAGACAGAGAGAAAGAGATGTGTGTGTAGGAGGAGAAAGAGACAAAGAGATGTGTGTATGCATGTGTATATGTGTGCATGTGTGTATGCATTATGTGTGTATATGTGAAAAAGTCAAAAACCATAATCCTAAAACCCTAACCCTAAAACATGTATATGTGTGTATGTGTGTATGTATATGTGGTGAGTGTGTATGTGTATGTTCATGTATGCATGTGTGTGTAAACATATGTGAATGTGTATATATATGTGCATGTGTATGTAATATGCATGTGTGTATGTATGTATGTGTGTGTGTACATGCATATGTGTGTGTATGTATGTATGCATATGCATGTGTGTATGCACATATGTGCGTGTATACATATGTGAGTGTGTATTTATATGTGTGAGTGTATGTAATATGCATGTGTGTATGTATGTATGTGTGTGTACAATCAAATATGGGCGTATGTATCTCTCTCTTTCTTTATCTCTCTCTCTATCTCACTCTATATCAATTGAAAACAAAACAATCACTTACATCGATGTAATTGTTTGGAGCGTTGCCGTCAAAGTCCACTTAATGTTTTCCTTCGTCGAATTCCAAAGAACTCATGCCAAAAATCTCTTGCAAAACAAAAGAAAAGAGAAATTCCAAAACCCTAATCCTAAACCCTAACCCTAAACATGTATATGTGTGTATGTGTATATGTATATGTGATGTGTGTGTATGTGTATGTGCATGTATGCATGTGTTTGTATACATATGTGAGTGTGTATACATATGTGAGTGTGTATATATATGTGTGTCTGTGTATGTAATATGCATGTGTGTATGTATGTATGTGTGTGTGTACATGCATATGTGTGTGTATGTATGTATGCATATGCATGTGTGTATGCACATATATGTGTGTGTATACATATGTGAGTGTGTATGTAATATGCATGTGTTTATGTATGTATGTGTGTGTGTACATGCAAATATGTGTGTATGTATGTATGCACATGCATGTGTGTATGTATACATGTGTGTGTACATGTGTGTATGTATGTGTGTATACATGTATGTATGTATGTATGTGAGTATGAGAATGAATATGTGTGTGTATGTATATGCATGTGTGTATCTAATATGCATGTGTGTATGTAATATGCATGTTTGTATGTAATATGCATGTATGTATGTATATGTGTGTATGCATGTGAGTATGTAATATGTATGTGTATGTATATGCATGTGTGTATGTAATATGTATGTGAGTGTGTATGTAATATGCATGTGTGTATGTAATATGTATGTGAGTATGTGTATGCATATGTGTGTATGTATGTATGCATCTGTCTCTCTATCTCATTCTCTTTCTATTTCATCTCTCTCTCTCTCTCTCTCTTTCATCTCTCTCTCTCTTTCACTCTCTCTCTATCTTTCTTTTTCATCTCTCTCTCTTTCTCTCTCTCTCTCTCTCTCTTTATGTTTCTCTAGATCTCTCTCTTTCTTTCATCTCTCTCTCTCTCTATCTCACTCGATATCAATCGAAAACAAAACAATCACTTACATCGATGTAATTGTTTGGAGCGTTGTCCTCAAGGTCCACTTAATGTTGCCCTTCGTCGAATTCCAAAAATTTGATGCCAAAAAGCTCCTGCAAAACGAAAGAGAAGAGAAATTAGAAAAGGGAAAACACAAAGAAAGAGAAAGGGTGCTACAGTATGTGCAATTCTTACAAAAATTTCAGATCTATAGAAACAGAGATGTAGAGAAGAGAGAGAGAGAGAGAGAGAGAGAGAGAGAGAGAGAGAGAGAGAGAGAGAGAGAGAGAGAGAGAGAGAGAGAGAGAGAGAGAGAGAGAAAGAGAGTAGCAAACTTTGGTTCAAAATGCAAGCAAATGTCGAATTTTTGCTCTCGGGCCCGGTTAAAACGTTGCCTCGATATAAGCCTCGGTATAAGCGCTGGTATAAGCGTCGGTATAAGCGTCGGTAATTTACAGTAAAGTATCGACGCCTATACCGGCGCTCATACCAACGCCTGTATACCGACGATTAAATGACCGTCGGTATTGCATCCGTGGTTTTTCAACCATTTTCAACGGTCATACCGACGCCAAGGCGTGACCGTCGGTATGAGCAACGTCGATATGCCCCTGATATGTTGTAGTGTGAAGAACACTAAGGTTCAGTGTCATCTCACTTTAGAAGAGCTACTGAAAGTAAAACCGGAGCTATGGAATCATGTGGCAAATAAAGTTCCAAAACTTGCTTCCAATATGTCAAAAGCAGGCTCTAACCAAAAAGTCCCAGAGACACCTCTAGATAAAATAGAGGACATGAGTGAAGGTGAAGAAGGTAATACTTATCTTCCAATCACCTACCAAGGTTACACAACCAAAGCTATCTTAGATTCAGGTGCTGGTGTTGCAATAGCTACCACCTCATTGTGGAAGTAGTGGGGCAAACCCACATTAAGAACAACCAGAATGAATGGTTGATGGCCATGTTGAAAGACCTCTAGGATTGCTAGAAGGGAAAAATCTAACCACTTGTGGCATAGAGGAGGAATCATTGTTCGAAGTACCATAGAATTTCAAGAAATATGAAGTTGAAGACTAAATTTTTTTGGTATGAATGCCTAAGAGAGAGGCCATTACAGGAGAAGCATATGATAACAAAGAAAAGGCCAAAGAAAATTGTAGTAACCATTGAAGAGAATGAAGAGCAATGTACGTAAATAGAAGAAGAACTAAGTGCAGAAGAAGAAGCAGAGCTTGTAGCTTTATTAAGGGCATATAGGGACATGTTTGCGTGGACCTATAGGGACTTGAAGGGAGTAGATCCAAAAATATGCTCTCATACAATTCCCATGATTGCTTATGCCAAGCCCACCAAACAGAAGCCCTACATGTATAATGACACTTATAGAGGTAAAATAAAAGAAGAAATTGATAGGTTGATTGAAGAAATTGCCCAAGAAGAATGGGAAGTTGTGAGTGTGTATTAACCTTAGAAAAGTTAATACCACTATGATTAGAGATAGCTATCCGCTTCCAATCACCGAACATTTATTAGAGCGTGTTGCAGGCAAGGAAGTTTGTAGCTTCCTTGATGGATTTTTAGGTTACAACCAAGTAGCCATTGCCCCAGAAGATCAACACAAAATGGCTTTTGCCACAAAGTGGGGAATCTTTGCATTTTGTGTGATGCCATTTGGGCTCACCAATGCACCCGCAACATTCCAAAGGCTCATGTTTCATGTCTTGAAAGAGTTTTTGCGAAAGAGCTTAGAAGTATATGTGGATGATTTATGTGCTCATTCCCAAGAAAGAAGATAGCACATCCCTGAGCTCAGACAAATCTTCAACATGTGTAGAGAATATCAAGTTTTTCTGAACCTAGAAAAGTGTGTGTTCATGGTGCGTCAAGCTAAAATCTTAGTTCATATTGTTTCTAAGAACAGAATATCAATAGATGAGGACAATAGCGGAGTTATCGAAGCCAGGGAATGTTAAAGAGGTACAAGCCTTTATGGACCATTGTGGATATTACCGTAGGTTTATCCACATGTATGCGATCATACCTAAACCTCTTTATGCTTTGCTGACAAATTTTGAGTGGAACGACGAATGTAAAAATTCCTTCAATGAAAGGAAGAGATGTTTATGCACAACACCAATACTGACCACTCTTGCTTGGAATAAACCATTCCATGTCCACATGGATGCATCCAATCATGCAATAGGATGTGTGCTAGCACAACCCATAGGTGAAGGAAATCTAGATTTGCCTATAGCATATGCTAGCAAACAGCTAAATGCGACTGAACAAAACTATACAACAACTTAAAGAGAAGGCTTAGGCATGGTATATGCCATGAAGAAATTTTGACACTATTTATTGGCCAACAAGTTCAAGTTTTTCACTGATCATCAAGCTTTATTATATTTGGTCAATAAAGCTTGCAATGCTAGATGCTTAGTTAGATGGTTCCTCTTACTAATGGAATACGACTTTGAAGTGGTTGTTAGGAAAGGTAAGACCCACCTCAGGGCTCATCACCTTTCTTGCATCACTTCAGGAGAGCCACCACAAGGAGTGCCTAATGAATTGCTAGACACCTATCTATTTAATCTAGAAGTTGTTCCTAAATGGGCAAATAAGTTGGTACCTATCCTAACCTTTGGATCTGCAAATAAGAATGTGAAAACGAACAAAGATGACATTGTAAAATAACAAAAATATCAAATATTGGCAGGAAGTATGTGCAAACAAGATACAGAGGGTGTACTAGCTTGTTGTGTCAAGGAGGATGAACATAGTAGCTGGTTGCAACAAGCCCATGAAGGATTGCTAGGAAATCACTATTCTAAACAATGAACATTGTAGAATCTAAAACGTTCAGGAGTGTATTGGCCTAGCATGGATAGAGAAATACATGAGTGGATTAAAAATTGTCCAATGTGTTAGAAGAGACCCCTAGTGGAGTACGACACCCTTTATCACCTGTTCTGATTGGGATAAACAACTTCATCATGCTATTTGGCCTTACCAAGTTGCCTACAAAATGGTACTCAATGCCACCCCATTTCAGATGGTCTTCGGACAAAATGTTGTGCTACCGTTGGGCTTTCTAATCCCAGCTTTAAAAGTAGCACAAGAGCAGGAGTGGAATGGACACGAGTTGTCCTCTAGGATCTTTGATCTAGAATGCTTAGATGAGACTAGGCTATGAGCAGTAGTAGGCATATACGCTGCAAAGAAAAGACAAAAAAGGATTACTTTGATGCACACATCAAGGATAAAGGATTAAAATAGGGAGACCCAATGTTGGTTTATACACTAAAGCAGCATGCCCATAAACTAGAAAAATGAGGCTATGGACCCATGGTCATTAATAGAATTTCCACTCGTAGTGTTGTTCAATTCGCCACTCTAGAAGGTGACATCTTGCCAAACTATATTAGTGGATGTCGAGTCAAGCTATATCAAGAACCTCTTATAGAGGATATGCTAATGATGTCACGAGGAAGGAGATAAGGAAGAGAGCTCACACACACACTCTCACTCTCAAGGAGAAGCACACACACCATTTGAGGCAAGAAAGAATGATCTTCTTCTTCTTCTTCTATTACATAAAAGGAATGTACAAGAATGACCTAAAACAAGAATACAACAAGTGCAATATACAAAGATTAGTACATAAGGAAAAACCTAATGTCCGCGAATGAGTGAGCTGGCAAGAAACAAATGTGCCAACACTCTCGGTAGATAAATCTAATAAAGCTCAATGAAGTATCCTTGACATATACCGGCGTGACCACTATACATGTCAGAGAAACAAAAAACTGGTACGTGTCATCTTGGATCATCACATGTTGAGCTTGATATCTCAACACTCCCCCTCAAGCTCAACGCCATATCCTGTAATCCAAGCATCTCCCAAAACTTCTTCAACTTCTCAGCTCCAAGTGCTTTGGTGAAAATATCAGCAACCTGCTCATCTGTTCTCACATAAACAAGATCAATATCACCTACTAATACCTTCTCTCTGATGAAGTGATAATGTACCTCGATATGCTTTGTTCTAGCATGGAAAACAGGGTTCTGTGCTAACTGTATGCTGATAAGATTATCACAATAGATAGGGATAGGATTTTGCACTTCCACACATAAATTTGCAAGTAACATCTCTAGCCATGATGCCTCACATGCTGTCATTTCAGCACCTCTATACTCAGCCTCTATACTCGACAAAGCAACAGTGGGTTGCTTCTTACTGCCCCATGTAATAGCTACACCTCCAAGTGAGAAAATAAAGCCACTAGTAGATCTTCTATCTGGAGTACTACCAGCCCAATCTGCATCATTGTATCCATGAACCTGCAACTCTACACCAGCTTCATAAAACACTGATAATCCAAAGTAGCACTCACATAACATAGAGTGCACCTCAGAGCATCCAAATGTGGCTTCCTGGGAACCTGCATAAACTGACTTTCAAGTCCAACAATATAACTTAGATCAGGCCTTGTAATTGTGAGATATATAAGACTTCCCACAATTTTCCTGTACATAGTAGCATTTTCCAATGCTTCACCTGATGTAGTATCCAATTTCAAATTCTGATCTAATGCCATAGAAATTGACTTACAATGAGCCATACCATACTTTTGCAACATATTCAAGGCATATTGCCTTTGCGACATCCATATACCTGTTTCTGTATGTATAAACTCAATGCCCAAGAAATAGCGCAACACACCAAGATCTTTCATGTCAAATTCCTGCATAAGAAGTTGCTTTACCTCTTTGATGCTTTCTTCATTATCGCCACCTACAATCAAGTCATCAACATAAATGGCCACAATCATGATGCCATCATCAACCTTCCTTGCATATAGTGAATGATCTGCATCACACATAGAAAACCCAACGCTGTTTAAGTAATCAACAATCCTTGCATGCCATGCATGCGGAGCCTGCTTCAGCCCATACAAAGCCTTTTGCAACCTGCAAACATATTCTAGATGCTTTGAATCTTCATATCCTTGTGGCTGGTCCATATTTACTTCTTCCTGTAACTCACCATGTAGGAAAGCATTCTTCACATCCATCTGATGCAAAGTCCATCCTTTTGCTGTAGCTAATGCAACAAGTGTCCTAATAGTAGACATTTTAGCTACGGGGCTGAATGTTTCCTCATAATCAATGCCATATGTCTGTGCATATCCTTTAGCTACCAATCGTGCTTTATACCTGCTTATGCTACCATCAGCATTATGCTTTACCTTGTAAACCCATTTGCAGCCTATGGGTTTCTTTCCTTGTGGCAATGGAACCAGCTTCCATGTATCATTTCCATAAAGTGCAGCCATCTCCTCATCCATAGCTTTTTCCCAATCTGCATTACCAATTTTATCTTCAAAACAAGAAGGTTCAACATCTTGTATTACCTTTGTCATGTAGGCACAATGGCGAGCCATGTAACTATCATATGTCAATCGTTGCACTGAATTACGCATCCTCCCAGATCTTCTTGGTCCTGGGTCACTTCTCCTTGTATAATCTACATGTGCCCTTCTTACTCCTGGAGTCTTCATAGAGGGCAATCCAAGTTCCTCATCAAGACTCTTTTTTGAACCGTTTGAATCTCCATCAATGTCTTCAAAACCTGCACATGTTTTATGACCAGCAAAAAGCTTTTCTTTACCTTTCTTGGATGTATTTGATGAATTTGCTCGACTAAAATTTCCACGTAATCTTCCACTCCATGGATTTGAGTTGGAACTATTGCTTGGTGATGCATCCAGACCACTCAAAACCTGAGATTTTGCACTTGATTTTTCAGCATTTTCTTTGTCATTTGGTTCAAGACTCAGTCCTTCTTTGGCATCTGCATAGAAGCTTGACATTTCATCAAATACCACATCTCTACTCACCTTCACCTGTCCTGTGAGTGGGTTATAACATTTGTACCCCTTTTGCTCAAGGGAGTATCCAATGAAGACATATTTTTCTGCTTTTGGATCAAGCTTCGTCCTCAACTCATCTGGAACATGTACATATGCAATACAGCCAAAAACTTTCAGATATGATAAGTTTGTCTTTTTACTTGTAAAATTCTCTTCAGGTGTAACTTGATGTACAACAGCAGTCAGAGTTCTATTCATGATGTATACAGCAGTATGCACAACTTCTGCCCAATAACAATGAGGCATATTCTTCTCATCCATCAAGGCTCTTGCTATTTTTGCAATATGTCTATTTTTGCATTCAGCAATGCCATTCTATTGTGGTGTGTACCTGCATGAAAACTGACGCCAAATTCCATGATTTTTTAGAAAATTGTTGAACTCATTTGACATGTATTCACCTCCTCCATCAGATCTTAATGTCTGAATGTACTTCGCTGTCTGCTTTTCCACCATAGCTTTAAAATTTTGGAAGTGAGTGAACACCTCGCTCTTCTCTTTCATGAAATATACCCATACTTTGTGTATATGGTCATCAATGAAAGTAACATAAAACCTGCAACCGCCCATAGATGTGGTCTTTGCTGGACCCCAAACATCTGTATGTACTAATTCTAGTACATTCTCACTAACATGCTTGTCATGTGGAAATGATGCTCTTGACTGTTTAGTACCAAATTGACATGCTGCACATACCTTTTGCATTTCTGCAACTTTGAAATTTGGTAGTCGGTGGACAATCTCCCTTGACTACATCAGTTTCAGCCTTTGCAAGTTTGCAAAAGGTGCAATAACTCCTGCACCTTTTGCAAACATGGCTGCATTCATTTCAAGAATCTTCACATTTAAGGTGAACATCCTTCCCACTTTGTTTCCTTTGGCAACCAATCGTCCATCCTGCTTGTACTCTTCTACATATAATCCATCAACATTGAACCTGACTTGTAATCCCTAGTCAACCATTTGTCCAATAGAAACCACATTCTTTGTTATATTTGGAACATGCAACACATCAACAAGATGTTTTACCTCCCCGTCCTTCATAGACAATACTATGTTTCCTGTATGCTCAATAGGATGCGATGTATCATCACTTGTTTCTACATATCTAGGAACTGGCATTTTTTGCAAACTACTAAACCATTCTGCATGACTGGTCATGTGATTTGAAGCACCTGAATCAACATACCAGACATTATCATTCGATTTTGAAACACCAACAGACATCGTATTCATCATGTGATGTTGAACCTTAAACAGCTTCTCAGGATCATCTGCACTTGTGGATGCATAATTGTTTTGCTACCTTCTGTTATTTTGATTCTTCAACCTGCAATCACGTTCAAAGTGTCTAGGTTTACCACAATTCGAGCATCCTTTACTATCATTACCTGAATCATTTCTTTGGAAATTTCTGCGACCCCTTTGGCTCCGCCTGCCTCGAAACTGTCCTCTTCCTCCTGCATGATTCTGTTGTTGACCTTGGTCTTGGTTACTGTTTCCTCTTCCACTTCCAAAACCTCTAGCTCTGCCTCTTCCTCTACCAGAGTAGAATACCTGCTCAGAACTAGGCTTTCATTGGGGGTTTGAATCCTCACCAAGATTCTTTTCTTCAATAATCAGCATAGATACCAAATAAAAAAAAATTGGAATATTTTCCCTGGTCTATATAGAAGTTCTGAACTGCTTATATGCAGCCCCTAAACCATGAAGGCACACTTCCACCTTATCATCATCATCTACATTCACGCCAATAGATGCAAGTGACTCACATATGCTTTTGATTTTCAGAGTGTAGTCACTTACCGGCATGCTCTTTTTCTCCAATGTATGCAGCTCGTTCTTGAGTTACAATTTTTGTGCCTTTGTATTGGTCTCGTACAAAGTGACCAAACTGTTCCAAGCCTCTTTTGGAGTCTTGGCATCCTGAATGTGTCCAATCATGCTATCTTGTATGCTAAGAAATAGCCAATACATTACCTTTCGTGCTCCTTGATTCCATTCCTCATATGCTCTTAACTGGTCTGCAGTCCGATTCCTTTCCGGTAACTACGGAGCATTTTCATTCTCTCCTTCGATGTACTTCCAGTAGCCTTTTCCCATCAGGAAATTTGTCATTCTAAATCTCCAAGCATGGAAGTTGTTCTTGTCCAGCTTATCGCTCATAAGCTGACTCATTCCATCTATGTTTTCCATTTCTACAACAATTCACAACACTACAAAACACTACTAGCAGCACTTCTGCTTGAACACTATCTCACTATGACATGACAGTTCGATCTCAGAAAAACACAGTTTTCGTGTATCAACAGTACATGGAATCGCTTGAAATTTTGGATCTAGAATATATGAGTGTCGTCAAACACAACACAAGTTACAATTTTTGAAACTAACCTGGTTTTTCTATGGGCCCCACCTTACGGGCTCAAAACGGAGGTCGAGATGGCTCCAAAACTTCGATCTGACAGAGCCGATTTTCATAGCAAACAGAGGCCGTTTGTGAAATCACATTTTCTCCATGCCTTGCCGTGTAGTCTTCACCATCGCCTTCTCCACGAGATCTCTATAGCCACGCTGGCTCTGATACCATGTCACGAGGAAGGAGATAAGGAAGAGAGCTCACACACACACTCTCACTCTCAAGGAGAAGCACACACACCGTTTGAGGCAAGGAAGAATGATCTTCTTCTTCTATTACATAAAAGGAATGTACAAGAATGACTTAAAACAAGAATACAACAAGTGCAATATATAAAGATCAGTACATAAGGAAAAACCTAATGTCCGCAAATGAGTGAGCTGGCAAGAAACAAATGTGCCATCACTCTCGGTAGATAAATCTAATAAAGCTCAATGAAGTATCCCTGACATATACCGGCGTGACCACTATGCATGTTAGAGAAATGAAAAACTAGTACGTGTCATCCTGGATCATCACATGTTGAGCTTGATATCTCAACAAATGAGACTCAACACAACTAAGAAGTGAAAAGAGGAAGAATCAAGGGTTAAGGAAGAAGCATAGGCAGAGGCTAGAGAGTGCATTACAAGAAATAAGTTAAGGTGACTAGGCCGAGATGTCAATGCCAATGCCCCTAGATATCACATGGCCATGTGCCAAACACCGGGTGCAATTTCTTCTCGAATAATCAACAGATGTCCCTTTGTGACCATAAAGGTAGGACAAGGAAAGAATGCAAGGACTGTGAGAACATTGATTGACTCAAGTGCAGCTAGTAGTGCAGTTAGACTCTCATACTGCCAAGACCTCCAATTGAACATCAATCCCATAGAAGGCTATCTCATAGGAATGGAAGGTGTGGAAACCCCTTGTTTGGGCGAGATGGAGCTTCCCATCTACCTTCAAGATGTCCCAATGACAGTCAAAATGCTAATGTGTCATGATGAGGACATTACGAAACCACTTGTCTTGGGTCAAGACTAGATCTATGACCATGTAGTTAACTTAAACCTAAGAAGTCAATTTGTTCAAGTTTGGGTACATGAACAATGCATTACATTAGAATTAGACAATTTTATGAGCACAAATCCATGTAGCACACATTCTCTTAGTTCCTCTAGGCCCAATATTAGCCAAGAAGATGTTGTATGTGTCAAAAGCTCTATGATCTAGAAGGACTCAATCATGGAAGAACAATCTCAAAGGCAAGCGAACCCCTCTTCTTTTTCAAAGACTACAGTCATAAGAATTGAACTGAAGAGGCAAGTAAAACAGTACAAGAGAACTACTGTATCAAATAAAAAAAGAGAATTCAAGAAGAAGGTAGTTCTGGGCATGAAGGAGATTTGGGTACAAAAAGGAGAACAACCACCAACTTTGCCCCAACAATTTCCATCTAGGCAAGCCAACCATGCCCAAAGACGCACCAAGCAACTAGGACAATCTTAACCACAAGGTCTCCGACAAATTTGGGTGCCTAAGAAATTAGCTGCATCTCAACAAGGGCAATTACACATGTAGGTATAGAAGGCACTTATACACAAAACCCTATGATCTCCCTCACGAGAAAAGTCTGAGCAAAGAAGCCATGGAGAGGCAAGGGTCAATACCCAACACCAAGATCAAAAGAATATCAACTCACCTCTTTGGAAATAATAAAAAGACAACCATCAAGGGTATGGATTTGGAAGTGAAAAGTACCAGTAGCATCAACAGAACCAAAGAGCTAACCATGCCAGATGCAAAATTTAAGCAACCACACAAGGATGATGAAGTAAAAAATGACTTGTATGGAGACAAACACTCTTCTAAAATGGATCCCTATAAGGAGGAATGAACAATTGTCATTTTGAAATCCAATGGATACCTCCAACAAAGGCTGCATCAACATCTGCAAGAATATTGGAAGCCTCGACATGCAACAACCATGTGCCTTTGGCATAACCTTGTATTTTGCACCATTCAGGTCATGCATTTCCAAAGTGTGCATTAATATAGGGCCACATTACATGGCCATGCATAGAGACAATTGAGAAACCCATGCACATGAGACAAATCTGACACATGTAAAATACTTTTTTGATACTAACCTCTTTCTTCTTGTTTTATGCCATTGTTCCAAAAAAAAAAGAGAAAAGAAAAGAAAAGAAAAAGAAGGAAGGGACAAGACCAGGTGCTCAAAGGATCTCATTAGTGAAGCATCAGTAAGGACATCCATAAACAAGAAAGACAAGCCAATGATCAATCACCATGATGGGTGTACAACACGAAGAGAGGAAGATCAATGAACCTTTCACCATGGTAAGAATCACCTACTTCGGTAACATTATAACCATGATAGATTAGGAAACCTCTTTGTCAGCATACCCTCGAGCACTTAGCTCAAGACCAAACTTCTTGCACCATACTTATTCATATGCATTCCCCAAGTACGCATGCATAGGTCCTCATTACAAGGAGGTGCACAAGGCACATGTTTTCTTCAACCCATGCACTAACACATTACCCATCATTCACTATGGGTTATGAGTACTTGGCATGATAACTATAAAAGCCATGTTTGAAAGAGGACATCAAGGTTACAACATCACTACCTATGAAGCAATTCATACATGACAACTACTCAAAATTAACATCGACAACCTCTTTTGAGCAACTCACAATTATTGAAAGTGCACAAATACACTATCATGTTGGAATTTAAGGAAGAAGTACATGAAAAGGATACCAATGACAAAATGAAGATGAGGACAATAGACCTTGCTACATTTGAAAGACAGATGATCTTGTTGACACATGATGGACATTACCTCTCAAAGTACTACATGGAACACCAACTCCAACAAGGGTCTGTCATGGATGATAGACTCGAGAAGGGGGGCAGTGTTGACAATCAAGGTCAAGCACAAGGTGCAAGAATGCATCAAAGAAGTGGACAATCAAGATAAAGGAGCTTCTAGGGAACTCCAAGAAGCACATGTCAAATTTTTAGAAGAAATCCCTCTAAAAAAAGTGATTTTCATCACCAAAAACCATTGTAAATATCATTTCATATCTTTGTAACTCCATTTTGTTCTTAACAAAAGACAATACACTCTGCCCAAAAAAAACCGAGTACATGTGATGTGTACTCTAATGACAACGGAAATATGATTTCATGAAACAGAGTATTATTGGACACAAAAGAGATAATCAGAATGAACCATGAACCATGTACAAAAGAATTTATATATTTCAATAATGAAGCATGTTCAAGAGTGTGGCAAACCACTGTCATATATGACGCTTTTACAAAATGTGGCAAAGCAATACATTGCCATATGAAAATCAAATACAAAATATTGGTGTTCCACTGCCATACACATGCAAAGAACATTCCATATCTACAGTCCTGCAACAAAGAACATTAATGGAATGAGATAAATTCACATGAAAATTACAAACAATAAGTAAAAACCAAGTTTATAAATTAATTACCTCATCGCAAATGCTCCCATGAAACTACCGCACCGCATCCCTCCAAGTCCTCCAATAGTGCAATCAACCCATGACTATATCCGTAAGACTTCTCTGTTCGTGTTGGAGGACGACCCATTGCCAACTCCTGAAAACAAATATACAAAAGATTAGAGAAACATACATGAGAAATTTAACACAAATAAATTCAATAAATGAAATGGTACTTACAAACTCATGATGCATCGTGTCATATCCGCCGCTGCCCAAATGTGACGGTCCAATCATATCTAAACGTGTGGCTGCAGCATCTCGCTGCTGGCGATATCGCTCAAGAGTCTGCTGCTGCTCGTCACGAATCATGTCCCACTCCTCAGCATCTAACCATACAGGCTTTGGTAAGCCTGCTCTGAAAGCATCACGAGCCTTGGATCATCGATGGGACATAACCTCACGTGCGGTGTGCAGAATCCACTCTGAACTGACAAGAGACTGTCCATCGGCTGGTCAAAACTCCTGATAAATCATCTGTGTGATATAATTCTTCTGATCTTTATCCTATTCACTCCATTTCAGCATGATAGAGTGTCCAAACTGGATATAGCAAAGCTGTCGTATGCGTGCACGCATTGCTTTGCCAGCCGCATCCATCATCGGAGCTCCATCTCGGATAGTATACACCTTGGAGTCATCATGGTCATGAGCACCCCAAGGTGTACGTGGTGTTCCACGTGGTGTACTGCGTGGCGTACCTACATTTGAGGTACTCGTCCTAGGAGTAGAAGCGAGCGACACAATGTCCGTCGCACTGCCTCCACAACAGCCGCCTCCTCCGCCTCCAGAACTACCTGTAGATCCACTCCTAGAACCTCCTGCTCCAGAGCGTGACCTCGATCTACGAGACGGGCCAGAACCTGTATTGTGCTGAGGTGTCGAACACACATGTCTACTAGTAGACCCAGTAGGAGATGGCTGAAAAGATGCTCGTGGTGGAGTCACAAAGCTAGGAGACATACCTCCTACGGGAGTAGCACCACCCGCAGGAGTGACACCAGCAGGAGTGACACCGGTGGGAGTGACACTGACGGGAGTGAGATCAGTGGGAGTGAGGCCGGCAGGAGTAAGGCCGCCAGGAGTGAGGCCGGGAGGAGTGCTACCACGAGCGATCCAATACTGTGATGCAGCGGCCATATACGCAGGAGGAACCTGAGAGATGAACTCCAAAAACTGCTCCTCTGTCATGGAATGTGGAGTGATTAGAGGACTATCTCCCATCGTGCTCTGTAATAAAAGAACTCAAATAATTAGCATGCGATAATAAAATTAATATAGAGAATAAACAAAAAAAAAAGTAGAAATTAGTACGTACAAGTGTTTTATTCAAAAGTCCTCTAGTATAGCGTCCTCTTGAAGATCCGATGCACTGAGAATATCTATCTCTATATTGATGGTTTCTAAATCACTTGCTATGCTGGTTTCCTCCTGATCATCGTATATTGCTTCGTCTTCTCGAACAATGACCTCTTCTTCAATGACCTCTTCTTCTCGAACAATGACCTGTTCTTCAATGACCTCTTCTTCTCAAACAATGATCTCTTCCTCCTCGACTATCGAATGAATCTCTAAGTCCACTAGAGATGGACTTCCTTCTACATCTATGTTTTCAAAAATTTGCCTACTACATGGAGCGACTTGTAAAACAAATAGCCACTCTCGGCCTTTTGAATCTGGTATAAAAACAACTTGCTCACAGTGTTCGGGAAGTACAAATGTATGCCTTTCATCTGTCCATAATCTTGTGGATTCGACTTGAAGCAAACCACTTTTATCCCGTCTCACTGTTGCATTTCTTCTAGAGGTGACTACTTTGAACAATTTCACATAAAAAACACAGTAATCAAACTTTATGAAAGATAGTTTCAAGATGTCTTGAATCACACCACAATAATCTAGCTCGCCTTCTAGAGCATTATCATCTCTTGCACTCGCTCTACTTTTTTGCAAAAAATTCACCATCACTCCACTATCAAAAGTAGACCTATTTTGATCGATTCATGCGATTCGAAAGTGTCGTCCATGAGACCATAGTGCACCGTATTTAATATACTCCCAATCATATCCTTTTGCGAGTTCTTCTTCTTCTTCAAAGATATCTTCACCCACTGCCTTTGCTTGTGAAACTGCTGTATCTAGCCATCTGCTCGTTGGAAAAGGTGGAAGAGGTCGAAGATTTTCTGGAAGAGGCAAAAATCGAGTGGAACGATTTCTTTGAAATTGAGCTCTTTCCTTTGCGTTAGTTTCCTTGGCAAGTTCATACCTTTCTAACCACTTCTGCATAGGCTCAGACCCTAATTTTAAAGATCTAGACCTAAATTATGTATATTTCTATACACATGTGTATATACATGTATATATGTATTATATGTGTATGTGTATGTGTGTATATATGTTATGTAGGTGTTAAAACCCTAAAACCATAATCCAAATGACCTAGACCTAAAACATGTAAATATATGTATGCATGTATATATATATATATATATATATATATATATATATATATATATATATATATATATATATATATATGTATATATATGTGAATATGTATATATATGTGTATATGTATATATATGTGTATATGTATATATATGTGTATATGTATATGTATATATTTATTTATATATTCAGATTTTTTCCTTACTTAATCCTATTTTTATATATTTAATTACAAATAGTTAATTAAAATGTTTAAAACACTAGTTCTTTTTATATTTATTTATCTATATAAGTATCCTATTATATATATATATATTTATTTATATATTCAGATTTTTTCCTTACATAATCCTATTTTTATATATTTAATTTTATATATTTAATTATCTATATTTAATTAAAACTCTAATCTTAAAATTCCAGATCTAAAATATGTATATTTTTGTATGCATGTGTATCTACATGTATATATGTATTATATGTGTATGTGTATGTGTGTATATATGTTATGTAGGTGTTAAAACCCTAAAACCCTAATCTTAAAGATTTAGACTTAAATCTGAAATACTAAAACCTAAATACTTAAACACCTATAAAAATCTAAACCCCTAATCCTAAAACCCTAATCATATTATATATATATATTTATATATTCAGATTTTTTTTCTTATTTTTCTCTATATTTTTTCTTAATATAAATATAATTGAGTTATATGTATGTCTAAACCCTAAAACCCAAATATTTAATTAAAATTTTTAAAACACTAGTTCTTTTTATATTTATTTATCTATATAATTATCCTATATATATATATATATATATATATATATATATATATATATATATATATATATATATATATATATATATATATATATATATATATATATATATATATATATATATATATATATATATATATATATATATATATTTATATATTCAGATTTTTTCCTTATGTAATCCTATTTTTATATATTTAAATTTATATATTTAATTATATATATTTAATTAAATTATTTAAAACACTAGTTCTTTTTATATTTATTTTTGTATATAATTATCTTATTTTATATATATATTTATTTATATATTCAAATTTTTTCCTTATGTAATTCTGTTTTTATATATTTAATTTTATATATTTAATTATATATATTTAATTAAAACCCTAATCTTAGAATTCTAGATCTAAAATATGTATATTTTTGTATGCATGTGTGTCTACATGTATATATGTATTATATGTGTACATGTATGTGTGTATATATGTTATGTAGGTGTTAAAACCCTAAAACCATAATCTTAAAGATTTAAACTTAAATATGAAATACTAAAACTGAAATACTTAAACACCTATAAAAATCTAAACCCCTAATCCTAAAACCCTAATCATATTTTATATATATATATATTTATATATTCAGATTTTTTTCTTATTTTTCTCTATATTTTTTCTTAATATAAATATAATTGAGTTATATGTATGTCTAAACCCTAAAACCCTAATTTTAAAGATCTAGACCTAAAATATGTATATTTCTGTATACATGTGTATATACATGTATATATGTATTATATGTGCATGTGTATGTGTGCATATATGTTATGTAGGTGTTAAAACCCTAAAACCCTCATCTTAAAGATTTAAATCTAAAATATGTATATTTTTGTATGCATGTGTATCTACATGTATGTATGTATTATATGTATATGTGTGTTTGTGTATATATGTTATCTACGTATTAAAACCCTAAAACCCTAATCAGAAAGACTTAGACTTAAATTTGAAATACTAAAACCTAAATACTTAAACACCTATAAAAATATAAACCCCTAATCCTAAAACCCTAATCATATTTTATATATATATTTATTTATATATTCAGATTTTTTTTCTTATTTTTCTCTATATTTTACTTAATATAAATATAATTGAGTTATATATATGCCTAAACCCTAAAACCCTAATCTTAAATATCTAGACCTAAAATATGTATATTTTTGTATACATGTGTATATACATGTATATATATATATTATATGTGTATGTGTATGTATGTGTAAATAGCGTAAAAACCCTAATCCTATTTTTATATATTTGATGTAAAAAAAAACTTCAAAATAAAAAATTTATATATTTAATTATATGTATTTAATTAAAACACTAGCTTCTTTGTGTGTATGTGTGTGTGTGAATGTATGCACGTGTGTATGTATGTGTGTATGTATGTGTGTGTGTGTGAATGTTTGCATGTGTGTATGTATGTGTGTGTGTGAATGTATGCATGTGTGTATATGTGTATGTGTGTCTATGTATGCATGTGTGAGTATATGAGTATGTATGTACATATGTGTGTGTATGTATGTTGTGTGTGAATGTATGCATGTGTGTATGTATGTGTTTCCCTCTTCCCTTACTATGAACCATTAAGTGAAGCCTTTTGTGATTCTTTTTCCAAACGATTGCTAAGCACATCTGGAATGATAGTTTGCTTTGCACATTTACTGTACATATGAAATAATCTATTATTCTTCTTATCTAATGAGATGTGTCTTTTTCAATGCATTAAGAAAACAAGCAAACGTGCAAAAACTTTTGCGACAAGTATGGTTAAACCTTTAGATTCCAGAGCAACAAGCATAAAGTACGAGCATCTGTAAGCAGTATCTAATGTATGCTTATCGTATACAGCTTCAAACAAATATCTGAAACAATTTACATGAAATCCAAAGTGATACGTGTAGCTCAATTCTCAAAACTGAAAGATATAAGTGACAAAGAAATAGTAGTAACTAAAAACATTTACATGATTTGCACTTATACGGAGAGGATAACGTTTATTAAGTCTTCAACAACCTTTCGTAGAACAATGCCCTTGGAACAATTTTTTTTTTTTTAATCACCTTATCCAATTGCACATATAAGAATTGACTAATCAAAAGGCAAGCGCTCAGTTTATAGACCAAAATTTAAAGTGTGAAATCTTGAAACACAATCAAGTTATCTGTCTGTTTGTTCTAGAAATAGTTGCAAAGGTGCAGCAGATTCATATAAGATATGAATTTCTGAATTGCACACAATAATTCGTGCCCTTCTGTGCAAGGCATAGAAATCAATTCAAAACTTACGATGCATCCTTGAGATAACAACATATGTGAGATTTTAATCCATCAAACATTTGGAAACAGAGCGAATCCTTTTTGTACGTATATATTTGTATAAATAAAATCAATAACTTGGATTCGCAAATCTGAAAAAAGCAAAATGCATTTAAACATAAATACCTCAGAACAAAATCTTCCACAAACAGAGGATGAACGTAAATTGAACTTCGTCTTCTCACAAAGATTAATTTAGCCTGTTCAAAACCTGACACAATAGGAACAAAAACATGCGTGTTCATAACATCAAGTCTGTACTTTCATGTCTATTTCTTTCATTTTGTGGACCAGCAGATGTTTTTGCATGCGCTGTTTCCAACATTTTCAACAAAATGCTTAACTGAAAATAACGTTTTTACCTTTCTGCTGTCATGCAGAAAGCAGAAAGGTAAAAACGTTCAGATAATCATCTTTAATCTCAACACGCAAGTTCCACTTTGTTCAATATCGTAAGGATATAAAACATTTCTTTAAAACAGTCATTTCATCAAATGTTGATCTTCAGTATAAACATTGTTATCAATCCTTCAGTCCATGAATCACCAAAATTTATCGTAGATTGATATGATTTGAGTTGACAGAGATAATCAAAATACATATAAGATACAACAGATTTTGTTCAGAGATCAGAGAACTTTTCAGACAACGTACGAGCATAAATATTCAGTAGCGACTTTCATAATCAGACTTACCATAGAAATAATCGGTCATCATCGTCATCATTGGCTTTTGTGTGAGACAAAAACTCCTTCAGTTAAAAGCTTTGTTAAATTATTTCTGGCATCGTTCGCATCAGAGCTTTCAATTTGAATAGGCAAATATGAACAACTATCTTCAATCGTTAACACAATGAGGGTTGTTTTCCATCAGCCATCCATGAAGCCTCGAAAGCAGATCATGTACAGAAGATCCCCTTGCATTCGTCCTCCTCACAAGATCAATCATTTTGCCTCCACGTGCACAGATGTCAGAGCATATTAATCATCAGCTTCATGTACAGTACTATTCCATCTTGATCATTGTTCTTATACAAAAAAAATCATCATGACTGAATGATTACACCATCGAAGAAACCTGAAAAGAGCACAGCAATCCAGGAAACAGAACGCTTCCCAGAACTTCCCTTCATTGTCCAATATACTTGAGCCCTTCAACAGATCACATTCACCCTCCTTGATAGAGTTTTTTCCCTTATCTTCTCTCTGAAATAGCCGGCGCTACCGCCTACAGCTCTGTACCTCTCTCTCATAAGATGCGCATTTTCCCTAGTATAGTGCGATCATACCAGCACTATTACATCAGATCTCTACGCAATTAGGCCTGCTTCACCAGAAGAGGACCCCCATTCAGTGACACAGTAGCCCGTGTATCCTCCTTCCTCAGATAATCAGAGATCCCCTTTCCTCTCTTTGCGTCTTTTTCTGTTCTCTATGCGACCTCTCAAGAAATTCCCTGTCCTCGACGAATGGGTCCAGACCCCCACTTTTCTTCCTTGAGCAGAAGAAAAAACGCGCCCAAAGCTGCTGCCTTCGTCTTTTTTCTCTCCTTCTCTACGGATCAAACGAAAATGGTCAGAGATAAAGGTCTGCCGCCCTTGTCATACCTTTGCTCCCACACAAATCAAAGAACTTCTCTTTTCTGCACACAAAACATAAAGTTGCCAATTTGGTTTTTTTATTCTCTGACAATTAAAACAGCGAGCCTTTGGGATGAGAACAAAGAAATGGCTGAACACCTCATCTCTGAATTCTTTTTCGGTTAAGTGTCGAAGATCAAATTCCAGAAATCGGTCAAACGATTGTATTTGATGTTTGATAAGAAAGCATCCCCCCTGAAACAAAGCCGCTTCTAATTTCCTTTGCACGTCAGTATTTCTTATGTTCTTAGGAGGCTTCTCCATGCTCAATCCCTGCGAAGCAACTTCTCAGAACCCTTGATGATAAAATCCTCCAACTTCAAAAGCACAATGGCCTTTTTCAAGTGAAACCTTTTCTCCACATCCCTGTAATCTGCAATAAGAAGATCCCACCATCACCGGAATCCTCCAAATCGAAACATTCTTCACAGTTTCTTCTTGTTCGAGTTCTTGTCCTTTCCCGTTCAAACAGCCCATGCTTGACTTCTCATTATAATTCATGGTCGATAGCCCTGTTTTCCTTTACCAATATCTGTATATACATTGACCACCATGACAAAAAACCATGTCTCCAAGTATTGCCTCCCTTGACAACCTCCCTTTTTGACCAATAAGTTATCGTGTTACCTCCAAATACTTCTCATCAATCATCAAATCCACTCTTCAAGTACCTGAAATTAAACGTATTTTCCTGCCAAATAGAACCATATTAGTGCATCAAAACCAACCATTTTCTGAGCTAACATACTCCCCTCTTCTTATTTGCGAAGTCGTCCTCGACGAGCCACTCTCGCTGCAATATAATCAAAACAGCCATGAAAATGTCAGTGTACAACTAGTTTGCATACCTTTCCATCGAGCCATTACTCCAACGGAACCTGCACTCATTGAAGCTATTAGTGCTAAAAAAAATCACTCATGAATACATACAAATCGTTCACTTCAAAATGATCCAAGAACATGCACATATATGCAACTCCAATTCCAACATGCATCAAATTGCTCATGCATTCCATTATGAAAATAGTCTCAACCAAAATAACACATGCATATCTTTCCATGTTTTACACATGCACTGTCATTGCGAAAAAACAGAAACGGAAATACCAAAATAAACAACAACAACTGAAATGAATTCAACGGGAGATGCAACATACCCAAAATGCACACCCCTTTTATTGACCTACTATTTGCTATGTACACATATTCCATGACTAGACACTCTCGAAGAATCTCCATCATCGTCCTACAAAAGCCATCGAGATTCGAGTACAAGTCAAGACCTATATAAAAAAACCTAGAGTGCTCCACACACTAGAAAACCCTCGGATATAGCACACAATTTATAAAGCAAGACCGTTGCATTACCTCGCTAAAGGTCTCATCTATAAGTACATATACAATATCCTTGCCTTTGAGAATGTTGATTCAGAGTGAGCTGATCTGTCGCAAGCTACCATATACCAACCACACAAGCAAATAACGTTCCCTTCCAGGCGATCGTCGCCTTCTCCTCTCTCTTTCTCCCCCTCAGGAGTGGGGAATAATTTCAATATAAATTTTATTTGTATTCACACGTTGGCCTACATTGACATTGGATGCGATTCGTGGCCCTGACCACCCGGCCTGGTTGATTCCACCCATCTACCAATGCAATGCAGCGCACAACACACAACCACAAAATGAGAACACATAACATATAAAGCTAGCCCATAACGAAGCTGGATGCGGCTCGTGGTCGTGACTACCCAGCCACGATGGCTCCACCTACCTACCAACCCGTTATGGCGCGTAGCTAAGTCACAAACATACACATCCCAAGCCTATGGCGAAGCTAGCTGCGGCTCGTGGTCCTAACCACCCGGCTAGGATAAGTCCACCCACCTACTAGCCCACCATAGCGCGTTGGTACAATCACAACAACACAATGTTTTTTTTTTCTTTTCTTTTTTCTCTTTTTTTTTCATAGTTAATTAATTTGCCCCAGTCCTGAGAATTAGGGAGAGGAAGAAAGGGATTTTCCCCACTTTTCCCACACAGACATGCAAACAAACACACTCCAGCCTTTGACAGATCAACCACCTCTTCACTCCATTCTCTCAATTACAGACACTACATATGTATTCATCGATTTGACTTTTCACTAGGTAACTACAACTGGCTATGCCTTGGTCCCTCGTATACCTATCCTTAGATGATCTAGAACGTGGGTCTCCTGGATGTCTCATGTAGCCTCACCTCATACTCGTATCCCGACAACTTCCCTAGGGCGAGTCAGGCTCAACTTCAAGAGCTCTATCATCACTTCCTATCGTTAACACATCTGCCCAAGCCCAAGTGACATCGTTCTCTTCGTTAGGCATTTCCCTCGAAGGGTCGAAATAGTAATATCGATTCCCCGCCCATCCTACATGTCGGATCAGGTATGTTTCAAACCACTCAATATGAAATATAACATCCAAACCCTGGTTTATGAAGCATACCAACCAGTGCGCTTGCTCCACATCATATTCGATCTCAAAGTCGTCGACCTTTATGTCCATGCAGGTGAATGTCTGGTATGAGAAATATATCCCCAGCTCGTACAAATAGAGTTGAGTTATTTGATTTGCATTTTGTTACTTAGCTCCTAACAGTCTCTGCGCAACACCAAAAAAATAATTAGAAGTCCAAAATTCTTGAGCTAGCAAGGGATAATATTTATGACAACAAAAATCATAGCTAACATATGCGCATATATATATATATATATATATATATATATATATATATATATATATATATATATATATATATATATATATATATATATATATATATATAGAACTATACATCTATGTACAAGGAGTCTACTACGTCCTTCCGCTTGGATCTCGTCTGGCTTCTCCCGTCCTAATGCTAGTTGAAATATGGTTTGACTCGAAGCGCGTTAACCTTCACGGGAGCACATTCTTCTCCTAAATCTTGAATTTGCATGGAACCATTGGAGTTGAGTTCCACCACTTTAAATGGTCCTGCCCATCTTGTCTGTATCTTCCCCGGGAATTTATAATATTTGCTATCATAGACTAGCACCAAATCCCCTTCTTGAATCGCATAGGTCTTGAGATTCTTGTCGTGCCTCTCCTTACGTCTTCTCTGAATAGCTTCCAGACTTTGCTGTGCAATGAGTCTCTTTTCTTCTAGCTTGACCAGTTGTATGTACCTCTCCTTCAATGAATCTTCCTCTCCCAGCTTGGCCTCGATGGCCACTCTTAATGTCGGCACTTCTTTTTCGATGGGAAAGATGGCTTCCTCGGCATATACTAGGGAGAACGGAGTGCTCTTAGTCGTCACTCGGTAGGATGTTCGATACGCCCACAAAGCTTCCAAAAGTCTCTCATCCCAGTCTCGCCTATGCACAACTACTGTCTTTGTCAGAATCTGTTCAAGGACCTTGTTGGTAACCTCCACTTGTCCATTTGCCCTCGGGTAATATGGAGTGCTTTTCCTATGTTTGATCTTATACAACTCCATTAATTCCTTGATCAATTCGTTGACAAAATGTGTTCCTCTATCACTCACTATCTCCAACGGGCATCCAAATCGTGTGATAATTTGTTCATACAAAAATTTAGCTACATCAATAGCTCGGTCAGTTTTCAGAGCTTTAGCTTCTACCCACTTGGTAACATAGTCAGTGCAGACCAAGATATACCTATTGGATCTACGTCTTGAGGGAGGATCAATAGGCCCCACAAAATCAATTCCCCATTTTTCAAAAGGCTTAAGAGCCAGCACTGGCGTAAGAGGAGCAGCATGTGCTAATGTTGGTTTGCCCATTCTTTGGCATTTGTCACATTTCTTGCAGTATGTGTGAGAGTCTTTGAACAGCATTGGCCACCAATACCCAGCCAATAAGATCTTTCTCGCCACCAGCTCACCAGCAAAATGCCCACCGTAGGGTTCATCATGCAATGCCCTCAAAACTAGGGTTGCTTCTTCTTCCTCGAGACACCTCCGATAAATGCTTTCATGGACAAAATATCGATAGGGCTGCCCACCAATGATGCTATGGTGTTTTGCCAGTGCTAATAGTTTTTGCTTCTCTCTCCTGCTTGCTCCCGGCGGGTATTTAGTGGTGCACAAGAAATTCACCAAGTCGGCATACCAAGGTACTTTAGCATCAACCTGAAATAGATGTCCATCAGGAGCATCGTCGGGCACTGATTGGCTCCTCATTAATAATTTGAGATAAATGGTCGGCCAACATGTGCGCTTTGCCTAGTTTGGTTACCACTGTGAACTGAAATTCTTGTAGGAGTAGCATCCACCTCATCAATCGCCCTGATAGCTCGGGTTTATTGATGATGTACTTTAGGGCTTCGTGATCCACATAAAACGTGAAATGCTTTCCCATCAGGTAATGCTGATACTTGGTTACCGCAAAGATCATCGAGAGGCATTCCTTTTCCGTAGTCGTGTAGAAATTCTTTCAGTGCTATTCAAGTTTTGACTTGCATAATAAATAAGGTGGTCCAATTTCTTTTCATCGGCTTGACATAGCACTGCTCCAACTGCAGTTTGAGAAGCATCTGTATGCACATGAAATTCTTTCGTCCAATCAGGTGCTACTAAAATCAGTGCATTTATCAATCTCTCTTTGATCAAGTCGAATGCAACTTGACACTCTCCAGTCCATTGATATTGTTGGTCTTTCCTCAAAAGATTCGTCAGTGGTGCTACTATTGATGTAAAATTTAATATAAATCGTCGATAATAATTAGCATGCCCCAAGAATCCTCTGAGTTGCCGCAAGTTTTGAGGAGGTGGGAGTTGTCCAATTTTTTCTACTTTATCCTCGTCAACTGCGATCCCTTTTTTGGAAATAACATGTCCCAAGAGCAATCCTCTTCGTACTCCAAATGTACACTTTTCAGGATTTAATGCGATGCCTTTTTCAATGCTTCTTCTTAAAATAGCTTTGATCCTCTCCATCATGTTTTCATCATTGCCTCTGATCGCAAAGTCATCGAGGAATATCTCCATCCAATCCTGCAAATAGTCTTGATATGCAGCTATCATTGCCCTCTGGAATGTGGCTGGTGCATTGCATAAGCGAAATGGCATCACACGATATGCGTATGTGCCCCATTCCGTGGTGAAAGTAGTTTTTGATTGATCCTCTTCATGGATTTGGATCTGGTTGTACCCACTGAAACCATCCAAAAATGAGTACAATTTATGGCCAACCACTCTGTCCAAGATTTGATCAGTAAACGGCAAAGGGAAGTGATCCTTTTTTGTGCGCTCGTTCAACTTCTGATAATCTATGCAAATGCGGATTTTCTTATTTTTTTTCGGAACAACTACAATTGGTGATACCCATTCGCTGGATGCGATGGGATATATGAATCCTGCTTCCAATAACTTAGTCAATTCTAGCTTGATCAATTCCGAGTAGATTGGATTTGTCCGCCTAAGTCGTTGACATATTGGTCGGGTGCCTTCCTCCAAATCTATATAATGTTGGCAGATTCGAGGATCAATTCCTCTCAGATCACTGTATGACTATGCAAAGGCCTTGCTGAAATTTTTGAGTGCCAATTTAATGCAATCTCGTACTCCATCTGGTAGCTCTGACCCCACGCTCAAGAACTTTTCTGGAAAAACTTCCTATTTTTCCACCTGAGCTTCTCGCGAATATTCCTTATTCCTTGATGAAGTTGTGATTGGAAAGTGCTCCTCGATCACGCGTGCATGGTTGGCCAGTAAATCATTGTTTTGTTCTGTTTCGATCGGACCCAATTTCTTTAGTTCAGCTTTTGCAATGGCTTCCAACACTTTAGTCTTACTCTTCGCTTCCTTTTTCGATTCTCGACTTCTCCTTAGAAGCTCTGCTTCTAGCACTCTAACCCTTTCTCTCAACTGTTGTACTTCCATTGTCGGAGCTAACTCCAGTTTCAACTCTTCTCTTGATGTGCCCTTCTCCAGGGATTGGGTAGCTTTGCTTTCCTTTGCGTCTATACTCAACGTGTAGCACTCAAATTCACTTGTATGTGTCAACCATCCCAGCAACTCCTGGTCTGAGTCATCCTTGTAACATAGTGGATCTTTGTACTCGCCCACTTTCGCATATTGGAGGTTGGACAATTGCAGATTAAATCCATCCTGTGAAAGGTCCTTGGAAGTCTCCGTGTGCAAGGCAAATCTTACCCACGCCATTTCTTATCTAACCTTTTCCTTTGCTTTCTGCTCCCTTTCCTGAGCTGTTGTCGATTTCTTGCTGGTCAAGTTTGGAGACACTTGAAGTTGCATTTGATCAGCCTTCGGTCCAATTGTGATAAATTCTGTGCGCCAATCGTGCACACATTCGGCTTGCACCAGCCATGGCCGTCCAAGTAAGATCGAGAAGGTAGCCTCTGAGGTCCTTGGTCTTACTATCAGATAATCAACTTTAAACTCTAGACCGCCCACAACTGTGCTTACATTCTTCAAAAGACCCGCAGGCTTTACTTGCGTTTGATCTGGCATTCTCAAGGACATTGGAGTTTCCTCCATGTGGTTTAGGCCCAAAGCTTTCATCATGTACTCAGTCATTAACTTGACTGCGGCTCCACTATCTAACTGAGCACCGGGGACTGCATATCCTTTAATTTCGACTGTCACAGCTGGAGCATTCGAATCAATTTGCGTAGTAATACTTTGAATCATACCTTGGACCTCTTTATCTTGTCTCTTTTTATTTTGAGCTTTCCTCGGCTTCTTAATATATTCGTTGTAGAATTGTTTCCTATATGCAGGTGAACATTTTAGCAATGTGCCAATGTCTAACGTGACTTCCGTGTCCGCGAGGAACTTTACAATGTCTACTTCCTCCAAACTTTGTCTTTCCTTCCTACACTTAGGAGCCCTTAATCTTTCAGGGAATGGTGCTATGCCTGGCACAAACTCCTTGGTCACTGGTGGAAGAATCTCTATCTCTTCCCCATCCTCAAACTCTTGCTGCTCAGCAAATCCTCCAACTTGGTGTTCTACCTCTTCCTGTTTGGGTATCTTCTCTTGGCTTGCTTTTCCGCTTTCACCTTCTGGATTTTTCTTCAAATACTCTTGAGTTCTTGTGACTACTGCCACAGTGGGCTCTTTATGTGGTTTCTTGGCCTGATAAGCATCCACGAAGTGCATCAACGAGCTAGAGCCTTCTTGAGGGTTCGGTGTCTTGAACACTACTCCGATCGTAGGAACGTGCTCTTGAGCTCTCGTTGTGGAATGCATATGAGTATCAACATAATTCGAGGACCCTACTGGTCCCTTATCCTTGCTAGTGGAAGCTCTTCGTTTTGGAAAATCTTCATCAAAGTGGCCCTCTCCACTACAGTATCCACATAGTGGGGTATAATCAATTGGTTTCTTTTCGTTTGGACATCTAGATTGAGTATGGACAAAGCCATGGCATCACCATCACTGGATTGGACCATCTCTCCTTTGATCACGTGCAACTCCTCTCGGATAGTCTCCTCCCTGACCCTGAGCACCATATCCATAAGTTTGTCTATTTTCCCAACGAGATGTAGGCGGGACACTTTGAGCAGGCAATCCCGTGTAGGATCTTTCTCTTGTATCTCCCGATTTCATGGTCCTCTCTTATTAGGCCCTCTTGTTGTAACATCGGTCCTCCGTGTGATTTGTCCTTCCACAAAAAGTGCAACGCATTCTAGGTGGTGATCTATCTGTGAATACTCTTGAGACTGTAGGGCATTCTGAAGCCAAATGGCCGTAACCATGGCACTTTCCACACCATGTGTTTGATCTAAACACTTGATTCGGGTTTGTAGCTACCTCTGGTTTTACTGTGTATGTTTCCTGGGTCATTGTGGCAGCTTTTATAGCTTGTGTGACCAACTCCAATATTCGTTCTTCAATTAGCGCAGGATTTACCTCGCCTGACGTGCTAGTGGCAGCTACAAAAGTTGGGGTTGTCAATGCGGGACTTTCTTGGCCAGGATTTTTCATGGGTATGTTTCCTGGGCCTCCCATTGGCTCGTATAAGAGCTCCATCTTCCTTTGTTGACATAATTGTACTTCCTCCCAAAGCCTTGCTTGTTCCTTAACATCTATTAAAGTTGTAGGTCTTGTCAGGCTGATATGCTGCTGCGTTGTAGGATCTCTCAATCCCACAATGAATCTTCTCTTCAATGTCTCATCGTTCGGGGCATTCGCACCCATCTTCCTTACCAAGGTTTCCATTCTCTGAATGTAGTTATCGATGCTGTCATTGACTCCCTGTCGTAGATAATCCATCTGTTGGGCCAATCTATCTTGGAAGCCTTGTCGTCGAAACTTTGCCAAGAAGGCTTCCTTTAGCATCTGATAAGTTCCACGCTCTTGTGGTGTCAATTCCCATACCAATTGGTTGCCTCATCACGGAGAATAGCTGGAAAAATTCTCAACCTTTGACCCTTGTCAACTACCTCATTGGCCTCACAAGTAACTTCAAACAGTTGGATAAAACTATCAGGATCCTCGTCCCAAGCACCTCAGAACTTGGTAAAGTCCCCCAACTTTGATCCCAGAAATTTAGTGCACGCGGCTTCAGGATCCCTCCTTCAAACTCTTGCACTTGATTCGCGACTCTTTGACGGGAGTACACGTTTTTGGCAGATTTCTTCGAGCTAGTCGAGGTTGACTCACCTTGCAACTCCCACCTCTTCCTTTCTCTTTCAAGGGCTCTTCTCTGAGCGCATTCCTCTCTTTGCGTTTGTGTTGCTCCTGAGGATGAGATCCCCTCGCTCATGTACTAGATCTGGAGTCCGCAAGCTCAGCCAACATGTGGCGCTAGGCGAACCTATGGCACTCTCTTATAGAGACGTGCCAAGCGAATTCCCGACACACACCAAAATGTTTCCCTCTTCCCTTACTATGAACCATTAAGTCAAGCCTTTTGTGATTCTTTTTCCAAATGATTGCTAAGCATATCTGGAATGATAGTTTGCTTTGCACATTTACTGTACATATGAAATAATCTATTATTCTTCTTATCTGATGAGATGTGTCTTTTTCAATGCATTAAGAAAACAAGCAAACGTGCAAAAACTTCTGCGACAAGTATGGTTAAACCTTTCGATTCCAGAGCAACAAGCATAAAGTACGAGCATCTGTAAGCAGTATCTAATGTATGCTTATCATATACAGCTTCAAACAAATATCTGAGACAATTTACATGAAATCCAAAGTGATACGTGTAGCTCAATTCTCAAAATTGAAAGATATAAGTGACAAAGAAATAGTAGTAACTAAAAACATTTACATGATTTGCACTTATACGGAGAGGATAACGTTTGTTAAGTCTTCAACAACCTTTCGTAGAACAATGCCCTTCGAATAATTTTTTTTTAAAAATCACCTTATCCAATTGCACATACAAGAATTGACTAATCAAAAGGCAATCGCTCAGCTTATAGACCAAAATTTAAAGTGTGAAATCTTGAAACACAATCAAGTTATCTGTCTGTTTGTTCTAGAAATAGTTGCAAAGGTGCAACAGATTCATATAAGATATGAATTTATGAATTGCACACAATAATTCGTGCCCTTCTGTGCAAGGCATAGAAATCAATTCAAAACTTACGATGCATCCTTGAGATAACAACATATGTGAGATTTTAATCCATCAAACATCCGGAAACACAGAGAATCCTTTTTGTACATATATTTGTATAAATAAAATCAATAAGTTGGATTCACAAATCTGAAAAAAGCAAAATGCATTTAAACATAATACCTCAGAACAAAATCTTCCACAAACAGAGGATGAACGTAAATTGAACTTCGTCTTCTAACAAAGATTAATTTAGCCTGTTCAAAACTTGACACAATAGGAACAAAAACATGCGTGTTCATAACATCAAGTCTGTACTTTCATGTCTATTTCTTTCATTTTGTGGACCAGCAGATGTTTTTGCATGCGCTGTTTCCAACTTTTTCAACAAAATGCTTAACTAAAAATAACGTTTTTACCTTTTTGCTTTCATGCAGACGTTCAGATAATCATCTTTAATCTCAACACGCAAGTTCCACTTTGTTCATTTCTTTAAAACAGTCATTTCATCAAACGTTGATCTTCAGAATAAACATTGTTATCAATCCTTTAGTCCATGAATCACCAAAATTTATCGTAGATTGATATGATTTGAGTTGATAGAGATAGTCAGAATACATATAAGATACAGTAGATTTTGTTCAGAGATCAAAGAACTTTTCAGACAACGTACGAGCATAAATATTCAGTAGCAACTTTCATAATCAGACTTACCATAGAAATAATCGGTCATCATCGTCATCATTGGCTTTTGCGTGAGACAAAAACTCCTTCAGATAAAAGCTTTGTTAAATTATTTCTGGCATCGTTCGCATCAGAGCTTTCAATTTGAATAGGCAAAGATGAACAACTATCTTCAATCGTTGACACAATGACGGTTGTTTTCCATCAGCCATCCATGAAGCCTCGAAAGCAGATCATGTACAAAAGATCCCCTTGCATTCGTCCTCCTCACAAGATCAATCATTTTGCCTCCACGTGCACAGATGCCAGAGCATATTAATCATCAGCTTCATGTACATTACTATTCCATCTTGATCATTGTTCTTATACGAAAAAAATCATCATGACTGAATGATTACACCATTGAAGAAACCTGAAAAGAGCACAACAATCCAGGAAACAGAACGCTTCCCAGAACTTCCCTTCGTTGTCCAATATACTTGAGCCCTTCAACAGATCACATTCACCCTCCTTGATAGAGTTTTTTCCCTTATCTTCTCTCTGAAATAGTCCGCGCCACCGCCTACAGCTTTGTACCTCTCTCTCATAAGATGCACATTTTCCCTAGTATAGTGCGATCATACCAGCACTATTACATCAGATCTCTACACAATTAGGCGTGCTTCACCAGAAGAGGACCCCCATTCACTGACACAGTAGCCCGTGTATCCTCCTTCCTCAGATAATCAGAGATCCCCTTTCCTCTCTCTGCGCCTTTTTCTGTTCTCTATGCGACCTCTCAAGAAATCCCCTGTCCTCGATGAATGGGTCCAGACCCCCACTTTTCTTCCTTGAGCAGAAGAAAAAATGCGCCTAAAGCTGCTGCCTTCGTCTTTTTTCTCTCCTTCTCTGCGGATCAAACGAAAACGGTCAGAGATAAAGGTCTGCCGCCCTTGTCATACCTTTGCCACCACACAAATCAAAGAACTTCTCTTTTCTTCACACAAAACAGAAAGCTGCCAATTTGGTTTTTTTTATTCTCTGACAATTAAAACAGCCAGCCTTTGGGATGAGAACAAAGAAATGGCTGAACACCTCCACATCTCTGAATTCTTTTTCGGTGAGGTGTCGAAGATCAAACTCCAGAAATCGGTCAAACGATTGTATTTGATGTTTGATAAGAAAGCATCCCCCCTGAAACAAAGCCGCTTCTAATTTCCTCTGCACGTCAGTATTTCCTATGTTCTTAGGAGGCTTCTCCATGCTCAATCCCTGCGAAGCAACTTCTCAGAACCCTTGATGATAAAATATCCTCCAACTTCAAAAGCACAATGGCCTTTTTCAAGTGAAACCTTTTCTCCACATCTCTGCAATCTGCAATAAGAAGATCCCACCATCACCGGAATCCTCCAAATCGAAACATTCTTCACAGTTTCTTCTTGTTCGAGTTCTTGTCCTTTCCCGTTCAAACAGCCCATGCTTCACTTCTCATTATAATTCATAGTCGATAGCCCTGTTTTCCTTTACCAATATCTGTATATACATTGACCACCATGACAAAAAACCATGTCTCCAAGTATTGCCTCCCTTGACAGCCTCCCTTTTTGACCAAGAAGTTGTCGTTTTACCTCCAAATACTTCTCATCAATCATCAAATCCACTCTTCAAGTACCTGAAATAAAACGTATTTTCCTGCCAAATAGAACCACATTAGTGCATCCAAACCAACCATTTTCTGAGCTAACAGTATATGTGTGTGTGAATGTATGCATGTGTGTATGTATGTGTGTGTGAATGTATGCATGTGTGTATATCATAGCGATGCCCATACCGACGCACATACCGGCACACATACCGACGCATATATCGACGGCTGCGGGCCACACTGACGATCCGTTTAAAATGGTCATACCGAGGGTCACTTGACCGTCGGTATCTCTAAGTGACATTTTCCGAGGCCAATACCGACGCCAAGTTTGACCGTCGGTATTTGCAGCATCGGTATGCCCCTCATATGTTGTAGTGCATGAAGAAAGGATATATGCATGGAGATCTATTGGAGCTGGTTCATACAGATGTATGGGGATCTAGCAAGGATGCTTCAATATCTGGATCAAGGTATTATGTCTCCTTCACTGATGATTGCAATAGGTGGACTATATAATACTTTATGAAACACAAAGATGAAGTCTTTTCATGCTTCAAAAGATATTTGGCTCTTGTGGAGAATCAAACAGGTAAAACACTAAAAAGGCTAAGGTCAGATAGAGGGGGAGAGTACTTCTCCCATGAATTTGACTCCTTTCTTCAAGAAAGAGGAATCAAAAGAGAGATCACTACAAGGTACACTCCTGAGCAAAATGGAGTGGCAAAAAGAAGGAGTAGGATAATTGTTGAATCTGCAAGGTCTATGCTAAATGAAAAGTACTTACCTAATTACTTATGGGTTAAGGTTGTATCCACAACCACTTATTTGATTAACATGTTACCTTGAAAATCCCTTGATGGCATGACCCCATATGAGGCTTGGAATGGAAGAAGACCAAGCTTGGATCATTGTAAGATTTTTGAATCTGTTGCTTTTGCTCATGTTCCTTCACAGGTTAGAGGCAAGATGGAACCCAAAGCAGAAAGGTGTGTATTCATTGGATATGACAACAATCAAAAGGGCTACAGATTATACAACCCAACAACCAAAGGATTCTTGATGAGTAGAGATGTAGTATTTGATGAGAATAGTTCTTGGTATGAAAATTCATGTAGAAAGGTCAACTTACCTGATGATCTTGAAGAAGATTTTCCAAAACTCGTTGAGGATAATTCTTCTAAAGTTGAAGAGCAGGATACCTTAGAAGATGATGAAGCAACTTAGTATGAAAAAATCAAATTGTGGAAGTCTAAAGGTAAATAAAAAATGCAAGAACTTGGACAAGAGGCAGAATCATCACATCATGGCCTGAGAAGGTCCATGAGGGAGAAAAGAAAGCTAGGAAGGTATGGGTTTGATACTTCTCTAGTCACTAAACATTCAATCTATCTAGCACAGGACATAAATCAAGAGGAACCTTCAACATTTGAAGAAGCAAAGAAGAAATCAGAATGGAAGCATGCAATGGGAAGAAGAAATTGAAGCTCTTAAGGAGAATAACACGTGGGAATTGGTTTCCAAGTCTCCATCAATGTCGAAAGTGATAGGCTCAAGGTGGATCTACAAATTGAAGAAGAACTCGGATGGCTCCATTAACAGGTATAAGGCAAGGCTTGTGGCAAAAGGCTTGCACAAACTTAGGGAATTGATTATGAGGAGACCTTCTATCCTGTGGCAAAGATGCCTACTATTAGAGTTTTGCTTAGTATTGTCTCTTCCAAGAATTGGAAGATACTTCAATTGGATGTAAAAAATGCATTTCTTAATGGATGGATAATAGAAGAGGTATATATGGCACAACTGTTGGGAAAGATGGATGGATGATCTATGAAACTGAGTAGGTACTGCTAAATCTGCTTTGTACCAGCCCTCTTTTGCTTCAGACTTGATTATTAGACTTCCTTAGCATTCCAATGACACCAAGAAATGGCCTATGTCCTTTGGAAATGATATGTGCAATGATTGAATCAAAACAGATAACTTTGGAAGTCACAAACTCAAGAAAACCTTCTATTTTGGTCTAGACACCTGCTGAATGTTTTGCTCAATGTGACCAGCACAGCAGCAATTGATAAAATTCCTTCTAGACGTATTCAATTAGCTTAGTAAGCTACTAATTGCAAGTGGAATGATGTAAAAAGACAAACTATGCTTAGAGAAATTAATTTAGCAAGATTAGCTATACCCCTGACTTTTTAGGGCTGTAGCAGAAATAGACCAGTGAGCACCTCGATGACGATTTCTCTGAATCTGCTGAATGGAATGTCTTCAATTTTTGATAGCATGTAGTAGACTTCAAGTTGAATCCAACAAGCTTTGAATCACTGGATTTGGTGGAGTATTGACCGAGATATGCCCTTGACAAGTTGACAGACTTTTGAGTAGACTAGTAGAGAACATAGAGATGAATGATGTAAATGTATCTATGAATTAACACTTGTGTACAATCCCATTGGCATGAATAACATTGCCTAATGGTATAGAGAGGTGTAGGCTATGGTGTAGTCCTCACACACACTCAATTACAGTAGAATGAAGCTCGGGAGTGATCTCCTTAACCCGCGACTTTTCATCTTTACTTTTATATGTAATGAACATGAATTTGAATTCAAATTCAAATTTTGGCTCCCTATGATCAAGCTCCTAAAAGTTTTGGAGATATTCTCTCAATCAAGTGATCTACTTTTTCCACGAATCATTTAGGTAGGTGATTACAGAAATTCTATGTCAATTCGACTTTTACAATGAGGTAAAGTGGTAATAAACCACTAGCATATGTTCCTATGGTTCTTCATGTATGTAGAGTCTTCATGATATCTTCCAAGCCAAATGTGTAGGCTTGTGATTTACACCAACAACTCCCCCTCAAGCCAAACATTTTGGCTTAAGTCTTCATCTTCAATCTTCAAGTATATCCTGCAATCCAATCATAGATTTGAATCTGCAAAGTTTGGTTCCATCCAAAGCTTTAGTCAGCAAATCTGCACATTGCATGTTGGTTGACACGTAGGTAAGTTGAATTTCTTTGCTTATCAGCTTCTGTCTCACATAATGGTAATGAACCTCTATGTGTTTGGTTCTAGCATGATAGATAGGATTACCTGCAAGGTGAAGAGAACTTGTATTATCTCCAAAGATAATTGGAGGCCTAGTATATAAGCCCAACTCTGTATACAAAAGCTTAATCCAAATTGCTTCTTGAGTGGCATTAGCTAGCCCTCTATATTCTGCTTCTGTAGAAGACAATGCAACAGTTGGTTGCTTCTTTGCAGACCATGAAATTGGTTTGTCACCTGCAAAAGAAATATATCCAGAAGTGCTTCTCCTATCATCCTTGCATCCTGCCCAATCTGCATATGAATAAACTTTTATATCAATATCTGAAGTGAAAGGAAAATACAAACCACGGTTCTGTGTACCCTTAAGATACTTCAAGATTCTCTTGGCAGCCTCTCAGTGAGGTATCCTTGGCTTGTGCATAAATTGACTTAGCACACTAACTCCATATGCAATATCAATTCTTGTTAAGGTCGCATAGTTCAAGCTACCGACCATACTTTGATAACCTCTAATGTCTTTGACTTCATCACCTTCATGGGCACTTAGCTTTAGGTTCACCTCCATTGGAGTGCTTGCTGCTTTAGCATCCTCCAAGTGAAACTTCTTCAACATATCCTGTACATACTTTTTCTGAGTAATGTATATCCCTGAATTAGTGTAAACTAATTCAAGCCCCAAAAAATACTTCAATAATCCAAGATCATTGATCTTGAATTCCTTCATCATTTGCTTCTCTTAATAAATAGAGAAGTATCTGCCTTGCTCATAACAAATCCTTGGTCTTGGAGATATGTAGTTAGCCTGTAATTCCATGCCCTAGGTGCCTGCTTCAATCCATATAAAGCCTTCTTTAATTTACAAACATAAGTTACCTTCTTAGGGTCTTCATAGCCAGGAGGTTGTGACATATAAACCTCTTCTGAGATCCATCCATTCAAGAAAGCATTTTTGACATCCAATTGGTACATGTTCCAATTCTTCGATGCAGCCACACTTACCAACACTCTGATTGTTGGCATCTTGGCCACCGGAGAAAATGTCTCTTCATAGTCAATGCCTTGGGTTTGTGCAAAACCCTTGGCTACCAATCTGGCTTTGTACCTGTTAATTGTGCCATCAGAATTTCTTTTCAATTTACAGATCCATCTGGATCCTACTACCTTCATGGAATCCTTCTTGGGTACTAACTCCCATGTATCACTCTCCTTGAGTGCTTCAATTTCCTCATCCATAGCTTCTTTCCATTCTGATTTGGTGACTGCTTCTTCATATGAACCTGGTTCTTCATTTGACAAATCCTTGGCAAGATAAACTGAATGTTTAGTAACAAGAGATGTATCATACCCATATCTGATAGGTTTTTTGCTTTCTCTCTGAGATCTTCTGATTGATTGAGTTGAAGATTCAGGTATGTCTTCAAGCTTCTTCATCTTCATTTTGCCCTTGGACTTCCATGCCTTGAACTCTTCAAGGTTTATTGTATCTTCATCATCTGAAATTGACTCTCCATCCTGAGTAGGTTCCTCCTTTGTAAGTTTTGGAAATTCTTCTTCCAAATCATAGGGTAGTTTGACCTTCCTACATTCATTCTCATACCAAGAATCATTCTCATCAAAGATCACATCTCTGCTTACCATAAATCCCTTATTGGTGGGGTTATAAAATCTGTAACCTTTTTGATTTAAATCATACCCAATGAAAATGCATTTTTCAGCCTTTGGATCTAGCTTACCTCTTACTTGAGAGGGGATGTGCACATATGCTACACAACCAAAAATTTTGCAATGGTCTAATGATGGTCTCTTACCATGCCATGCTTCATAAGGTGTCATACCATCAAGTGACTTAGATGGTAACCTGTTTATGAGGTAAGTGGCAGTAGAAACACTCTCTGCCCAAAGATAGTTAGGTAACTTCTTCTCATTAAGCATAGATCTAGCTGTCTCAACAATTAACCTATTTCTTCTTTCAGCTACCCCATTCTGTTCAGGAGAATACATTGTGGTTATTTCCCTTTTAATGCCTCTGTCCTACAAGAAGTTTTCAAAATCATTGGAGAAGTACTCACCTGTGACCTTAGCCTCTTCAAATTCCTTCCTGTGTGATTTTCAACTAGTGCAAGATATTTCTTAAAACAATTAAATACCTCATCCTTGTGCTTCATAAAGTATAATACAATCCATCTGCTATAATCATCAATAAAAGACACATAGTACCTTGAACCTAAGACTGAGGGGTCTTTGCTAGGTCCCCATACATCTGTGTGTACTAGCTCTAGATAGTCTTCATGCATGTATCCTTTCCTTGAGAAGGGTAACCTATGAGACTTACCAAATTGACAAGCACCACACTTGTAAATCATATGTTGCTTGGATACATTAGGTATCCCAAGCACACATTGGTCCTTGCACATTTGCTTCAAGGTCCTTTCTCCTATATGTCCTAACCTTTTGTGCCAAATCTCAAGCTCTGAAAGTGTTTGATCCTTATAACTGTATAGTGCAATATTCTTTGTATCTTCTAACTCAAAAGTGAAAAGTCTACCTGATTTTTCTCCTTTAGCTATCCTTTTGAATCCATGTCTTGGGTCCTCCACAAATGCTCCATATTGATTGAATCTGACCTGCAAACCTTTCTCTACAATCTGACCAACACTCATTAAGTTCTTTGTAATGGTTGGTACATAGAGTACCCTGCTCAACAAATTTTGATTACCATCACAAGTCTTAACATTACCAACTTTAACCACTGAATGCTTTGTATCATCACCTGTTTGGACTTGATGTTTACCTTTTGGTTCCTCAAGATCAGAGAGTAGTGCCACATTACCAGCCACATGATTTGAACACCCTGAATCAATGTAAAACAGATGATTATCATTTGTACTTGATTTTGAAGTCATGTTCATAATCAGTAGAGAGTCATCCTGCTCTTCTGTGTAGTTGTTGTAGTCCCTTATAGTTTTGAATCCTCCTTGGTAGTTGCCATTGTAATTGTTGTTGTGGCCTTGATGATTGTTGTACCTTCCTCTTGACTGTGAGTATCCACCTCTTTGGCAGCCTCTTCCTCTCTGATTTTTGTAATTCCTGAAACACTCAGCTGTGGTGTGATTTGATAAACCACAAATGTTACATGGTGATGAATTATAGGGTCTCCCCCTACCTTGATTACCTCCTCTGCCCCTTCCTCTTGAAGATCTACCTCTCCCTGCATAGTTGGCTTGGGAGGTAGAGCCTTCATCTTCCACCTTCTTACTCTTGCCTTTATCCTTAGATTTCTTATCAGTGTATAGGGCAGAAGAATTGTTACCTTTGGATGTATCTCCACTCTTGGTGAGCTTTGCTTCATGTGTAAATAGTTGACCCATGAGAGTTGTAAGATCTGGAGTGTGCATGTCCATGTAGAGATCCATTGCAGTAGTGAAGCTTTCCCACTTGTCATCAGCCTTGATTCCATTGATTACCTGCCTCACAATTTTTTCTTCTTCAATCTCTTCTCCTATGCTTGCTAAGTGATCTGCAACATCTTTGATCTTGGTCACAAATCCTGAAACAGCTTGCTTAGGTTGCTTCCTTAGTGTTGTGAATTCAATCCACAACTGATTTTTCCTAGCCCTTGTATTGGAGTTTCCCAAGTCTCTTGGGAAGTCTTGCAATTTTTGATATGTGGCAAAAGAAAATCAGATGTAGATTTGAGTAAATAAGACCTTGCCAATGCATCCTTTGCACACCATGTGTTGAGCTTTTCTTGTTCTTCCTTGGTTGGCAATCCTCTTTCTTTGAATGAGGGCAATTCCTCATCTCCTGAGATGTATCCATAGAGACTCCTTCCTTGTAAGTAGGTCTTCATCCTTAGAGACCAAGCTTGATAATTTTTCCTGTCCAATTTATCAATAAATGAAGGAAAACCATCTCCCATTTTACCTTATTTGCTCTGATACCACTGTTGGGAAAGATGGATGGATGATCCAGGAAACTGAGTAGGTACTGCTAAACCTGCTTTGTACCAGCCCTCTTTTGCTTCAGACTTGATTGGTAGACTTCCTTAGCATTCCAATGACACCAAGAAATGGCCTATGTCCTTTGGAAATGATATGTGCAATGATTGAATCAAAACAGATAACTTTGGAAGTCACAAACTCAAGAAAACCTTCTATTTTGGTCTAGACACCTACTGAATGTTTTGCTCAGTGTGTCTAGCACAGTAGCAATTGATAAAATTCCTTCTAGAGGTATTCCATTAGCTTAGTAAGCTACCATTTGCAAGTGAAATGATGCAAAAAGACAAACTATGCTTAGAGAAATTAATTTAGCAAGATTAGCTATACCCCCGACTTTTTAGGACTGTAGCAGAAATAGACCAGTGAGCACCTCGACCACGATTTCTCTGAATCTGCTGAATGTAATGTCTTCAATTTTTGATAGCATGTATTAGACTTCAAGTTGAATCCAACAAGCTTTGAATCACTGGATTTGGTGGAGTAGTGACCGAGATATGCCCTTGACAAGTTGATAGAATTTTGAGTAGACTAGTAGAGAACACAGAGATGAATGATGTAAATGTATCTATGAATTAACACTTGTGTACAATCCCATTGGCATGAATAACATTGCCTAATGGTATAGAGAGGTGTAAGATATGGTGTAGTCCTAACACACACTCAATTACAGTAGAATGAAGCTCGGGAGTGATCTCCTTAACCCGCGACTTTTCATCTTTACTTTTATATGTAATGAACATGAATTTGAATTCAAATTCAAATTTTGGCTCCCTATGATCAAGCTCCTAAAAGTTTTGGAGATATTCTCTCAATAAAGTGATCTACTTTTTCCAGGAATCATTTAGGTAGGTGATTACAAAAATTCTATGTCAATTTGACTTTTACAATGAGGTAAAGTGGTAATAAACCACTAGCATATGTTCCTATGGTTCTTCATGTATGTAGAGTCTTCATGATATCTTCCAAGCCAAATGTGTAGGCTTGTGATTTACACCAACAACAACCACTTGGTTTTGAGAATCACATATATTCTGATTATGTGTGTAAACTTAATAAAGCCTTATATGGACTCAAACAAGCCCCAAGGGCTTGGAATCACATGCTTGTCTCATTCTTGCAGGACAAAGGATTTCAACTTAGTAAGGCAGATCCATCACTATTCATAAGGAGTAATTCTGAAGTCATCTATTTATGTGTGTATGTAGATGATATTATACTTACAGGAAATGATACAGATGGCATGAAGAGAATCAAATAACAGATGAGAGAAGAATTCAAGATAAGTGATTTGGGTTCACTTACATACTTCCTAGGATTGGAAGTTGTCTACAAAGATCATGGTTTGTTTCTTACTCAAAGAAAGTACATCAAAGACATGTTGGCAAAATTCAAGATGCAAGATTGCAGGTACTCCAATGGAGGTTAATCATAAATTGAGCTCACATGAAGGTGAACTCATAGAAGATGTGACAGGTTATCAAAGCCTTGTGGGTAGTTTGGACTATGACACATTGACAAGGGTTGATATATGTTGTAGTGTGAGTGTGCTAAGTCAATTTATGCACACACCCAGGAAACCTCACATGGAGGCTGCCAAGAGGATACTCAGATATCTCAAAGGGACCATGAATGAGGGGTTATATTACCCTTATGTATCTGATTTAAGTTTGAAATTGTTCTCTAATGTAGATTGGCCTGGCTCCAAGGAAGACAGAAGAAGCACCCTAGGTTATCTTACCTTTGCAGGTTCAAAACTTTTTCATGGTCATCCAAGAAGTAGCCCACATTTGCTCTCTCTTCTACTGAAGCTAAATATAGAGGTCTTGCCATAGCTACTCAAGAAGCTATATGGATGAAGACACTATTCACAGATCTTGGATTGGAATTTGGCACTCTAACTATTTTTGGTGACAATATGAGTTCTATTCACTTAGCTGCTAATCCAATTTTTCATGCAAGGACTAAACATATTGAAGTTCATTATCACTATGTAAGAGAGAAGATTGTGGGCAAGGAGATTCAAATATCATATGTGTCCACTCATCAACAATGTGCAGATATTCTAACCAAAGCATTGGATGGTACAAAGCTTTGCAAATTGAAGGCTATGATAGGTTTGCAGGTAATCTTGGAGGATTGAAGACCTCAAGCATACTTGGCTTGAGGGGGAGCTGTTGGAGCAAGTCAATGACAAGCCTAAGTATTGGATTGAGTCATCAAAATTAGAAACTTGAAGGAAATGTCTACTCCTTCTAGAGTTCACTTGTGAACTCCCTCTTGTAATTTTTTAGCCTTTACTTGATGTAAAAGTAAAGGGAATCTAAAGTGGTTGAGTTCACTTGATCAAAAAGGGAAAGAAAAGCCACGAATTCATGATTGAAGGTAGTTGGAGAATCAAATCAATCACTAATATATTGGAGAGTGATTGTAGGAAGTTAGGCTCCCAAGATCAACTGTAAATACATGGTAGTTTTAGTCCTGGTTATGTGAAGACCTCCAAGAGCTGAGTTTTATGCCATATCAAGGTGTGGTTTCAAGGCACACATATGTATCAGTAAGTCCATTGTATTTTGCAATCAATATACTTTCATTTTCATGATCATTTGAGTTCATATTTTCATGTTCTTGTGAAGTGTACTGTTCACTGCCATATCTCTCAGTTTTCTTAGTCAGATTGCAGAGATGATTTCTCTGAGTTTGGTGCATCATTTTCAGTGATTTAACTTGGTAAAGTTAGCTCTTCACGTCTACTGAATGCTCACCAATTTTCATAGTATTTGAATGTTTCAAACTTCACTTATGATCATTTGAAGTCAACTATGTCACCTCATTTTCTTCTTCTCTGCCAGCACTCTCTTAGAATAGTCATTTTGTCAGAGCTGTTTCTCAGTGGGTACGTCACCATTCTTAATAATCCCTCCAACCAAAGTCCAAAAGGTCAAAATAATGTTCTATGTATGTATTTATGAGAGAAACCTTCAGACATAATTTGATACTAACAATGAGGCCAAAAGGGCAAAATGATGTTCTATGCATGTATTTATGAGAGAAACCTTCAAGCATAATTTGAAACTAACAATGATATAATTGAACACCATACAACAAATAATTTGATACTAACAATGATATAATTAAACACCCATGCAACAAATGTCAACATAAACAAATAAGAAAGAGACATTAAATGAGACAATATTAGATTACTTCCTTCTCCACTATTAGATTACTTTCTTGTATATTAGATTACTTTCTCCTCCACTATCTCCACACAAAAGGATATAGCATGTTGTTACCTTCCACCTTCCAAGAGAACAAATGTTAATACCTTTATTCTAATGTGAAGGAAAGTATCCAAGCCTACTCCGTCGCTATTAGTTTTATCCTATTTTTAACCTATGATTCATTGGGGTGAGAAAAAGTATACCACAATAATGATCAAGCTCACAACAGAGAATCAAATTAAGCATTTGAAGGATCTATAAAATAATCATTGACTATATGTGTGTGTATATATATGTATATATATGTGTGTGTATATATATATGTATATACACACACATGCACAAAAAAGACCCAAACCTTTATTCTTAATAGTTATATAGATAACATCCTAATAAATATAGTAACCAAATCATAAAGCGGTCGCACAAGTATCAATCTAAGCACTCCTTTTAGAAACGCAATGAAACCAATTACAACTCTATCGCTCTCCCCCACAAATTACCCAATACTTTCCTAAATCCTTCAGCATAACATGCATATTAAAAAGTTGTATGATAATTACATTATTTCATCATCCCACAATCCTACCCTAAACCTTGCACCTTCAACCCATAGAAAAACTTAAAAAACCTTTCCAATTATTTCTCATAGTAGCATGCAAGCTCTAAACCATGTTCCTCTTTGCCTGGCCATCACTAAAAGAACAGCGTGCGAGTAGAAAATGCCTCACAAAAATAATTCAACTTTTAAAAATCCAAGACTTCAAACATGTTCACAAACAAAGTTTTCAAGTATTAATACAAAATCCAAACGTTTTAAGAAAGTAGTAATTACTTGATTACCAATCTGCTCAAAACCCCGTTCCTCATTGAGAACTTTTCTTCATATCATACTTCAAATTACAAAATTCTTAATCCTACCATCGAATTATCATGTTCTCTATAAATTTTGGGAATTTTGAGTCATGCTTGGCTATAATTTTTCAGCCATATTGGCCTAAAAAGTTTCAACTCTTTGAACCTCAATTGGATGGCTCACCGCTTTAAATCTAAAAATCTTTCAACCTTATTGGCCTAAAAATTTTCAACTCTTTGAACCTAAAAATTTTCAACTCTTTGAAACAAAGGTATGATTTTATCAAACACATCTTGTGAACTAATTATTGGCTTAAATTTTCATTCAAGTTACCGATAAGTTTAATCTTCAGAAAATAACACATCTTTATGTACAATAATTTTCTTTGGCATGGCTGATATAATCCAGTACCTCTACTCTCACTACTCTATCCATGAAATATACATTTCTTTTCCTTGTCATAAAGTTTATGACATAGTTGGGATGGCACAAGAGCATATGCCAAACAAACAAATATGTAAGAAGGCTCATAAGGTGTAATGAATCTCAATACTTGTTTAGAAGAATGGTTCAATACATACTTTTTGCACATAATCGCCTCCATCCCAATTTTATCTGTAAGATGTTTTCCTTTAACCATACATCATTCCATTTCAAAAAGTGTTCGATTCTTGGCCTCGACAATACCATTTTTTGGAATTCTATATGGCACTTTACATCGTGACAAAATATCTCTTTCACAAAGAAAAGCATTAAATTCATGTGATATCTAATCACCACAATGATCTATGTGAAGAGTCAAGTTCTTATGGCCTAAAAATATCTTAAAGTAAGAGAATACCTCATTCTTTTCTTTCATAGCATACACCCAAGTGTGGAATGTTGCATCATTAATGAAGGTAGTAGAGTGTACATGCTTCCCAAAATATCTAATCAGTCACATACATTACAACAAACGAGTTGCAATTATTGTGTAATATTAGTACTATTGGCACACGGTTGGTTTGGTGTGGCTACGTTTCGAATTACAAGCTTTGTAAAAATTATTGTAAACTAGGAGAGTGCTAATCATAGAGGTGCATCAAAGCTCAAGAGTAACCGATTCAATTTTCGTTGACTATCATATATTTAGGTCTCTTGTCCAAATAGTCTACCCATCAAACACGCTTTGTATTATTTCAAGAAAAATATTATTATGCACAGAAAGAAATTCCATTGTATGGAATGAACAAGTTGTAATCCCTTAATCAATAATGAAGAGCACTATTTTTGGTGCCATACTTGTGTCTCTATATTAGATTACTATGTTTTACGTGGCACTCTTTGAAGTTCTATCTGAGTAAAGTTTGTGTAATTTTGAAGTGTAGGGTATTAATGTTATGGTAGTAGAAATACATACTTTTGATTAGCCTCAATTAGAATTCCTGATTCCCTAAACGTTGGTTTGCTAAGACGGTAGAAATACTGCAAACATTCATTACCATGATGGGATGGGGTTTTGATATTTGAAATATATTATATCAAGAATTTTTTGAGTGATCACGGTTATGGAGACCACCCATGCAAACTTGTTATAGTACATGGTTTTTTAAATTTAAGGAGGGGTAGGAGAAGTTATCTATAGAAAGAACATCTACTTCAAAAGCTAGGGAAGATTGGAAGTGGGATTTTGTGTAGGTTGCATATCCCAGAGTGGTTAGTTTTGTTGTCGAAAAAGAAGTGGTTCTCTATCCACTAATTATGCAACTGTAGAGGCAAAAGCAGGCTTTAAGGATGTAAAGTTGTAGGCAAAAGGTGTAGAAGGTAGGCAAAATAGTTTAAAATCAGAGAGGGCAAAGGACATGAAAGCTTGGGATTTGGGAGTGGCACTGAGACTTCTATTTTTTTTCTTGGGTGGAGCATTTGCAAGGGAAGTTGGTAGTACCAAGAGGGAAATCTACGCTAGCTTTTGGGTAACACATTGATCAACAAGTGAATGAAGAGGTGGACCCTTTCTCTTTACTACCAATAGACATGGAGTGGTAGATTTGGCAAGCTTCTATGGAATTTGTAGGCCATGCGATCGCTAGAATACAGTTCAAATGTTTTCGTGGTAAAGTGGACAATGACTCGGATGTCCATGTTTGATTGTTCCATTTGCAATATGACATGTTGGAAGGCAGGTAGCATGATGCTCCAAAATGTCAAGTTTTTTTGAGCTACACTTGGTGGTGAAGTGGTTAGATGAATGATCTAGTTTGACCCTAATAATTTCTCCACCTATAATGGTTTCTACATGGCCATCCTATGTAGATTCCAAAAGGGTGAAACAATTGGACAATTATGTACCACACTACAATGTATGGTCCAACAACCTACTCAGATAATCACAGATATTGCTTATGTGTTTTGATGCACCTTGAGTTTGATTCTAGATAGAGAGCACCCTCTGGCAATGTGGTTCTACATGATGAAGCATGTTCATGTTTTAAAACAAGTATGGAACATAGTGGAAGATTTCAACAAGCAATCGAGAGGTTTTTCTATTATGCAATAACACTGAGTCACAACAAAGGAGAACAAAGACATGTTCTCTTTTTCTTTTTACCTAAAGACCATTATATGAAGCAAAAAAGTGGGCATTTTACAATATCTAGAAAGCATCACGAGTCTTGCTTGTAAATATTGTCACTAGAAGCTTGATCTCATATCCCAAGTAGTCAAGATAGATATACTAAAATTCTTGCTGCCATGAAAACTAGTTGTTGAGCATGACCAAGAATCCCACATGATGATCTTGGACAATAGATTAGAGTTGAAAAGGAACAAGTAAGAATTCGCGAAGCTCCTTCATTACATCTATAACCTCAACAAGCACAGATGATAGCTAATTAAAAGTTACTCGAAAATTAGAGTACATGTGTTGCAAAAATCAGAGCATTTTAACAAGGCAATTAAGATCATCCCCTTTGTATGGTTAAGATCCCCATTGAATGCCTGGCCATATTAACAGAATATGAAATACATTTCACAAAAGCATTCCCACGAGAAGATAATATTCAACAAAATTATACTAAGAAACATTCACACATGATCAGAGAAATGCTCAAGATAAATCAAGCTGAACACAAAGTGGAAGCAGAACTCCAAATTATATTTACATTAAAATGATCTTTTACATTTCATGTGTTCTACAAGAGTAATGTGAATCTACAATAGAAGCTGATCATAGCTTTCCTCAGGCTCAAGGATATTGGGATCCTCTGGCACATTAGAACACCTATCTTGCCTCTCTTACTCCAAGATTGGCTCTTCAAGGTCAGCCATGTCCCCCGGTTCATCTGCAAGTGGGGGAACAGGCTCCCTTGAAGCTGGTTGGAATCTCTCCGTATCTGCAATGTGCTTCCTTCCAACCTCTTGGTCTTCATCTGGGCATTCATTCAGCCCATTGATTCTCATTCTAATGAAGCTCACTTGAGCAACATCCTTCTCCACAACTATGCAGTGCCTGAACATCTTTAAGGAGCAAGCCAGAGTCGTTCCTGAAACAGCAGAAAACCACTTAGAGGCTTCAATCAACCATGACTAATGAAAATTGTGAAAATTGAAATTACCTGTGCCCGAAAAAAGGTCTAGGACCCAGTCATCATCATTGGAGAATAGCTGAAGCAATCTCATTATGAGTTTTTGTGGCTTCTGATAAGGGTTAACCAATGTCATGTCCCCAGCTACATGACGAAGTTTCTTGGTAACGGCTGGGAACATGAGCACATTTGAGATCCCATTCTCATTGCAATGCTCCCTGACTCTCCTTTTGCTTACTTCATCATAATAGCCAACTGTAATGCATTCAGTGGCGCTCACAAACCGATGCAAAGGAGTGTGATTTACGTTTGTCTTCACCCTGCAAAAAAGAACTATGAGTCACAGAGAGCATCATTAAAGCCATGGAGATAGAAAGAAGATTACTTACCAAGTGAGGCACTCCACAGCATGACATCTTGCCTTCAGAGCAGTTGAAACAGAGAAAGACTGGTCTCTGCCATGGAAAATTACTATCCTCCAAAGAGGAGACATAGTCAACTCTGCAAAATCAGTGACCATCGTCCGAATCTGAGGGTGTTTGAAGGGTTCATCATCATTTACTGATCCCAACATCCTAAATCCATAGGGTATGTCCGCTATGAGAAGGGAGAAATGTTTTCTAGGCACAACAGAACAAATATTATTTACATCACTACAGAACACATTGTAATATACAGGCCTAAGGGGGTCTAGGGGATTGGAGAAACATTTAAGATCAGGTTCATCATCAAAATCCATCTCCTTCGCTTTCAGTCTAGATTTCTCATGCCTTGCTCTTTGAATGTGAGCAAGGAATGCAGGGGGCAATCATCTAGTACCTCTGTAGACTTACTTTTCCTTGGTTTCTGCAGAAAAAATTGGAAAGACAATTAAAAGAGCTCTTCAATATAGCAAAAAGAACATAAGGAACGGATGCATGGCATCGATTTCTTGTTGGGGTAGATGCTAGGCATCGACCTTCTACTGAAAATCGATGCTTGGCATTGACTTTGGGACATAAGTCGATGCCTGGCATCGACTTTTGCCACGAGGTCGATGCCAGGCATCGACTTATGTTGCAGGTCGATGCCAGGCATCGACTTATGCTGCAAGTCGATGCCAGGCATCGACTTATGCCCCCAAGTCGATGCCAGGCATCGACTTCTGCCTGCAGGTCGATGCCAGGCATCGACGTTTGCCTGCAGACTGATGCCAGGCATCGAATTTAGCTGTAAGTCGATGCCATGCAAGGCATCAAATTGGTTAGGTGAATCAAGGCATCTAACTTAATGGCAAACCAGGCACAACCTCAGAAAGAGAACCTACCCAATCACGAAACAGGATGAAATATTCTGATAAGGCTTTGTAGGATGATGTGGTTGGATAGTCTGCTTGGACCTCTGTCCAAGAAAAGCAACCCAGCCTCTTCATCATCACCTCCTGAATCTTCATGTACACTTTATGACTACAGACACAGAAAGATAAAAGAGACTAGGTTAGACCAGAAGCATGGGAGGAGGGAAAAAGGATCCGAGAATAACATACATACTTATTGAGCTCAGTCACCATCTCCTCCAGGCTTAACTCCTTCGAGATTACCCTTGACAAAGTTGATATGATCAATGTATCATCCTTGATTCCTTGAGGGGCCCTCCATGGGGTCAGCTTCATGTCCTCAGGAGCCTCTTCAATTGAAAGGTCAACTTTCCTTCCCTTTCCCTTCAGATCAACTTGTGGGTCTGGCCTCGACTTTCGTTGCTTCTGGCCCTTGACCTCCTTGTTCTCCCACATTGTGAAAATTCTATCCTGTAGATCCCAGATCTCACCTGATCTGAATGCCAGTTGAAACCATGGATCATATTTCCTCAAAGCATCAGACTTTCTATTCTCATCCAATGCAATTCCAACCTCAATAAGGCATTGCTTTCGTAGATTGGGATGTATTCTTCCAGCTTCCTTCACAAGACAATCTTCATATTCATGGTGGAAGAACCGAATTCTCTCTATGGAGGACATTTTCTGCCTGTAGTCATTGTCGTTGTTGTGATCCCAAGCAAGAAGCTTGGCTTCCTCAGTTGCAAGACCAGCATATATCTTACACTCTGCATACCTAAAGAAAAATGTAGTAGGGTGCTCCTTCACTAACTGTCTACGAGCCTCTGCAGAGTGTGAACCTCCAATCACATAATAAGTGTAATCCTCAAACAAACCCTCATTGAAATCGTCCACACAGCTGCACTCATTCGGATCCACCATAACAAGGAATGGCACAACAGTAGCATGAGGATTTATTTTCATTTTCTTCTTAAGATTCTGGATGTGCAAATTATGTGGCTCCTTGATCTCAAGGGGCCTCCTCCCTGTGACTGGATCTACGGGTGGCCTGTGGATGATATTGATTGGCAGGTGGAACAACTGCCCCTTCTTCACAACTTTTCTTCTAGCTATGTCCTCCCTCATCTTATTCTGCTCAGTACCAAGAACACCAGATGCAAGCTCTCCACCAGGTGCAACAATTATGTCCCTAGAGCTAGAGCTTGAGTCAGAAAACTCCTCTTCTGAAATTATCTTCTTTTTCTTTTGGAGTTTTTTCTGCACGCTCTGCTTACCCCTTGCCTTTACAGGGGTCATCTTCTTCTGTTGTGTTGGCATGATATTGCCCTGGATCCATGGCATCAGGTCCTTGATGAAATTCACTGAGTCTCTGCATATCTGAGCTAGCCCTTCTGGAACACAGCACTCTGGGCACAAGAAATCCATCTTGCATATGACATTTCTTAATCCTTTCGATGTCTCCACCAAGAAAAGCAGGTTGTCAGAATCTTCATCTTCATAATCTAGTTTGTAAACAAGGCCATACTGAAAACCTTGTGTTGTCGTGATCTTTCCTCTGCCATAAGCCCCTGCGAACACAAGGAGGACTGCATTCTTCTCTTCAACGTACTGAAGGCACCACTCTAGATTTGTCATGTCCCGAAGTGGACGATCTGTCCTCATGACCTCTGTCTCCCTAGACCTTTCCCTCATATTTGGATCCTCCTCAAGAATTTTTATGCTACTCTGTCCACCTGAGGATATTCCTAGTGGGTTGCTGGCCTTCTCAGAGGATAATGGTGCAATAATTTTCTTTGGTTTTGCTTGGTGACCAATGCCTTTGTCACGTTGCTGGTCACCAGAGCCCATGGTGACTCTGAGCTTCTTGATGGGCCTTTCATCCTTGTACTCCACATCCCTGAAGGCACTTGGAAATATCAGATCAAACGTAAATGTGGTTTTCAAAGGCCCAAGTCCATGCCAGGCATCGATTTTGAGCTTCAGGTCGATGCCAGGCATCGATGTTTAAGTGCATGTCGATGCCAGGCATCGACTTTGTGTTCAAGTCGATGCCCGGCATCGACTTGAGGGTGAAAGTCGATGCCAGACATCGACTTGGGGGTGCAAGAGTCGATGCTTGGCATCGACTTTTGGGCCCAAGTCGATGCTTGGCATCGACTTTTGGGCCAAGTCGATGCCTGGCATCGATGTTTACCCTCAAGTTGATGCCTTGCATCGACTTGCACACAAAGTCGATGCCTGGCATCGACTTGGGCCCAAAAGTCGATGCCAAGCATCGACTTGGGCCCAAAAGCCGATGCCAAGCATCAACTTTGCACCCTAAAGTCGATGCCTGGCATCGACTTTTCAGTGCATGTTGATGCCGGCAAGTCGATGCTTGGCATCGACTTTTGGGCCCAAGTCGATGCCTGGCATCGACTTTCAGGTGTAAGTCGATGCCAGGCATCGACTTGTCGGTGCAAGTCGATGCCTGGCATCGACTTGCAATCCTAAGTCGATGCCTGGCATCGACTTACACCTTAAAGTCGATGCCAGGCATCGAGCTGTACATGCTTTGGATCCATATTTCTAGAGGTAAGAAAAATAAATACCTAGAAATCAGACTTTTTACACAGACATACAGAGGGAATCTTTATTTATGGTATAATTTTGTCTACCTCTTGGTACTTTTGCCAACATTCTTCTTCTCCATCAGACTTGGCTTGCTGGTATGCTGAGCTCTGTGCTCCATGGCTGTCTGTGCTCTGCTGCTCTCTCTTGCTCGTGGATTTTGAAAATGCGAATGATCTCCTCCTCTGGTATTTATAGGCAATTGGGTAACTTGAACCAGAGACTAACTGGATCTAACTGAATGAGTCCAGTTGCTAACTAAATCTGTCAACTTATCTAACCAGGGAATAGCACCCACACAAATAGGCTGTTTCAGAGCCACTTTAATGAAATATTCATAGACCCTTGCAACTATTTATATACATTTGCATAGAAATTACATTTCAATGGCAAGAGTATGGTATTTCCATGAGGATGTCTAAACTCATGTAGAGATTTTTTTCTTAGAATCTCTTTCTTGGGAGAAAATCAAGTCAAAGTTGTGTTAAATGTGGGAGACTAATGACATCTTTATAGTATTACCCTCCTCACTTTAGTTCATATTCACATTTATCTTGTAACTCACTGTTGAAATGGAAAATCAATGTATGAATAAACATTCAAGTACAGAACCTTGCAACTATTTATATACATTTTCATGGAAATTAAACTTCAATGGCAACAGTATGGTATGTACATGAGGATTTCTAATCTCATGTAGAAGTTTTTTCTTAGAGTCTGTTGCTTGGGAGAAAATCAGGTCTAAGTTGTGAGATTAATGACATCTTTATAGTGTTATCCTCCACACTTTAGTTCATATTCACATTTATCTTGTAACACATTGTTGAAATGGAAAATCAATGTATGAATAAACATTCTGTGTACCTCTTTTACACATAATTCTTTTTTAATATACTTTCATCTACCTCTTTGATATCTAGCCAAGAACACAATAAAACCTAATCCTTGAAATCTTAACCAAATGTAAAATTTCTTCTTGTATAGTGTTCAATGGCATAGCATATTCCAGTCGGAACTCAACTTGGATATATTCCAGTTGTAAAATTTCTTCTTGTAAAATTTCTCCAAACAATTTTATTATTTATTCCTGTTGGAACTCAACTTGGATATATTTTGATTCATTCACAATGCTTAGACTCAATGACTCATATGTAGTTAGAAATCAACTGTGTTCCTCATTTGAATCAAAAGTGAATCAAATCTTTGGTTCCCTTATTAGTGTATATTTGAGTAATTAAGTGATTTGATGTAATTTGATGTTTAATGTTATTTAATGTACTTTAATAAGCTTTTGATTTCATATCTTCTTGATGTGACATTTGATGTGACATCTTCACTTGATCTCGGATTTCTACTTATTTAAAAAGGTCATTCATCTTCAGTCTTCTGTGAACTCAGTGAAGATGAGCTCAATCTTTTCAGTGGATGCTTGGGCATCAGCTTCCTCTGCTCATATTGATTCATTGTTCTCAGTTGAACCTTTCCAGAGAAGTGATGATCCCTATGATTTAGAACGTGCTGATGATTCCATGTTTTCTGTTGAGTCATTTAAGTTATCCAATTCACAGTGCAATGCTGCTCAACCAAATGCACCTCTTGATCTCCCATCTGATCCAACCATTGATCTCCCTTCTGACTCAAGTGCATGTGGAGCAACGAAAAAGTAAAGCAAGCTCAATCTACGATTTAAAAGAAGGTCTCGTGAAGTAAGTCGAAAAAGATTTAAATTTCTTACTTCAGATAGACAGATTGCATTGGATATTGTGAAGCATTGTTGTGTTTTGAAATGTTTGTATAATTTAGGAATGAAGAAACTAAAGCACATAAGAGAAAAATTCCTCCATTTAGATAGTGAAAGGCAAGATATATATCTTGCATGCAAATGATTGAGGATAACATGTCAGTAACGCGTGTTGGTTTTGAATATTTCTTTACTCAAGGGATGCCATGCTGTAGGGCTACATTTAAAATTGCAATGGGTGTAGGAAATTTTAGAATACATAGGGTTCAACAAGGGTTTTTGAATGGGGATCTCATTTTGGATACGTTCCATGTTGGGACCAAAGGATCTGTTGGACGTCATGCAATGAATTGGATGATGAACTATTTTAGCTTGCATTGTGAAGTTATGCCTACAACTGGAAGGTTGCACTTGTTATATAACTTTACTCGTCGAGAGGTATTTCAAATATATAGAGAAGACATGGAAAATAGAAATGAGAAGTATGTGTTGTATCGTCACTTTACTCGATTATGGAAGGAAGAGTTTAACAATGTTTCTATTCCTCGTAAAGTTAGAATGGGTGAATGTTCAGTTTGCACCACTTTGAAAAACATGGCAAAAGGGGCTACAACACCACAGGAAAAGCATAATTTTAAAAACCTTCTTAACAACCATCGTGACAGACAAGCATTAGAGAGAAAGAAAGCAATTCATCATCGAAGTAAGGCACTCAGAAATCCGGAGCGTTATATGTGTTTGTTGATCGATGGTATGGATAAAAAAAAAACTTGTTTGCCACATTTTTATCGCATCCCTAAGGACATTGGAGATGAGGTCCTTGTGCAAATGCATTTGGTTGGTGCTTTGGTATACAATGGAACTGTAATGTCCAAGGTTTTCTTCACATATCCGAATGTGCATAATGATCCAAACCTTACAGTTACTGTCATTCATCGTGTTTTGCAATCATGGAAGGGTCTTTTGCCACCAACTCTATATTTGCAACTAGATAATACTGCAAGAGAGAATAAAAATTCTACAGTCTTTGGATATTTAAGCATGCTTGTTGAAAAACAGGTATTTCAGAAGGTTAAGGTAAATTTTCTTCTGGTTGGCCACACTCATGATCACATTGATCAAATGTTCAGTACTTTCTCTAAGAAGTTGGCACGTAACAATGCTTTTACTCTTCCGATTTTATCTGAGCTGATTTCAGAAGCATATACTCCAAAACCAGAAGTTCAACACCTCACACAGATTTATGACTTTAAGCACTTTTGCTCAATGGGCCTTGATAACAGTGCTAAGGTTTTGGCTCCATTGCACAATATTAGTTTCAACCATGTATTCTTGATGAGGAGGGTTGATGAAATAACCCTTTTATTTGCAAAGCAGTATTCATCTTCTCTTGGGTGGGAGCCTAAAGAGGGATGCAGATTCTTATTGCAGGTGCCTAATTTGTCTACTGTAACAGTGTATGGTGCAGAACAATCACCATATGAAGATAAAAACAATACAGAAAGATGTGGAAGTGTGGTTGATCAAAGTAAAAGCTGGATGCATGCACTCATTGAAAAGAAGAGACATATTGAGCGTGCAAAAAAATATGCTGGAGATCAAGATGTATCTTGGTGGGAGGACTTTTTCAATCATCAAGAAGAGATTATACAGTATACAATTGCAGGTCACTGGCCAGTTGATGTTCCATTCACATGGGATTTTTGTACACAAAGATCCGTGAATGTGGCCCAAGCATGTAATGCAGATGCACTTCAAAGTTTTATACATCCACCAGAAAGAAATATTTATGTAGGCCCAAGGATGACAAAACAGGCAGAAGCAAAATGGCAAGGAAATTTAATAGAGATAAATGTTGGAACGCTTATTGCAGTACTTGCTGATGGTGATGAGGCTACCCGACCATTTTGGATTGCAAAGGTTTTAGAGATAACTAAAGATATTGATCAGAGAAGAATAGAGGCTTTGATGGTGCATTGGTATTACACTAAAAGTAGTAATGCATTCACAGGTAAATATAACTTAGAAATGGTGTGTGATACTAAACGAACATGTTCAAAAAGGAAAAAGAATATTCGAAGCACATCCACTCTTAAAATGGATGATGTAGATATTCTTGTTTATGATTTTTCCTTGACAAAAACTGGTCACTTGAGGAAAGCAACCATCAACATGATAAAACAAAAGCTTCCAGATGTATGTGGTACAGGAAATCATAGGAAAACAAGAAGAGTTGTGCATGATCCTGCAGAATTTGGTATGTACGTGGATGAAGATAGAGCTCTTGTGGATATAGAAGAAGAAGAAGAGAGCTCTCAACAGTATGAGACTGAATCAAGTGCATCAGATGATGAGGGTGTAGACATAGATCGACAAAGTTGTGAGTTGCATTGAAGCTCTCAGACATTTTTAGTGCTTATGTAAATGCCTCAAAGTAGTTTGGTTAATGAAACCATGTTTTGTAGCAATTTTGAATAACAATCAGATATCCACCCATTAAAGATATGTCTAAAATGTTATTTTTGTGTAAAAACTATTGATTTCTACATTCTTATATATATTTTAGACATGTCAATGTCTTATCATATAGATTTTGGACATGTCAATGTCTTATCATATACATTTTGGGACACGTCAATGCCTAATATAGTGAAATTTTGACTACATTTTGAGCTCATTTTGTTTTGAGAAAATGACAAAAAATGTCAAAAATTACTTGTTTTCACCTCATTTTTGTAATATATGTATACTGGTGTAAAGGAATTCCAAAAATGAGGTGAAAACATGTAATTTTTGACGAGAGTGTTCTCTTTTTACGACATAGTTCTCGTTTGTTACGACTCGCTGTTCAATGTGTTTTGATAGATTTAGGATCTTCATTAAGTACAATGACTATGCCTTCTTGATCTCTACAATAGAAACTTACATGGAATGGAAAGAATTCTCAAGATCATGCATTGAGTGCCCTTTCTATTAGATGATATATTTTTCCCTACGTCTGATCATGCCATACTTCAAGACAAGTTTGGGATACACTTGTTTCTTTATATGCCATGCATAATGAATCACATGTTGATTACTTGAGGAAGGAACTTGAATATGTATGTATGATTGAAAATGTATCAATGGATATATATGTTACACACATCAAGGATTTGAAAGAGAAATTAGCAAACATTCATGAGATCATACCAAATTTATCACTCATTTCTACATTACTCGAGGGATTTCCAAAATCTTTTAAAAGCTTTGCTACTACATTTCATTTGTTTGCAAAAGGAAATCCAAATATGTATATTTTTTATAAGGATTTTCTCTTCTTTTCGAGGAAGAGTAGTCAAGAGTGAATACAAGTGGTTTACTTGATGGATCGCAAGCACTTGCTATTACAGAGAAGGGATAAAATATGTATGGTTTAACTTTTGGTTCATCAAAACCAAAGCCTCAATCCCCCCTCCTTCTCTTCCTCTCTTGATGGTGATATAGAAAAGAGGAAGAGATGCATTAATTGTCAAAAGGCTAGAAATACCATTGATGAATGTAAGAGCCTTGCCAAGCATAAAGAAAAGAAGAAAGAATCTGGCATGTCTATTGTTGAGAAAACATCTAATACAAAGAGTGATGAAGCTAATGTTGCTCAAGATGTTTGGACATGTGAATGAGGCTCATTCCAATTGTTTTTTTTTTGTTGTGGTGCTTCAAAGCATATCACTTCACACAAAAGCTTTTTTGCGGCTTTGAAATATGTGCATAAGGGAGGGAATTTTGTATGTTCAAACAATGCTTCTCATCCTATTAATAGAGACAAATAAATTCAGCTTATGGTTACAAATGTAGATATTTTTACTCTAACAAATGCATTGTATGTACCACGTATCAAGAAAAACTTTATTTTGATTCGTAGTATTGCTAGTGCTAGTGTTCATGTACACTTTGTTGATAACAATTGTATGATTTATGATTTCAGAAATGATAATGTTATTGTGATGGTGAAGAGATTATGAAATGGCTTGTATCACTTTGATACACATAAGAGAGTTTCCTCAAACGACTTTCTTATACATACTTGTTCTATGGGTGGAATGGAGTTATAGTGCTACTTTTGGTCATTTGAACTGTATTAGTTTGTTTTCATTGCAAAAAAAATGATATGATAATAGGTTTCCCAACACTTGAGTCCATTTAAAAGCATGCATGTGAAGGTTGTATACAAAGAAAAATGCATCCTACTTCTTTTTTGAAAGATGTTCTTATTTATGTTAATTCTACCCTTTATGCAAAGCAAGGTTTAGGAAATGGGGAATTTTGGTAGAAACTAATCAAAATTATGTATTTCTACTCCCAAAATAATAATCGAGTACACCTCTAAATTGAATATAATTCTTAGATATAACTTTGGAGAGTACCTTGTAAATAAGAGTAATCCAATACAAAGACATAAGTATGACATGGATAGTAGTAGCTTTTGTTAGTGAGTAAAACAATTACAAATTTTTCATTCCACATAATGGAATATCTTTGTGTGCACAATATCTGTGCTATCATTTTCTTGCAAAGAAACAATACCTACCCTCTATTAGATTATCCTCCCTGGGAATGTACTTTCTAAGTTTACTAACATGAAATGTTGGATGGATTATGCAATCTGGAGGAAGATGCAATCGGTATGCAACATCACTAAGCTTCTTTAATATCTTTCAAGGTCCATAGAACCTTGGTGAAAGCTTACTACAGTTCCCTATGGATAGTGATGTACATCTAGCTGGCACTTGAAGAAGAACTCTATCTCCTTTCTCAAAGACTCTAGGAGATCTCTTCCTCTGAGCATACTCTTTTGCCCTATGTCACATAATCCTAGTAGGAGATGGTTGAACGAGGCTTTAAGAGAGAGGGTTAGGAAGTAATCCTCAACCATGGCTTTTGGGGCAAGTGGTTAGCCCATCGCACTCCTAACTGAGAGGTTGCGAGTTCGATTCCCAACATTGGTATCAGAGCGTAACTGAGAAATTGGGCGAGATGGAGGTTCGCACCTCATTCGTGGGCACTTAAAAAAAGCACTTATCCGTGGTGAGTGTGAAACTGCCTTGGATGAAGGCACACGGGCATTTGGGCACCCATGGAGGGTGGGATAGGTCCAAATTCGGTCCATGTGCTGGAGTTTGAGGTTGGTGGAAGTGCTCACGCATGCAAAATGGGTCCAAGAGTTAGAAGGGTCCACAAGTGAGCATTGAGGACAATGCTGAGTCTAAGGGGGAAGGAATGTCAATAATCCTAGAAGGAGATGGTTGAACCATGCCTTAAGAGAGAAGGTTAGGAAGTAATCCTCAACCATGGCTTTTGGGGCAAGTGGTTAGCCCATCTCACTCCTAGTTGAGAGATCGTGAGTTCATTTCCCAACATTGGTATCACACATAATCCTAGTAGGAGATGGTTGAACCACGCCTTAAGAAAGAGGGTTAGGAAGTAATCCTCAACCATGGCTTTTGGGGCAAGTGGTTAGCCCATCGCACTCCTAACTGAGAGGTTGTGAGTTTAATTCCCAACACCCTATCATTTGCTTGCTGCATCTTGGCCTTAGCTATCTCTAGATTTGCTTGGAGGTTTGCTAAGAGCTCTCAAGCACTAGGATATTTCTTTGGCGAGTAGTGGGATTCATGCCATAGTTTATCTCAAAAGGAGACATTCCTATCACCTTATGAGGTCTATTGTTAGAAGAAAACTCTACTAAAGTAACTATCCTAATTTGTATGCCTCTAAAAGACATATCCTCTAGAATCTGGTTGACCCTCTCGATCTAACCATCTGTTTGTAGATGATCACCACTATTCATTTTTTAATGAAACTTTTAGTTTGTCAAAGACAAACTTCCAAAATTTTCCTTTGAATCTGACATCTGTTGGCGCAATTAAAACCAAGACCACATACTTGGTTAATTAGCGCATACTTGATTTATTGACAAATCTATGCAAGGCTTCATATGATCAACCTTTTGTAAGAAGTTCTTCACATTTACCTTTGTAAAAATGGTACACATCCACGTGGAGTTAGGAAGCTCTAAATCACAAATCATTTGGTTGTTGAGTGATGAGAGAATCTATCCTATACTTTAGGATTCACTTTTAGGTAGATGTTTGAATTTGAATTCAGACTTTGGCTCCAAGTAAAACTATAAGAAGAGGATCAAATGTCCCGCATGTTATCTCGAGCCCATGGGATCATTTTGAAGAGATTCATTATGAAGTGAAAGTTTATCTCATAGCTTATTCAGCTCTCACACATTGAGCAATGTATGATTGCCAATGACATTGTATTTGTATATGATTTAATACATATATGATCATCACATTCTCATTTCACTTCTTTGTTATAACTCCATCAGAATAGTGATGTTCTCGGAGCTTGTTCTTAGTGCACGTTTGATCATTTTCCATTATTTAAAGCATGTTAGATTCAGCATACTATCTATTACATGAATAAAAAGTTTCATTCAGATTTCTTCTCTGGATCATGAGATATTAACACATCTTTGCTCATTGGTCTGTTGACTATTGCACCCCGTAAATGTTGGGATGGTGCTATGATTTGCTAAACATTTTTCTTTGTGTGTAGTCCATCATTTTTTATGAGATCACTCACGATTGATAGCATAATAAGATAATTGGATGTTCCCAAAAGGAATTAAGACAATTGCTATTGTGATCAGAGAACTATTCAAAACATTGAAGAGGTGTAGGAACAAAGGTAGCAAGTTTTTTGTTCTTGGATCAACTCCTACATATCTGTTTTGATCCATTGAATAGTGGATCATTTTCCCAGCAATATATATGATTATTTATGATTAGCTAGCTAAAGAGGCCTACTACACTCTCCAACAATCAGTATTAGCAGGTGTGAAGCAAGATCAAGCAAGACCACTTCATCTCTTGAAGACTATCCACCATCTCCTCCAACAATGGTATCAGAGCAACAACAAGCAAGATGGGAGATGGAATTCCATCCTTCATTGACAAATTGGACCAAAAAAACTACTCAACATGGTCACTAAGGATGCTAGCATACTGTCAAGGGAGAATTCTATATGGATACATCTTAGGAGATGAAGAAATTCCAATTTTTAGGAGCAAGCATGAACCTACAAGGGAAGAGCAAGAATGGTTGACCACATGGTGTGCAAAGGATGCTCTTGCATGGTCTTATCTACTAAACTCAATCTTTGATTTCTTGTTACCACATATTAGGAATTTCAAGACCTTCCAAGAGACTTGGGAAGTGCTCTCATCACATTTCTCATTAAGTACAAGAGCTAGGAAGAATGAGTTATGGATGGAATTTACAACTCTAAAGAAACAACCAAAGCAAGGAGTGGCTGATTATGTAACCAAGACAAAAGATGTGGTTGATCAGCTTGCAAACATTGGAGAGGAGATAGAAGAAGAACGCATAGTAAGGCAGATCATTAATGGTATCAAAGCAGATGATAAGTGGGAGTTCTTCACCACAGCAATGGACCTCTACATGGATATGCAAATACTAGACCTCAACACCTTGATGGGGCAACTCTTCACCCATGAAACAAAGCTCAACAAGAATGCTGACAACTCTAGAGGTACTCAATCTTTTGTCCTTTATAGAGATAAGAATAAAGCTAAGGATAAAGGTAAAAGCAAGAAAAATGAAGAAGATGCTAGTAACTCTCAAGCTAATTATGTAGGAAGAGGAAGAAGTTCTAGAGGAAGGAGTAGATGAGGAAACCAAGGCAGGGGGAGATCCTAAAACAATTCATCTTGCAACATTTGTGGTCTTACCAACCACATCACAAAAGAATGCTTCAAGAATGCAAGGAATCAAAGAGGAAGAGGTTTCCATAGAGGTAGCTATGGACAATCCAGAGGTAGGTACAAGAATGGAGGAGGCAACTACAACCATAACTACAATCAAGGCTACAACAACAACAATGATCAAGGAGGTTTGAGAGGAAGAAGGGACTACAACAATTATACTGAAGACCAAGAAGATTCACTACTCATCATGAACATGACATCCAAGCAAGGTAAAAATGATGTTGGAGCAAATGCCGAGCCTTCACACTTGGCTAGGGATTGGGAGCCATGTTCAATTTTTTGAAGAATCACATGAACCATTGCTTATGGTTTTTACCATTAAACTTTTGTAAAAGTCATTTGCCTTGAGGGAATATTGCAAGTCCACTAAACTCATGGAGTTAGGAGAGATAAAGCTACGAATTCATTTTGGTGGAATAACTCCTAACTTGGAGGAGAAATTTTAGGTAAAGCCAAGTTTGAATTTGAATTCAAACTTGGAGGCAAAGCTTCTATAAAAGAAGATTGTAAACGTGGGGCCAACTAGAGCCCTCATTACTAAGCATATTGTTGAATTTTTGATGTAGTTGAGAGGCTTAAACTATATTCTACTCCCAGCACTCTCACTGGGCATTACATTCTTGCCAATGATCATGTACAAAATTGTCCTATAATACATTATATCATTGATCACCTCTGTTGGTCTCTCTATTATTGTCACTCAGAATAGTGTACGTGTCTTGCTCATATCTCAGTGATCCCTACATCATTTTCAATGTTCTATAGCTCATTCGAACCAGCTCAAAGTCTACTACAAGCTACCAAAGTGTGAAGAGGTTTTGTTCAGCCACTTGGGAGAAAATTGTCTTGAGGTGGTCATTGGTCATAATCTACAGAGTTCCTAAAATATAGGGAGTAAGCATCTACTTGCTAAAGATATTGCTCAGAGTATAGTCTATCATTTTAAGTGATTCCACTTGGAATCATTAGCTCTCTAAGCTACTAAGATACCCCCAAAAGGAATTTTTCTAATTGCTACTGTACTATGAGTATTGAGCAAACTTTCCAACAGGTATCAAGACCAAAATAGCAACTTTTTGGTCACAAGCTAGTGACAAACTTATCTGTTTTGATCTAATTGTTTGAAGCATCATCTTCTAAGTACATAGGCACTTATTTAGTGTCATCCGAAATCTAAAAGGGCCTACAAAACTACTTTGAAGTAAAATAGGGCAGGTATAGAGTAGGGATTAGCAGTACCAACTCATTTCTTGAGGTGTCCATCCATCTTTCCCAACAGTGGTATCAGAGCAAGTTGGGGTAAAATGGGAGATGGTTTCCCTTCTTTTATTGATAAATTGCACAGGAAAAACTACCAAGCATGGTCCTTGAGGATGAAGACATACTTACGAGGAAGGAGTCTCTATGGATACATATCAGGAGATGAGGAGATGCCCATTTTCAGAAGCAAAGGACAACCTACAAGAGAGGAGCTTGAAAGAATCAACTCATGGTGTGCCAAAGATGCATTAGCAAGGTCATATTTACTAAACTCTATTTTTGACTTCCTTCTTCCACACATTAGGAATTGTAAAGCATCCCAAGAGACTTGGGATACATTGTCTTCATACTTTTCTTCTAATAGAAGAGCAAGAAAGAATCAATTGTGGATTGAGTTTACCACTCAAAGGAAGCGATCCAAGAAAAGTTTTTCAGAATATGTGACCAAAGTCAATGATGTGGCTGACCAACTGGCAAGCATAGGAGAAGAGATTGAAGAGGATCATATTGTGAGACAAGTAATCAATGGCATCAAGGAAGATGACAAATGGGAAAGCTTCACAACTACCATGGACTTGTACATGGACATGTAGATTCCAGATCTTACCACACTCATGGGTCAACTCTTTACCCATGAAGCCAAGCTCAACAAAAATGGAGATTCATCAAGAGGTAACAACTCTTTTGCCCTACACAAAGATAAAGGCAAGTCTAAAGAGAAAGCGAAAAGAAAAAAGATTGAAGATGAAGGTACTACTTCTCAAGCTAGCTATGCAGGAAGAGGTAGGGGCAGAAGAGGTAAGCAAGGCAAGGGGAGACCCTTCACCTCTTCCCCACACAACATATGTGGATTGTCTAATCACACTACAAATGAGTGCTATAGGAACTTGAAAAATCAGAGAGGAAGAGGATATCAAACAGGTTGCTACACACAATCAAGAGGAAGATTCAATCATACTCAAAGCTACAACAACAACTACAACAACAATTACAACAACAACTACCAAGGAGGCTACAAATCAAGGAAAGACTACAACAATTACACAGAGGATCAAGAGGATTCCGTTTTGATTATTTTATGACTTCAAAGCAAGGTACGAATGATGAACACCTCTTCTATATTGACTCAGGTTGCTCGAACCATGTGGCAGGCAATGTAGCTCTTCTCTCTGACCTTGAGGAACCCAAGGAAAAGCACCAAGTACAAACTGGTGATGACACCAAGCATTCAGTGGTCAAGGTAGGAAATGTTAAAACTTCTGATGGGAATAGAAATCTGTTGAGTAAAGTTCTTTATGTACCTACAATCACCAAGATTTGATGAGTGTTGGACAGATTGTGGAAAAGGGTTTGCAAGTTAGGTTCAACAAATATGGAGCATTTGTGGAAGATCCCCAACATGGATTCAAGAGAATTGCCAACGGAGAAAAAACAGCTATTTACATTTGAACTTGAGGACACTAGGAATATTGCACTTTACAATTACGGAGATCAAACATTGTCAAAGCTTGAGATTTTGCAAAATATTAGGGCATATTGGTGAGAGAACTTTAAAGAAAATATGTAGAGATCAATGTATGCTTTGGATACCTAATGTATCCAAGCAACACATGATCTATAAATGTGGTGCATGTCAGTTTGGTAAATCACACAAGTTACCCTTGTCAAAGAAAGGCTACATGCATGTGGATTACTTGGAACTTGTCCACACAGATGTGTGAGGATCAAGCAAGGACCCATCAATTTTTGGATCAAGGTACTATGTGTCCTTCATTGATGATTTCAGTAGGTGGACTATCTTGTATTCTATGAAGCAAAAAGATGAAGTGTTCAGTTACTTTAAGAAGTATCTTGCACTTGTGGAAAACCAAACAAGAAAGAGTCTAAAGAGGCAAATGTTAGATGGAGGAGGTGAGTACTTCTCAAATGAATTTGATGCACTCTTACAAGATAGAGGTATCAAAAGGGAAATTACAACAAGGTATACCCTTGAGCAAAATGGGGTAGCAGAGAGGAGAAATAGGTTAACTGTGGAAACAATTAGGTCAATGCTTAATAAAAAAAGATTACCTAGTTATTTGTGGGCAGAGAGTGTATCTACTACCACTTATCTTGATAATAGGTCGCCATCCAAATCACTTGATGGGATGACCCCATATGAAGCATGGCATGGTAGGAGGCCATCACTTGATCATTGCAGAATCTTTGGATGTGTTGCTTATGTTCATATCCCATCTCAAATCAGAGGTAAACTAGAACCTAAGGTAGAGAAGTGCATCTTCATAGGGTATGATCTAAATAAAAAAGGATACAGGTTTTATAATCCATCCAACAAAGGGTTTATGGTCAGTAGAGATGTTGTGTTTGATGAAAATGATTCTTGGTTTGAAAGTGAATGCAAGAAGGTTAAGTTTCCATACGAATTGGAAGAGGAATTTCCAAGCCTCACCAAGGAGGAGCCAAACCAAATTGAAGACATCAAATCAGATGATAAGGACATCATCAACCTAGAAGAATTCAAGGCATGGAAATCAAAAGGCAAGGTCAAGATGAAGAAGTTGGAAGATATACCTGAATCATCCAACCAAGAAATTAGGAGATCTCAAAGGGAGAGCAAGAAGCCAAGCAGATATGGGTATGACACTTCTTTAGTTACTAAGCATTCCATTTATGTTGCTAAAGATTTATCACTTGAAGAGCCTTCATCATATGAAGAGGCAAAGACCAAGGCAGAATGAAAGGAAGCTATGGATGAAGAAATAGATGCACTCAAGGAGAATGATACTTGGGAGCCAGTACCAAAGAAGGAATCTATAAAGGTAATTGGTTCTAGATGGATTTACAAAATCAAGAAAATTTCAGATGGATCCATAAACAGGTATAAAGCTAGACTTGTGGCTAAGGGTTTTGCACAAACCCAAGGAATTGATTATGAAGAGGCTTTCGCACCTATGGCCAAAATGCCAACCATCAGGGTATTGGTAAGTGTGGTTGCATCAAGGAATTGGAATATGTACCAATTGGATGTAAAAAAATGCTTTTCTTAATGGCCGGATTTTAGAGGAGGTTTACATGGCTCGACCTCTTGGCTATGAAGATCCAAACAAGGTAAATTATGTGTGCAAACTGAACAAAGCTCTTTATGGATTGAAGCAGGCACCTAGGGCATGGAATCATAGGTTGACTACCTATCTTCAAGATCAAGGATTCATCATGAGCAAAGTAAATACTTCTCTGTTTGTTAAGAGAAGTAATTCAGAGGTGATATACTTATGTGTGTTTTGATGATATCATACTTACAGGTAGTGATGCTAATGGCATCAAACAGATCAAAAGCCTAATGATGAAGGAGTTCAAAATCAGTGATCTAGGGTCACTAAAGTACTTTCTTGGACTTAAATTAGTCTATACAAATTATGGAATTTATATCACTCAAAGAAAGTATGTGCAGGACATGTTGAAGAAGCTCCATGTGGAGGATGCCAAGATAACTAGCACTCCTATGGAGGTAAACCAAAAGTTAGGTGCTCATGAAGGTGATGTACTTGAAAATATTGCAGATACCAAAGCATAGTTGGAAGTTTGAACTATGCAACCTTGACAAGGATTGATATTGCTTATGGAGTAAGTGTTTTAAGTCAATTTATGCATAAACCTAGAGCACCTTACTTGAAAGTTGTATCTCAAAGGTACTCAAAATCAAGGATTATACTTTCCATATACTTTAGATTTGGATATCAAATTATATTTAGATGCAGATTGGGTAGGTTGTAAGGATGGCAGAAGGAGTACATCAGGTTATCTCTCTTTTGTAGGTGATAAGCCCATCTCATGGTCTTCGAAGAAGCAACACACTGTTGCTTTATCTTCAACATATGGATCAGATTTCTATATTCAGATTTGGGACTACATTCTAACTCACCAATGATTTTTGGCGACAATACTAGTTCTTTACATCTTGCAGCAAATCCTATCTATCATGTAAGAACCGAGCATATAGAAGTTAATTATCATTATGTGAGAGAAAAGCTATTGAGCAAAGAGATTCAATTGGCATATGTATCCACTAATATGCAATGTGCCAATTTATTGACCAAAGCACTTAATGGTACTAAAGTTTGTAGGTTTAAAGCTATGATTGGATTGCAGGACATTCAAGAGGATTGATGAAGAAGAACAAGCCAAGATGTTTGGCTTGAGGGGGAGCTGTTGGAGCAAATCCCAAGCCTTCACACTTGGTTAGGCATTGGGAGCTATGTGCAACTGTTTGAAGAATCACATGAACCATTGCTTATGGCTTTTACCATTAAACTTTTGTAAAAGTTATTTGGCTTGAGGGAATATTGCAAATCCGCTAAACTCGTGGAGTTAGGAGAGATAAAGCTACAAATTCATTTTGGTGGAATAACTCCTAACTTGGAGGAGAACTTTTAGGTAAAGCCAAGTTTGAATTTGAATTCAAACTTGGAGGCAAAGCTTCTATAAAAGGATATTGTAAACTCGCGGCTAAGTAGAGCCCTCATTACTGGGCATATTGTTGAATTTCTGATGTAGTTGAGAGGCTTACACTATAGCCTACTCTTAGCACTATCATTGGGCATTACATTCTTGCCAATGATCATGTACAACATAGTCCTATAATACATTATATCATTGATCACCTCTGTTGGTCTCTCTGTCATTGTCACTGAGAATAGTGTACTTGTCTTGTTCATATCTCAGTGATCCCTATGTTATTTTCAATGTTCTATAGCTCATTGGAACTAGCTTAAAGTCTACTACAAGTTTTCAAAGCTTGAAGAAGTTTCATTCAACCAATTGGGAGAAAAGCATCTCGAGGTGGTCACTGGTCATACTCTGCAGAGTTCCTAAAATATCGAGGGTAAGCATCTACTTGCTAAAGACATTGCTCAGAATATCGTCTGTCATTTTAAGTGATTCCACTTGGAATCATTAGCTCTCTAAGCTGCTTAGATACACTGAGAAGGAAATTTTCGAATTGCTACTGTATTGTGAGTACATCAAGACCAAAATAGAAACTTTTTGGTCACAAGCTAGTGGCAAACTTATCTGTATTGATCTAATTGTTTGAAGGATCATCTCCTAAGTACATAGGCACTTATTTAGTGTAATTGGAAAGCTAAAGGGGCCTACAACACTAATATGAAGTAAAATAGGGCAAGTACAAAGCAGGGATTAGCAGTATCAACTCATTTCCTGAGGTGTCCATCCATCTTTCCCAATAGAGGATGAGCATATTTTCTATATTAATTCAGGTTGTTCCAATCATGTGGCTGGAAATGTAGCTTTATTATCTAACCTTGAAGAACCCAAAGGTAAGCATGAAGTATGGACAAGTGATGATACTAAATACTCAGTCAAGCAAATTAGAAATGTCAAAGGATATGATGGTAGCATGGACCTTTTGAGGAAAGTTTTGTATGTGCCTACTATAACCAAGAACCTAATTAGTGTTGGGCAGATTGTTGAGAAAGGTTTATAGGTCAGATTCACTCAGCATGGAGCATATGTGGAAGACCCTCAACAAGGCTTCAAAAGGATTGCTAAAGGTGAGAAGTCTGGTAGATTATTCACATTTGAGATTGAAGACACAAGGAACATAACATTATTCAATTATAGAGATCAAATCCTATTTGAGTTAGAAATATGGAACAAAAGGCTAGGAAACATAGGAGAAAGAACCTTGGAGCAAATATGCAAGGATCAAAGTGTGCTTGGCATTCCCAATGTGACTAAGCAACATACGATATACAAATGTGAAGCATGCCAATTTGGCAAAGGTCACAGGAAACCATTCAATAGGAAGGGATACATTCATGAAGACTATTTGGAGCTTGTACACATTGATGTGTGGGGTCCTAGCAAAGATCCATCAATCTTGGGTTCAAGATACTATGTTTCATTTATTGACGATTACAGAAGACGGAAAATCCTTTATTTCATGAAACATAAGGATGAGGTATTTACATGTTTCAAAAAGTACTTGGCACGATGAAAGCCAAACAGGAAGGAGCTTGAAGAGGATCAAATCTGATGGAGGTGGTGAGTATTTTTCACATGAATTTGATTCATTTCTATAGGACAAAGGCATAAAGAGGGTAGTAACAACAAGATATACTCCTGAATTGAACGGAGTGGCAGAGAGAAGGAACATGTCAATTGTTGAAGCTGCAAGATCTATGTTGAATGAGAAGAAGCTACCTAATTACATATGGGCAGCCATAGCCACCTACTTGGTCAATAGGCTCCCATCCAAATCATTGGATGGTATGACACCCTATGAAGCATGGAATGGTAGGAGACCCTCATTGGACCATTGCAAAATATTTGGATGCATTGCGTATGCACACATTCCTTCACAAATTAGAGGGAAGCTTAACCCTAAAGCTGAGAAATGTATATTCATTGGGTATGATCAGAACCAAAAGGGCTATAGGCTATACAATCCCACTAACAAAGCATTTATAGTTAGTACGGATATAGTGTTTGATGAAAATAATTCATGGTTTCAAGACAATTGTAGGAAAGTCAAGTTACCATATGATTTGAAAAATGATTTTCAAGCCCTCACGCAAGAAGATCAACAATTACCGGAAGATATCAACTCAGAGGATGAAGAGCAGATTGAATTCAAGGCTTAGAAATCAAGGGGAAAGATCAAACTCAAGCAATTAGAAGACATACCAGAGTCTTCAAATCAAGCACTCAGGAGATCACAAAGAGAAAGCAAAAAACATAAGGTATGGCTATGATACATCATTAGTAACCAAGCATTCTATGTATATCACTAAAGTCTCTATGGCAGAAGAGCCTTCTTCATTGGAAAGAGGCTAGGAAGAAGAAAGAATGGAGAGAACCATGCAAGAAGACGTAGAAGCACTTCACGAAAACCATACTTGGGATCTAGTTCCCAAGAAACCAAGCATGAAGGTAATTGAATCTAGGTGGATATACAAAATAAAAAAGAACTCAGATGGCTCTATAAACAAGTACAAGGCAAGGTTGGTGGCAAAGGTATTTGCTCAAACTCATGGAGTGGACTATGAAGAAACCTTTTCACCTGTGGCAAAGATGCCAACAATTAGGGTTTTGGTAAGTGTTGCTGCTTCTAAAAATTGGAATATATATTAGTTAGATGTCAAGAATGCATTCTTAAATGGATGGATATTAGAAGAAGTGTATATGGAACAACCACCAGGTTTTGAAGATGAAGATAAAAAAAGTTATGTATGCAAGCTAAGGAAGGCACTCTATGGTCTCAAGAAAGCTCCTAGGGCTTGGAACCATATGCTTGTTACTTATCGGCAGGGCCAAGGCTTTATGGCTAGCAAGGAAAATTCTTCTTTATTTGTTAAGAAGAACAAATCAGAAGTTATGTACTTATGCATCTATGTAGATGACATCATCATTAAAGGGAATGATGCTAATGGCATCAAACATGTTAAGGCTCAACTAATGGAAGAATTTAAAATCAATGATCTTGGTTTATTAACCTACTTTCTTGGCCTAGAGCTTGTGTTGGTATATTATATACATGATATGTTGGTAAAGTTCAAGATGGAGAACACTAAAATTGCAGGTACTCCTATGGAACTCAATCATAAGATTAGTTCTCATGAAGGAGAACTACTTGATGATGTTACAGGTTATCAACAACCTGTAAGAAGTCTCAATTATGCTACTCTAACAAGAGTAGACATTCCCTATGGATTAAGTACATTGAGTCAGTTTATGCATGCAACAAGGAAGCCTCACATGGAAGCTACAAAAAAGGGTGCTTAAGCATCTAAAGGATACAATGAATGATCAGTTGTTCTATCCCTTCACTTCTGACATAGATATAAAGATGTATTCTAATGCAGATTGGGCTGGCTCCAAGGATGACAGGAGGAGCACTTCAGGGTACCTAACCTTTGCAGGTTCAAAGCTTATATCATGGTAATCTAAAAAGCAACCAACTATGGCCTTATCTTCCACAGAAGCAGAATATAGAGGTTTGACAAATGCAACTCAAGAAGCTATGTGGCTTAAGCAACTATGTGCAGATTTGGAGATACACTCTTACACTCCAATAATCTTTGGAGATAGCACTAGTTCACTTCATTTGGCTGCTAATCCTGTATATCATGTCAGGAATAAGCACATTGAAGTGCAATATCATTATGTGAGGGAAAAATTGCTTAGTAAGGAGATTCAATTATCCTATGTATCAACTCATTTACAATGTGCAAATATACTCACAAAGTCATTGGATCAAACAAAGATGAACAGGTTCAAAATGATGGTTGGTTTGCAGGAAATCAAGGAGGAATGAAGACCAAGCATGTTAGGATTGAGGGGGAGCTGTTTGTGCGATTAAAAACAATCCCACATACTTGGTTAATTAGCTCATACTTGATTTATTGACATAACCTATGCAAGGCTTCATATGATCAACCTTTTGCAAAAAGTTCTTCACATTTACATTTGTAAAAGTGCTACACATCACATGGATTTAGGAAGCTCTAAATCATGAATCATTTGGTTGTTGAGTGATGAGAGAATCTATCCTATACTTTAGAATTCACGTTTAGGTAGATCTTTGAATTTGAATTCAAATTTTGGCTCCAAGTACAACTATAAGAAGAAGATCAAATGTCCCACATATTATCTCGAGCCCATGAGATCATTTTGAAGAGACTCATTTTGAAGTGAAAGCTCATCTCATAGCTTATTCACCTCTCACACATTGAGCAATGTATGATTGCCAATGACATTGTATTTGTATATGATTTAATACATATATGATCATTACATTCTCGTTTCACTTCTTTGTTATAACTCCATCAGAATAGTGATCGTCTCAGAGGTTATTCTTAGTGCATGATTGATCATCTTCCATGCTTTAAAATTAGTAGGCTCAGCATACGTTCTATTACATGACTACAAAGTTTCATTAGCATTGCCTCTCTGGATCGTGAGATATTAACACATTTTTGCTCACTGGTCTGTTGATTGTTGCACCCCGTAAATGTAGGGATGGTGCTGTGATTTGCTAAAAATTTTTCTCTCTATGTAGTCCATAATTTTTAATGAAATCACTCATGATTGATAGCTTACTCAGATAATTAGAGGTTCCTAAAAGGAATTAATCCAATTGCTACTCTGCTCAGAGAACTGTTCAAAACATTGAACATGTGTAGGAACAAAAGTAGCAAGTTTTTTGTTCTTGGATCAACTCCTACCTATCTGTTTTGATCCATTGATTAGTGGATCATGTTCCAAGCAATATATGTGATTATTTATGATCATTAGCTAGCTGGTGTATGTATACATGTGTGTATGTAGATGTATGTATAGTATGTGTATGTATGTGTATGTATACGTGTGTATACATGCACATGTGGTGTATACATGTACGTATGTATGTGTATGTATACATGTGTATGTGTGTGTATGCATATGTATGTATAGTGTGTGTGTATGTGTGCTTTTATATGCGTATATGTGTACATTTGTGTGGACGCATGTGTATGTGCATGCATGGTTGTCTCTCTATGTGTGTGTGTATGTGTATGTGTGTGTCTCTATGTATGTGTGTGTATATGCGGGTGTATGTATATGTGTGTGTATGTATACATGTGCATGTGTGTGCGTATGCATATGTATTTATAGTGTGTGCATGTGTGTGCATGTGTGTGTATATGTCTATGTATGTGTCTATATGCATGTGTTTGTATGTGTGTGTATGCATGTATTTGTATAGTATGTTTGTGTGTGCATATGTGCATATATGTGTATGCATGTGTGTGTGTGCATGTGTTTGTATGTGTGTGTATGCATGTGTTTTGTATACTATGTTTTTATGTGTATATGTGCATATGTATGTATGCATGTGTGTCTATGTATGTGCATGTGTGTGTAAGCATATGTGTGTATGTATGTGCATATGTGTGTATGCATGTGTGTATGTGTGTGTCTATGTCTATGTATGTATATGTGCAAGTGTCTATATGTGTACGTGTATGTGTGTATGCATATGTGTGTGTATGTGTATGTGTGTATATGCATGTATGTATGTGTGTGTGTGTATATATGTGTATGTATGTGTGTGTATGTGTGTATATGTGTATATGTATATGTGTGTATGTATATGTGTGTATGTATATGTGTGTGTATGTGTGTATATATATGTGTGTGTATGTGTGTATATGTGTATATATGTATGTATATTTGTGTGTGCATATGTGTGTGTATACATGTGTATGTATGTGTGTGTATATGTCCTTATGTATATGTGTGTGTATATGTGTATATATATGTATATGTGTGTGTATATGTGTATATATGTGTATGTACATGTATGTTTATGTGTGTATATGTGTGTATGTATCTGTGTGTATATGTGTGTGTATATGTGTAAATATATGTGTGTATATATGTGTGTATATGTGTGTATGTTTCTGTATATGTATGTATGTACGTGTGTGTATGTGTATGTATATGTGTGTATGTATGTGTGTATATGTGTATGTATGTGTATGTATGTGTGTGTATGTACATGTGTGTGTATGCATGTGTGTGTATGCATATGTGTGTATTTATGTGTGTATCCATGTGTACCTTTGCAACACTTGGTGGTTCGTCGCTTGGTTGCTCTTCGATCTCTTAGGTCGCTCGTTAGATCTTCACAACGCTTGATCCCAAAACAAATGTGCCGGGAGAAAGAATTTCTTTTTTTCAATTCATCTATCGTTGCTTATGCAATGTCAAAGCATCACAGATAGTTTGCCCCCATCACTATAAGGAGTGCTGGCCTTCGATGCTCGTAGCGGAAGTTGGCATAAGCATCACATAAGGGATGCTAGGCATCACATATGCGACACTCATGATTTTTTTTTGGTTTTTCTATGGTAATCCACTTATGCGATGATTTTTTTAAGAAGGATCACATAAGCGATGGAGCTCGCTATTTTTTTTGATTGGGGGCATCACTACACCCCCATTATTCTTCTAGTGTTAATAAATGCTTAAAATCGTGTTGGTTTGTTTTGATTAGAATTTCAGAACCCATAAGGTAATGTTTTCAAAATTTTAAAGCATGCACAACAGCTAAAAGTTCCTTATCATATGTACCGTAATTCTTTTCAAAAGGTTCATGTTTCCTACAGTCAAATGCAATAGGATGATCATTTTGCAACAATACAAAACCTATACCTAAACCATTAGCATCTGTAACCACATGGAAAAAGAGAAGTGCATGAGAAAGTGCATGAGAAAGTGCATGTTTGAATGTTTCAAAAGATTGTTGTTGTGCCAACCCCCATGCAAATTTTAACTTTTTCTTCAATAATAATGTGAGTGGAAGTGCTAAATAAGAAAAAGCTTCTACAAACTCTCTATAGAAACTAGCTAACCCTGGAAAAGAAAATACATCATTTACATATTTAGATACATGCCATTCTTCAATTACTTTAATTTTCTTTGGATCTAAATGAATGCCTTGACTAGGAAAAATATGTCCTAAATACTCTAATTCTTTTTGGAAAAAAGAACTCTTTTGAGGATTTGCATAAAGTTTATTTGCATAACAAATTAAAGATTTTTGCTAAATGATTTTCATAGTTAGTGTCATTCTCACTATGGACAAGTATGTCATCAAAGAAAGCAAGGAAAAAAGCTTTGTAATCAAGAAAATTTTATTCATCACACATGCAAATATAGTAGGTGCATTTGTGAGTCCAAAAAGGCATTACCATGAATTCAAAGTGACCAATTTGAGTTCCAAAGTTAGTCTTATAAACTTCATTTGTGTCATTCATATCCGATGATACCCAGATTTAAGATCAATTTTGCTAAGGACACATGCTCCATGAAGTTTAACTAGCATGTTATCTATCATGGGAATATCATATTTATTTTTAATTGTGATCTTATTGGGTGCTCTATAGTCAATGCACATCCTATAAGTCTTGTTCTTCTTCTCCATTAAGAGAATAAGTGCTTGAAAGGGAGGAGAACTATGCCTTATAAGTCCTTTGTGAAGTAGATCCTTAACTTGATTAGCTATTTCTTTTTGATATAAAGTTCTATGCCTATAAGGTGCTTTATGGGAAGGAGAAGTACTAGGAATTAACTTTATAATATGGTCAAGAGATCCCCTAGAAGGTGGTAGTTTAGAAGGAAAATCAGCCATAAAGCAATCTTGATAGGAATTCATAAATGATTTATGTGCATTAGGAAGTGTATGCATATAATCAACTATGTTATTGACAAAAACAATATAATTCTAGCTTTTCCTAAATGCACAATTTTACTTGAGTATGAATAATTAATGAAAATGGTTGGAATTCATGCATTGCATACAAAGAAATATCTTGATTGTAAAATGTAAAACTCATTGTGTGTGTATGATAATCAATGCATGGATTATAAAAAAAGATGAAAAGACATACCAAGTATAACATCATAGGACTACAAAGGAGCAATTAAGAATGTGCGTTCATCTACGTATGAACCTATAAAAATTTTGAATGTTATGCGCTTCACTTGTAACATTATATCTATTTCCTTGAAATGCAGTCTTAAATTTATACATAGAAGGAAGTGGATGTAATTGGAGAGCTTGCATTGATGTTTAAGAAATAAAATCATGCAAAATACCATCATCATGTAAAATATTAACAACTTTACCATTAATAGTACCTTGCATGCAAAGTAAAGAATGATTAGAAATTTCATTACTCAAGGTACTCAGATCTTTTTCCAATGCTTCTTCGATCCAATTAGGTTGAGTGTCTTCATGAAGCACCTGCATGTTGTGTACTTGAGCTCCGATAGGTTCCATGTTGTTAGTTCGGAACCTACATTTAGCTTTAGTATGACCAAACTTACCACAATGCCAACAAGTAATATGGGACCATTTTTGTTGAGCATCCATCATCATAGTTTGAAGTGGAGGTTTCATAAGTTGTAATGGAGTGGTCTTGCGTATTGTTAAGAAATTAGATTGAGGAGGGCACTTAAAAGTAGTGAAAGGATCCTTGAAAGGAAAATTGGGCTTGATTGGTTGTTGTCCTTGCCACGTTTGTTGTAAGCGAATGGAGTTGGTGATGGATTGAAACTCCTTCTAAACATCATGTGCAAAAGAAATAGCTTCATAGAGGGTCCTGGGACGTAGTGTGCTGACCTTGGCTTGGATTCCCATCTCCAAACCATCTTCATACTTCCATTGTTAGGTATCTTCAAGAATCATTTCAATCAAACGAATAAGTAGTAGCCATTGCCAAAAATGTTCAGTTTTTTAGGTAGACACAATATCTCTGTCTTTCCATCCAAAATTTTTCCATGATCGATGAGCATGTAAGTGGAACTCTAGAGGAAGGAAGGACTCCTTGATCTTTTCTTGAAATGCAATCCATGTAGTGGGGTGATCGGTGCTATGCCACAAAACATTCCACCATGAGTGGGCCTTACCCACCAAATAATTAGTAAAAGATTTAAAATTTTCAATTTTAGAATATGATTCATTAGAATAAAAGTCATCAAATTGGGATAGCCATGAAACAACAAATTTGCCATCCTTTCATCTATCGAACAGAGAAAAATTGGAAACATTTGGCACCAATCTTTGAATGCATGCCTACCTCTTGAGTGGTGATAATGGCCTTAACCACCATAAATGAGTTTTTGTCATCACTATGCATTTGGTGGAGTGGAGCATCATGTTCTTATATCTGGTTTTGAGCATGTTGGAGTTCGTTTCACAAAAGCTCCAATTGTTGCTCAATCGATACCTCGGGTAGGGATGACGTACTAAAATCCTCGGTATTATGGGTAGGATCCATGGACTTATATAGAACCAAAACCTATGATTGGACCAGATGAGAATTGATGAATTAGAACGGATGCCGAATCTCGAATAGAGGATGAGGAACATGAATGGATGCTAAGAAGTACACGTCCACAGACACATGCAGGCGCTAATACCACTTTTGATCGGATCTTACACACACACATACGCAGATATAGTACAAAAATGAAATTTCACAAAAGTACTCACAAAATAGAGAAGAACACAAGATTGGGTACAATCTCCCCCTGCATACTCTCATGGACCAGTCTATCAGAGTATGTGTATTTATTGGTATTTTTCATTACATCTTGAATAGAAGATACATGAGGGTGGGGCTTTGAAAAGCATGCATCTATGAAAATCGGCTTTATTTATAAAATCCTTGCTTTCTAAGTGTTCTACTATTTTTACAAAAAATATCGCTTTCTAACTGATCTACTATTTTTAGAAAAAATATATAAAATACTATCTTTAAGCTATCTTCAAAAATATCTAAATAAGTTCATGCATATTCACACCCTCATGATTCTTCACTCGCTAAATCACATTAAAACTCTCAAGACATTAAAATCCATATAACATTCCATATTCCATAGAGTATAAGAACCCCATCCTTGGTCAACTCACACACATAGTTATACTGATTCTATATATGCCTGGATGCATTAAGTGGTGATGGGCATGCAACTTTGCTTGCACATTTTAGCCCTCTGACCTCCTATCCTTGTTTTCCTATCTGTCATAGGATCCATCTCAATCATAATGCTTCACATGCTGGAACACAAGCCCCTTTGTACTCACCTTCAATAGATGATAATGCTATGCTCGTTTGCTTCTAATTAATCCATGAGAAAACTCTATATCATACAGAAAAGCAATATTCAAAACTTATTTTCTTGTATCGATATCCCCTGTCCAATAAATCATATTATTTATCCAGAGATGATCAATTCTCATATAAAATACCATAATCAATGGTTCATTTCACATACCTAAGTATCCACATGCTTGCTTTCTAATGAGTCTAGGAAGGCTTACTAGAGAACATGCTTACTACTCCAATAACATAGGATATATATGTTTTTCTATCACACACAGATAAATGTTTTCTTGTCCACTAGAGGTGAATATTTTCAATAGATAATTTTATATTGACCTTCAAAGGTGTAGAAATTTCCTTGCAATCCTCCATATTGAATGCCTTTAAAATTTTTCTTGCATAGTTCTCTTGACTTCTCTTGAGAGAGAAAATTCTTCCCTCGTTCATGCCACACTTCAAATCCTAAACAATAATGCTTTAAGGTCAAGTCTATCATTTCAAATTCAAAAATCAAGGCATCTTTTGTTTGTTGAGAAAGAACATCATCATTTCCTGTAACCACAAGGTCATCTGCATACAACACAATCATAGTTGTTTTCCTCGCTCTCTATATACTATACATATTAGCATTAGAAGCACATATTTTGAAGCCATGATCCTAGAGATACTTATCCATCTATTGACAAAATTTTCTAAGGGCTATTTTAACCTATTTAATGTCTTCTTTGGGTTACATACTTTTTCTATGAATATAGAGCCCAAACCCTATTGACTGAGACACACATACCTCCTCCTTGATGTTTTTATTTAGGAACACTTATTTGTACATGCGATAGAGTAACCATTGTTTATGTGGTGCTAGATCTAGCACTACTCAAATAGTGTCATCCTTGGAGACACGGAAAATGATTCACAAATCTTGAATCCCTTCGACTTGTGAGTAGGCATGTGCAATAGGTCTTGCTTTGCTCTTCTCCAAATCACCATCGGACTTGTACTTCAACTTCTAGCCCTATGGATGCCAATGACTTTTTGCTCAAGGGATTGATCCACTATGTCCCAAGAACCAATCTTCGCGATATTTTCATATTTTGTTTGCATGGGAGCCGTCATATTGTCATCATGGGGAGCCTCTTCCACATTTATTATTAGTGCCTTAGCTTATTCTTGAATGAGCTTATTCATCACGAATATATTTACAGTATGGGAGCTTGCTCATCTTTGTTCCTCTATTTTTTTATCGCCTTGGTCCAACTATAACCTCTCCTAGTGACTTTGGGATATGGTTTATAAAATCATAGACCTACCTTACCCAATGTGGAAATGACTTTTCGGCACCCAATGCCAAAATGACTTTCCGGCACCCAATGTGGAAATGACTTCAGTGCTGATGTGTTGATAATTTTGGACTCATCGTCTACGGTCACATTCATAGTGGATTCCTCTTTGCCTGCAGGTATCAATCCACGTAAGTATCTTCTTCTTCTTTGACCACGTTAGAGGATCCGCACGTTGAGAGTGGAATTGTCGCCCATGCAGTACATCGTTTTCACTACAAACAAAAAGGAAAGGGATCGCCAAATCAAGGGCCCTCGGTGTCGACGCGGACGGATGAGCTAATTAGCGGACACTTTCCGCCGACCGAACAGGGAAGGAGACCATTGCGCTTCGCCTTGTACACCAATGACCTCAATGTCGTTGTATATTTTCGTGATTGTATTCCTTATATAAAGCGACAATAAATAAACATCAGTATACTTGTGGGGACAAATTATCATCGAGTGCGACATTTTATTTCCTCCACTTCACACGCGTAGCTTTCTTTCAGGGAGCGCGGAATAATACATTATACATCAGCCGCTCACTTTTCGTGTCCTTTTATAATCATGTATTATTTATTTTTTTATAGAGTACAATGAATTGAAAAGATGCACACACCAGACCTCATTTTTTTTTTTTGGGTTTGATTGCCAGGGTTGTTGGACAACAAAATGGCGGCTGTGCCGACACAAAAGAGATAGGTACTCTCCAATGCCCAGATTGTGGCTATGGGCAGCTCTCTTCTGCTTGTTGGCAGACGTAACAATTGGGATACTGGCCATAAAGGATATAATGAAGCGCAATACTGAAGAGGAAGATGGATCATACTGAAGCATATAGCCAGCTCGTGTGAGGGCTCTGAATGCAGGTATGGATATGATTTCATATATGATACAAAGCATTTAATCTACTTGCAAAACCGACTCAATTTTAGAGGAAACCCTCAACCTATGAAGAGGCAAAGGCAAACTCTAATTGGGAAAAGGGCACGAAAGAAGAAATAGATGCATTGAAGGAGATGGACACTTGGGATTCAGTTCAAACGTTATCGAATCAAAAGGTAATTGGTTGCAAATGGGTATATAAAGTTAAAAGAAACTCATATGGATCAGTTTGAAGGTACAAGGCAAGATAAGTTGCCAAAGGATGCTCATGAATGCATGGTATATAGTATGAGGAAACATTCTCACCATTTGCAAAGATGACTACAATCAAATTATTGATAACTATAGCTACTATAAGAAATTGGAAATTGGACAAACTTGATGTGAAAAATGCATTCCTAAATGGTTGGATAAGTGAAGATTTATACATGTCACAACCACCACGTTTTGGAAACCATAATCATACATCGTATGTTTGCAGACTTAAGAAAGCATGGTATGGATTGAAACAAGCTCCTAGAGCTTGGGATTATAGGTTGCTTACATACCTTCAAGATCAAGGGATCAAACCTAGCAACTTAGATCCTTGTTTATTCATCAAAAGGGATGAATATGAGGTTATTTATCAATGTGTATTTGTAGATGATATTACTGTGACAGGTGATGATGTGAATGACATTCGAAGGATCAAGAGATCAATCAATCAAACAAGAAGTACATATGAATTGAACTTCCTATTTTCCTAGGTTGTAGGAAAATATCCCTATCAATCTAAACTACCAAACCCGCCTAATTTCAAATTCAAATTCATGAAGAAAAGGTGTGTTCATATCCTCAAGGTTCTATATAAAGACTCACAAATCATTAGTACATTAAGTAGAGTGTTTATCTGAAGCAATGCATATACTCTTTGATCATTGTTTGGTGCCACTTCTATTCACTGCTCCTTCCTCAGAATCAGTCTAGTTGTTGCTTGTTGAGCTTGCTGCTCTCTCTATTGAGATTCAAATAACGTGTTTAAGCATTCATTGGAAATGTATGACTTTTTATTTTAGGTGTATACTTTTTTACATAATTTGATTCATTACTTTGAGAGAACACTGAGTTGTACGGTCTTGGCATCATTGTCTACACATCCTTGAAAATTCAAGATGACATACAATCAGTGTTAAGGTGATTGCTCCTTCATCGATTGATAAAAATTAGGGATTTTATGCATTTTAGCAAGTCAAACCTATGTATGACACTCCCTTACGAGGAATGTTTCCAATTGTAACTATGTTGGTTGCTCTTAGTGTTTGAAGTCATAACATCCGTTCTTTTTTAGAAGGTCTTTGTGAGATAGTCAAGATGCAAGTTATCTAGTCTACATCAACTTGTTCTTGTTGATGTTTTAGAGTAGCTATTAGGTCTTATTGCACTAACCAAAATCCTACATATGCATAGAGCTAGGGCTAGTCCTATGCGGGTTTGCTAGACCAACTTCACCACATGAAAACTCAACTTTCCAAGCTTCTCCAACTTCTTTCAAGGGTCACATTCATGGGATAAATAATTTCCCCCTCCATTGGACCATCATCTCTTCAATTTTATGCCTATTTTTCTCCTTAAAATATCAAAATACATTTTGAAATATGAAAACACTTCATTTTTATGCTTTAGGAAATAGAGTATATGTTGGAGTTCGAGGCCTGCGGAAGCACGCAAACAACACAAGGAAGAAGAAGAAGCTTGGAGCACAACACATAATAGTGAATGTATTACCACTATAATGTATGAAGATAAGTTACCTATTAGGGCTATATGCATATATTCAAGACGGTGGAAAAAAAAACTCCTAAAGAGGGAGAAAAGTGCCCCGATGATCCTAATGTGTTTATACACATCACTACCTAAATATATCAACAAATCCCCTTGGGAATGATGCGGTGAATAAGGAGCTCGCACTCATGTATAAGGAAGTGCCAGGCTATGTAGAATCAATCCACAAAAGGAAGTAAGCCCAAAGCTTTGCAAAAAGCTTCAATTTTCTCCCTAGGTAGAGCCTTGGTGAAAAGGTCTGCAATGTTCTCGTGCGTGCGACATATGCCAAGCTGATCTCTCCTGTAGAGAACCTCTCCTTGACATAATGATAATCCACCTAAATGTGCTTAGTGTGAGCATGGAACACATGGTTCCTCATAACTGCCAATGTGCTTTGACTTTCAATGAAGATGGTGGTGGCATAACACTGACCAACACCCAAATCATCCATAAGGCATGTGAGCCATACACACGCAATAGGTGCTGTGAAAGCTACCCTATACTCAACGTCGCTAATGGACACATGGGTGTCATAGCAACCATCCAAGACAAAGTCAAAAAAAGCATGTAAATCTGGCACTGGTGATCCCCCCTTGAGGTAAAACAATCCAAGTAGCCCGATACCACTCAAGTAGCAAAAGATGCGCTTAACTACCTAGCATTGCTTGACACCTGGGCAATGCATAAACCTACTCATTTGTGAGACAGCAAACTGAATATCTCATCGAGTAATGCATAAGTAAATCAAGCATCCAACAACTTGCTGATAGAGAATGACATGAAATGCATCTCCAACATCAGGAAGACTCAATTGTAAACCTATCTCCATAGGAGTGGCATTAGGTTTATAGTCTTGAATGACAAAATACTACAATTATGTGTCAATATATTTCCTTTGACACAAAACCATTCCACCATCAACTTGCATAAACCGAATGCCCAAAAGATGATGCTAATGCCTCAAATCAGACATCTCAAATGAGGCATGCAAATGAGCCTTAAATTCAGAGATATGCTTCTCATAAGGACCAATGAGCAGCATGTCATCAACATACACAACAATGATCAGAAGCACATCATTAGCGCGCTTAACATATAAAGTGCTCTGAGTTGGACTATTCTCAAAACAATGTGCAATCAGATAGATATGTATCTTTTCATACCAAGCACATGGTGCTTGCTTTAAAGCATATAATGCCTTCTTTAACCTGCACACCTAGTTTTCATGCCCGTTCTCCACAAAGCCACGGGGTTGAAAAACATGCACTTCTTCATGCAAGTCACCATTAAAAAATGTAGCTTTAATGTGCATCTGATGTACATTCCAACCATGATAAGCTGCAAGTGCAGAGATGCTACGAACAATAGTAATTGAGCATGTAGATGCAAAGGTCAAAATCAATGCTTCTTTCGTGCACATAACCCTTTGCAACAAGCCTAGCCTTATACCTATCAATTGTTCCATCAGATTTATGCTTCAGCTTGTATACCCACTTAGTGCCAATGGCCTTCTTGCCAAGAGGCAAGTCACATAAAGACCAGGTACCTTTTTTCATGATAACATCATATTCAATATGCATTGCAACCATCCAATGTTTAGAATTTTTTGCTTCATCAAACCAAACACGCTCAGTCTCATCACAAGGTGTTGGAACTGAAGGATTCACAAGGCAAGGAAGCTTACGAAGGGAGTCAGAGAGGAGGGAAGGCACAAGTAGACAGGGTAGTCAACGACGATCTGGCAAGTAGGCCAATATTTTTTCAGGACACTAAAGCCTATCGAAGAGATGGACACACAAGGAGAAGGAGCAAGTAGGGAGCTCGAAGATATGTATGTCAAATCGTTAGAAGAAACCCCTACAACAATAGTGATTTTCATGACTAAGAGCCATTGTAGATACCATTTCATATTTTTTTTAGCTCCATTTTGTGCAAGCCAAGGAGTCCTTGAGCTTGAGGAGCATTCGAAGTAGCTACCTACCGATTTTCATAATTTTTAGACTTTGTTTGAGTCTTCAAATAGGCCCTAGAACCTAATTTTTAACTAGGTCGGACACTAGGTCTGGACACGGCCAAAACCTAGTCAAAAACTATAAATAGAGCTAGAGAGCTCATTTTTGAAGCTAGCTTGTAATTGATCTAAACTTGTATGAGCACTTTTGATGTAATCTAAAAGAACTCCATTGTCTCTCTCTTTGTCTTACCTTGAGCGCACATGTGTGTGTATGTGTGTGCATGTTAGTGTGCTTCTTACTCACGCACTTGTGTCTTCACTTGCTCGAGGTCATCATACCATCCTCACGTCTTCCCGGATTGACATTAAAGGAGGTGCTACTCATCACTGAGCTACACCAAATTTTGGCGCCGTTGCCGGGGATCGAGCCTTGAGGACGAGCATGTGATGGTAAGACGTAGATTTGAGACGTTGGCGTTGTAGGTAATTTCTTTACTTTTCTTATTTTTCTCTTTCTTACCTCACCACCATCATCACCATCATCATCCTCACCATATCCGATCTCCATCTCCATCATCGCGAAAAAAAATTTCAGTTTTTTGATCATATCACCTTCTCCACCTCATTTCCCTCATTCCACTTGTGAGAGAGAGCGAGAGAGCGACTTGTGTGCTGTGTTTTTGCATGTTTTTTGAGCACTCTTGCAGGTACAACTGTATCATCCCCTCCAGCACACTGAGCAGGTACGGACACGCTCGAAACTGTCTCTGTGTTGCAGACCTCTGTCGATCGCGATCGACAGAAAAATCGCTCATTTGGTAAAACAAAGTGCACCACCATAATCTACATGATGAGCACATTCTAAATCACTAAAAACAGTTAAAAAATTCCGTGTTTCTCTGTCAATTGCAAGTGACACCATCGATTGCGATCGACAGCCACGATCGACAACATCTGTCAATCACGACCGACAGACCCTGTCAATCGCGACCGACAGACCCTGTCAATTGCGACTGACAGACCCTGTCAATCGCGATCGAGAGACCTCACGACCGACTGACTGCCACATAGGATTCAATCAATCACGATTGACACCGTGGATCGCGACCGACTGAATTGTGACGATTGACTGAGTTTCATGCGTTGCCACGTGTCCATCGCGACGGACACAGCCCCGATCGACTGAATTTACGGCGAAAAAAAATCCGGAAAAATGTGTCGATCGTGATTGACACCATCGATTGCGATTGACAGGACCCATGATCGACTCTGTCGATCGCGATTGACGTGTCGATCGCGACCGATAGGCCCCGACAGACACCTCTGTGAATCGCGATTGACAGACCTGTCGATCGCGATTGACAGGCTTTTCAACCAAAAAAAAAAATAGGGTTTTTATTCCAAGTTTTGGGGATAGTTTTTGGGCATATTGGTCTAGCAATTAGTGATTTGTGAGGTCCCTACACATGTATTTTTGAGAAAAATCCTGAGAACAGTTAGCCTGTTTGAACCCTGTTTTAGTCCCAAAACCCTGAGTTGTCATAATTGTCTCATACGAAATCCGTTTGCTGTGATTCTTGTTTTGTTGGAAAGCTCGGTAAAATTAATATAAGGATTATTAGCCATAGTATTTTTTGTTGGAGCAAACCAATCACAAATTGGTGATTATACAGATCTTGGAGAATGCTTATGGTCAGAATGAAGCAAAGAAAGACACTTGTAAAGTGAAGAAGAATTCAGGATGATGTCTTGTACACATATGTACATATAAGTGAAGAATCTTGTAAGCTAAGTATAGTTAAACCCTTAGGATGATAAGGAGTAGAGTCATAGACGCGAGATGAGTCTAAAGTCGTGTATATATAAGATAATTATGACAAGAAATGTATGAGAGAAAGTAATAGAGTCATTTTATAGATGACAATTTTCAGGAAGATGTGCAGAGAGTTTTTTCCCAGAAAATAGCGACGGGTTTTTCTCTGAGTGCTCTCTGTCTGATCATGTGGATCAGAAATCCTTTTGTACACATCTAATTGAGAAGCTAATGAAGCTATGTCTAGAGTTTCAGAATCTAATTCCTCTCCTACTGTGAGAATGATCATTAGGAACATTCATATGTAGAATGTGAGAACTGAAGCCTGAAAGTAGCGCACTTTTCCGTCTCAGTATTTTGATCAGATCTGAGTGTATACTGTAAAGTTTTTGATGAGTGAGCACTTAAAATTTAAGTTAGAAGATAAGGAAGCTATGGCTAAAAGCATTTAGCAAAACGGGTTTCAGATTGGGAGAAATTAAGTTAAGAAGTTGGCTATGTCGAAGGCGCAACTTCTGAGAGTCATTTTCTGACATGTATTTGATCTTAATGATCAAATTAAATTTTTGGTGATTAGTTTTGAGAACTAATGACTAGTATGATTGCGCAAAGGTATTGCTAATACTTGTGCATCATTTACTTGAAGAAATTTGAAGATTTGTGCAGGTAAAGAAGTTGATATCTGAAGCAGACTTTCTGAAGTTAACACTTCTTCACTCAGAGAAGTGTTGCTTGAAGTTTTGGTAAAGAAGAACATTGTTTGTGTAAAGTTTGGTTTATAACTGACATAGAAGTGTTCTTAAGTCAGTATAGATCAAACCTTTGGAGATTAAGAGGTCTCCAACAGTGGTATCAGAGCTAAAGGTGAAGTACAAGAGAAGAAAAGATAATTGAAGTTCCGACTGGTGCAGATATTGAAGATCTTCCAAATCAAAGGAGGACAAGGACAAATTATTGAAGATAACTTGCAGAAGTTCATAGTACAAGTTCGAAAGAATCAAGAAGGAAAAAGACTATATCAAAGGTACACTTTCTCCTCATAAACCATAGTAATTGCATATACAGAAAGTCAAGGATGGGAGAAAGCTTGCAGATTGATAAGCTAGATAGGGAGAACTATCCAGCATGGTCCATGAGGATGGAAGCACACCTCATGAGCAAAGACCTTATAGCATTTATTACAGGAGATGAAGAAAAACCTGAATTTGCAGATCCTAGTATTCCTACTAGGGAAGAGCTTGCAATGTTGAAGACTTGGATGAGAAAGGATGCTCAAGCAAGGAGTATCATCTACATGGCTGTAAATGATTACCTTCTACCTCACATCAGAGGTTTGGAAAGTGCTACAGATGTTTGGAATGCCTTGGAAGAGCATTTCCAAAATACAACTAAGTCAAGGAAGTCCTCACTATGGGCTGAGTTCACAACCTTCAAGAAGAAGAGCTCACAATCAATTTCAGATTATGTGGCAAGGATGAAGGATATTGCAGATAGCTTGGGAGCAGTGGATGAAGACATTGAAGAGGAAAAGTTGGTAAGACAAATACTTACAGGTTTAAGAGGTGATGAGAAGTGGAAGCCTTTTATATTGTCCATAGAATTGTCACTTGACCACTTTACTCCTGATCTTAATCAATTGCTAGGACACATGCTAACCTTTGAGCAGGATCTTAAAGGAGACAATGATAGAAGTACAAGTCAAGCTATGTATTCCAAGGACAAGAAAAAGAATGGCAAGGGAAAGCAATCAAATGATGATGAAGGGAATTCAAATCAAGCTAACTTCACAAAAGGAAAGATGAATTTCAGAGGTAAAGGAAGAGGAGGTAAGAACAAAGATAATGTTAAAGCTTGTTGGATTTGTGGCAGAACAAATCATTTGGCAAATGATTGTTGGTATAACAATCAAAATGGAGGAAACAATAATCAGAATTATAGTCAAAGAGGTAGAGGAGGTAGAAACCAAAGAGGCAATTTCAGAGGAAGAGGAGGTAGGACATCATATGGTAGAGGAGGTGGAAGAAACTTCCAATCTCAGTCCTACAACAACAATTATTATAATTATGCATCAGATCAGAAGGATGACATGACTCTTATCTTGAATGCAACTCATGAATCAATGGGAGAAGATCAAAGAGTGTTTTATATTGACTCAGGGTGCAGCAACCATCTGAGTGGGAATCTATCTTTGATGACTGATATGGAAGCAAAGGTGAATGGACATACAGTTCAAACAGGTGACAATACCAAACATAAAGTGGAGAGCATTGGATCAGTGAAGACAAAGAATGGAAGTACACTTCTGAGCAAGGTACTTTATGTTCCTACTATTCCTAAAAATTTGATAAGTGTAGGGCAAATTGTGGAGAAAGGATATGAGGTAAGATTCACAAATGATGGTGTCTATGTACAAGATCCAAATCAGGGATATAGAAACATAATTGCAGGGAAAAAGGAAGGAAGATTGTTCACTCTCAAAGTTCAAGGTAATGTGGGACATGCATTATTTACCTATGGAAGTCAAAAGGTATCTGAATTAGACCTATGGCATAAAAGGTTAGGTCATTTCAATAAGAGAGCTATAAAGGAGATGTCAAAGAATCAGGTGGTGCTTGGATTGCCAAATATTGAAGGGCAACATATGGTGTACAAGTGAAGCACATAAGAGTTCTTATAACAAATCAGGGTACAAGTATTCAAATATGCTTGAATTGGTTCATACAGATGTATGGGGTCCCTCAAGGGACTATAGCATAAATGGATCCAGATATTATGTGTTGTTTGTTGATGATGCAACCAGGTGGATTACTTTGTATGTAATCAAGGATAAATCAGAAGTTTTCAAGACATTCAAACATTTTCATGTCTATGCAGAAAGGATCACAGGACAAAAGCTAAAGAGGTTAAGATCAGATGGAGGGGGAGAGTATTTCTCAAAAGAGTTTGATGATTATTTGTGGAATGCAGGTATCAAAAGAGAAGTGACTTGCAGGTACTCCCCTCAACAAAATGGAGTAGCAGAAAGGAGGAATAGGACTCTTGTAGAGTTTGCAAGAGCCATGATGAAGGAAAAGAATTGTCCAAATTACTTATGGGCAGAAGCCATTAACACTGCAACATACCTTGTGAATAGGTTGCCTTGCAAAGCTTTGGATGAAGGAACCCCTTATGAAGCATGGTGGGGTAAGAAGCCTAGTCTTGATCATTGTAAAGTATTTGGATGTATTGCATATGCTTATGTTCCTTCACAATTAAGACATAAGCTAGAACCAAAAGCAGAGAAGTATGTGTTTATTGGATATGATGATAGACAGATGGGTTACAGGTTGTGGAGTCCATCCACAAAGCAATTTCTTGTTACTAAAGATGTAACATTTGATGAGCAAAACACATGGTATACAGGATCAACAAATGATTTTGCAGGTGTTGAAGAAATACAAAGAAAAGGAAAGGCAAAGGTAAAAGTGTGTGAAGAAATTATTGATGAAATTGACTCTAGAAGTAGAGTGCAGGATCATGTAGAAGAAGGGCCAAGATTTGATCCAGAATCAAATGAGGCTGAAACTTCAAGAAGTGCAGAAATCAGAAGATCTACAAGGGAAAGGAAAGAACCTATAAGGTATAGTTATGATACATCTTTCCTAACAACAAAAGATTATGCATACATTGTGAAGACAGAAGAAGATCCAACCACTTATGAAGAAGCCAAAGGTAAACAGAATTGGGAGAAGGCAATGCAAGAAGAGTATGATGCTCTACTTGAAAATGAAACTTGGGAATTAGTACCAAGACCAAAGAATCAAAAAGTCATTGGATGCAAGTGGGTATATAAAACAAAGAGGTTTGCCGATGGTAAGGTGTCTAGATATAAGGCTAGACTTGTGGTCAAAGGTTATGCCCAAACTTATGGGGTAGATTATGATGAGACCTTTAGTCCTGTTGCTAAGATGTCTACAATTAGGACATTGATTGCTATTGCTGCTTGCAAGGGATGGAAATTATCACAATTGGATGTGAAAAATGCATTTTTAAATGGATACATTGCAGATGAAGTATATATGGAGCAACCAGAAGGTTTCATGGAATCAATTGGATCAGATTATGTGTGTAAGCTCAAGAGAGCTTTATATGGGTTGAAGCAAGCCCCAAGAGCTTGGAATTACAGATTGGTCAAGTTCTTGAATGAATGTGGATTTCAAGCATCAAAGGCAGATAGTAGCTTGCTAGTGAAGGCAAGTGAAAATGGATACATTTACATGTGCATTTATGTTGATGATATTATTGTTACAGGAACAGATGCTCAAGGAATCAATGAACTCAAGAAGCAAATAGAGAAGGAGTTTAAGATAAGTGACTTGGGAAACTTATCTTATTTTCTAGGAATGCAGATTGTGTATACTCAACATGGAGTATATGTTTCACAAGAGAGATATTTGAAGAATCTCCTAATCAAGTTTAATATGGAAGATTGCAAGACCTCAACCACACCATTGGAGGTAAATCATAAATTAAGCAGGTATGGAGGTGAAGAGTTCACTGATATGAAGAAATATCAGAGTTTGGTAGGTAGTTTAATCTATGCTACCTTGACAAGGCCAGATCTATCATATGCAGTAGGTGTGTTGTCACAATTCATGCATTGTCCAAAGAAGACTCATTGGATTGCAGCCCAAAGGGTACTCAGATATATCAAAGGAACCTTAAGTGAAGGTTTGTACTATGGTTTCACTTCTGACACAAGAATCAAAGTGTTTAGTGATGCAGATTGGGCAGGTGACTCAGATGATAGAAGGTCTACTCATGGATATCTTTGTTATGTTGGAGATAAGCTAGTGTCTTGGTGTTCAAGGAAGCAACATACAGTTGCTTTATCATCCACAGAAGCTGAGTATAAGGGAATGGTAGAAGCTGCAAAGGAAGTGATATGGTTGAAGACCTTGATGAAAAGTTTTGAGTTTGATCATAGTACTCCAATAATTTTTGGAGACAATATGAGTTCTTTGTATTTGGCAGCTAACCCTGTTTTTCATGCCAGGACTAAGCATATAGAGATTCAGTATCATTTCTTGAGGGAAAAGGTACTTGATAAAGAGATTGAAGTGATGTACACTCCAACAAAAGAACAGGTGGCAGATATGATGACAAAAAGTTTGGATGGACCTAAGCTACAGAGATTTAAGGAGATGGCAGGAGTGAAGAAGAATGGAATAATCACAATTAGTGATTGAGGGGGAGCTGTTGGAGCAAACCAATCACAAATTGGTGATTATACAGATCTTGGAGAATGCTTATGGTCAGAATGAAGCAAAGAAAGACACTTGTAAAGTGAAGAAGAATTCAGGATGATGTCTTGTACACATATGTACATATAAGTGAAGAATCTTGTAAGCTAAGTATAGTTAAACCCTTAGGATGATAAGGAGTAGAGTCATAGACGCGAGATGAGTCTAAATTCGTGTATATATAAGATAATTATGACAAGAAATGTATGAGAGAAAGTAATAGAGTCATTTTATAGATGACAATTTTCAGGAAGATGTGCAGAGAGTTTTTTCCCAGAAAATAGCGACGGGTTTTTCTCTGAGTGCTCTCTGTCTGATCATGTGGATCAGAAATCCTTTTGTACACATCTAATTGAGAAGCTAATGAAGCTATGTCTAGAGTTTCAGAATCTAATTCCTCTCCTACTGTGAGAATGATCATTAGGAACATTCATATGTAGAATGTGAGAACTGAAGCCTGAAAGTAGCGCACTTTTCCGTCTCAGTATTTTGATCAGATCTGAGTGTATACTGTAAAGTTTTTGATGAGTGAGCACTTAAAATTTAAGTTAGAAGATAAGGAAGCTATGGCTAAAAGCATTTAGCAAAACGGGTTTCAGATTGGGAGAAATTAAGTTAAGAAGTTGGCTATGTCGAAGGCGCAACTTCTGAGAGTCATTTTCTGACATGTATTTGATCTTAATGATCAAATTAAATTTTTGGTGATTAGTTTTGAGAACTAATGACTAGTATGATTGCGCAAAGGTATTGCTAATACTTGTGCATCATTTACTTGAAGAAATTTGAAGATTTGTGCAGGTAAAGAAGTTGATATCTGAAGCAGACTTTCTGAAGTTAACACTTCTTCACTCAGAGAAGTGTTGCTTGAAGTTTTGGTAAAGAAGAACATTGTTTGTGTAAAGTTTGGTTTATAACTGACATAGAAGTGTTCTTAAGTCAGTATAGATCAAACCTTTGGAGATTAAGAGGTCTCCAACATTTTTAAGTGGACTATATCCAGGGGAAGAAAAGCTAAGGGGTTTCCAGGGTTATTTTCCATAAAACCAAAAGAATAGTTGATCTTTGAGTTACATGAATGAAAGTGATTTTTTTTTTGGGCCCTTTGAATCTAAGCCTTGAGCTAACTTTGGGACTTTTACACGTCCATTGAGAGCACTTGAGGGCATCCAAAGCAACGGTTTTTTGGCAAGCTTGGGAACCGGGTTCTTGAGCATCATAAAGCAAGGGATCAACAAGTAAGGTTGAAATATGCTCAACTCCCTTTGTCAATCCCTAGCTTAGGCTAAGATCGAGTAGTGCTAGGAGTAAGTCAGGACACGATAGGCACGTGACAAGTCAAAGACTATCTAAGAAATCAAGTTCAAGAGATAACCTGTGTGTGATCGAGAACTTTAAAGGAAAAAGATTTAACGTGGAACGATCAACTTCAAGTGCGGAAATCAACTCAAATGCTCCTGAGGACGTGATATCAGACAAGAGTATAAACACGAAAATCAACATAAGAAGGAATCAAGTAATTGGTACAAAAGAACTCAGCAACGAGGTTGTACTTGGGCAAAATATGGGTTACTTAAATAGGCATATGAACCTTAGATCAGGACGGCATCTAGCAAGGGATAGACAAAGTCTTAGGTCTTCAGAGGCTAGCGTTAATCATACTGCTAGGTCTTGGGCCCAGCAGTTGAGCCACCACTCGCATTACCCTAGCTCTGAGACTAGTGAATCAGAGATGTCTCAAGGGATGGACAGACCTACAGGAAGTTCAGGTGTGCCATATCTGTATAGGGTGGAAGGCCCCTACAAGACGCAGCTGGAATACCTTAGGACCAACCGACTAGGTGCTAGCATCTATGATGACGGCCTAGGAAGATCAGTGGTCTAGATTAAAAACCCTGACCAATCCATAGGACTAGAGCACCTAGCTGTCAAGTTTGAAAACGGAGCATACCTAGACAAGGAAGGGACAATATATGTAGTCACCAGTCATCCAGATAGGACAGATGAATTTGGGAATGTGATCTTAGAAGCGGATTTAGGTGACCTAGAGCAAGGAAACATGGTTGTAGAACCTAGAACCCCCCGAGGCAAATCTGTTCTCACTAGGATTATCACACCAGAGTGGATTCCCCAAGACAATAAGAGCATAGATCTACTCTTGAACCGAGAGACTGACGAAGCCTTTTGGAGGTATAAATCTGATAGGCCAAATGATGTAGGGTCAATCCTGATCTATGAGTTCAAAGATCCTGATAGCCCAGGCAGAGTGACCTACTTAGATCACGCTTCAGAGAGGACCTTTGTGGTTACAGAACATGACAGGCATGGTTATACTTGGAAGGGTGAATTTGTTTTCCCCCAACCAAGATTGAACGTGTCCTATGGTCACCTTGGAGCTGGAACATCCCAAGCTCATGGAACTCAAAGAGACAGAAGTAGAGATAGGCCAGAAGTAAGCTTTGCCAACCCAGGAGGCAGAGAAAGAACGAGGACGGAAACAAATAGAGTAGAACCTGAGGTACTTAGAGCTCCTAGGAATCAAAGAAATGCGGATGAGTTCCCTCTACCACGACCTAGAGAGCACACAAGGACTTTGAGACCGACTCAGCTAGTTAAGTCCATGAAGAACTACTTCGATGGCACTGGAGATCCATACGATCATGTGGCTGAGTTTAGGCAAGTCTTGAGAGCTGAACAAGTTGAAGATCTGTTCACGCAGTACAATGCCTTTGGTCTAACCCTTAGGAACACTGCCCTGACATGGTTTTAGCCACTAAACGAGAGGCAATTCAGGAGCATAGACCAACTTCTAGAGGCATTCATTATCGAATTCTCTAAAAGTGGCATAAGACATAACACTTCCTCGCTGATTCACAGCTTCAAGCAAACCCCTCAAGAAACCGTGAGATTGGATGGAAGAAGATTTAGGCAATACTTAGAGAGATGCCCTGTCCCTGAGTTACCTACGCCAGCTAAGTAAGTGGCTTTGTTCTTGGATGGATTGCTAAGTACCAAATTGAGATCATATGTGTACTTGAAGGATCCTAGGACCATAGAATAGTGTGTACGCATGTGCATTGACATCGAGGATAACCTAGGGGAAGAACTAGAGCTTTCCAAAATCTACAAAGACTCAGATAGTGCCTCTAACCTCTCTTCCTCGCAATCCACATCAATTGAGGAACTTGCAGAGAAAGTAGCTCAGAAATTAGGTGTCACTAGCAAACAGATCCCAAGATTTGCCCCAGTGAAAAGATGCTATACTTGTGGAGGTGACCATATGGCAAATGTATGTCCCATTATGGCTCAACCCCAAGTAAATCCTAGTAGCCAATACTGCACCATAGAACGAAGATACACAAATCACTCTGCACAAGACTGCCCATACAATAAGCAATAGGTTAGGCAAACCTACCCTCAGCCATACCAGCAAGGCAGATACCAGAGTCAATACCCACCCCAACAGTATACTAGGCCTCATCAAAATTACCAACCGCAATATCATACCCAACTGAGACCCCAGCCAGTGCTAGCACAGCAACCACCTGCTCCTACTAATGTGATTCCGATAAAGTATGCTGCTGCAGAAGAAAACCTGAATAGAGCTATAGTCCCGGTAACACCATTAATCTCAAAAAGTGATCCCAGTGACCATAGCTTTGATTCTACGCACGTTGATAGTCCCCAAGCTTACTACATGCAGTCTCCTGAACATGGTGAGTCCTACTACAGTGAGGAACCGAGTGAACCTAACTAGGAGCCCGAGTATACTAATGTCATGTACGCAAACCCCAACTCTAGACCTCAACCTAGGCAAGTAAGACCCCCATTCCCTAGAGGACCATGCTACAGATGTCAGGGAGATCATCTCATTCGTGATTGTCCCTTGCCTCCACCTACACAACCCCTGTCAGTGACGAACCAGGGCTATTGCCAGGAGTGTGGAAAGGAGCATCTCTTATGAGACTGCCCAAAGAATCCTAGTAATATGCCGAAAATCACTCCTATCAATGTTGTTGGGCTAGTTGTAGACTCCACAGGAAGTGTGACTTCCACTACACCAGTGCAAGTGATCACTAGAGCCCAAGCCTTGCAGCAGAACCAAAGTGTAGGCCAAGAAAAGAGCCCAGATGTTAGTGAAACGGAGAGCATGACAAAGAAGAGGACTAGAGCTTGGAGAGATAGTCGTGAAAGAATGAAAAGGCAATGGGCAAAGAAAATGAGTGAGCTTGAGGAAAGTCTAAGACAAACGAGAGCCAGTATAACCGAACTCACATCTCAAACTCCCTCTCACACTACCCCACCTCCACCATTCCCAACTCCATCCGACCCGCCACCTTCCAACCTGCCTCACCTAATCCCACCACCCCCTAGAGTAGGATCAGTCCTAGCAGATCCCACTCTCGAGGACCTAAACATGATGCTTAAAGCATATCAGGCTAGAATCCAAGAAGGGCCAAACGTAATCGATCATGAAAAGTGCTACCCTAGAGCAGAATTAGAGCTTGAATGAACTAAAATTTGTGCTAAGATAGTGGAGTTGGCTCAAACCATGTTTGAAGCCAGCCGCCTTTTTAACATATCTAGCTCAGCCAAGACGCAGCTGCACTTTGAAGGACTGCTAGAAAGAATAGAGAGGCTAATTGCACAATCAGAAAAGGAACCCGCCTCTCAACATAAGGACAAGGCAAGTGAAAGGGCAGGTCTTCCTGCCCAGGAAGCCTATGTGGCTAACTCTACGGAGCCAGACACATCATCTTCTATGAATCGGTTCACACCAAAATTCCTACGTGAGATTCAAGAAGACAAATGGGCTAAAGAGAGTGAAGTCCCTCCTCCAATTGAACTTGTGGATGATGCACACGACCAATTTCCACAAGACATCCCATCCATTTATGAGGAGCAGAGAGAGCACCCAATCTCAGGAAAGATTAGACTTTGAGTCTAACTCTCTGCAAGAATTACCCCACTTCACAGGCCCATGGGAAGATAAGTCTACTTGTATGAGAGCACCCACAGTCATGGTACGAAATGAGGACTCAGTCATACCTAGGAACACAGAGGTAGTGAAAAACACTAAAGTACAGTGCAACCTCACCTTCGAAGAACTACTCAAAGTGAGGCCAGAGCTATGGAAACATGTAGCCAAACAAGTACCAGAAATAGCAAAACCTCGTTCCCAGGTAGGATCCCAGTGAACAGTGCCAGAAATACCATTGGACAAGATAGGGGACATGAGTGAGGGCGAAGAGGGAAACACATATCTTCCTATCACCCATCAAGGATACACCACCAAGGCCATTCTAGACTCAGGCGCAGGAGTTGCAATTGCTACTACTTCCCTATGGAAGCGTTGGGGCAAGCCAACACTCAGGCCCACGAGGATGAAATTGCAAATGGCGGATGGTCACATAGAGAGACCCTTAGGGCTGTTAGAAGGAATAACTCTCACCACTTGTGGTGTAGATTTTGAGCACACATTTGCTATATGTGATTTTAGCAAAAATCATGCCTATGAAATGATCTTGGGACGACCCTTTATGCGACAGCTGCAAGTGGTACAGGACTGGGGAACCAATTCCTTGTACCTGCAACACTTAGGTGTTACGACCAAAGTGAATCTCAAAGATTACTCTCATAGAGATGTCCCTCCTATCCAATGGAATCCCCTCCATAGAGCCAAAGATGATACGGAATCGGTGCATTCCATAGGATCAGGATCCTCATGGATGCATGAAGACACCCACTTATGGATGTGCAAAGTAGCAGTAGAAGAAGAGAAGAGAGAAAAAGCCGGAGAGGTAGGTGCAAAAGAAACACATAGATCAATTCAAGACCCAGCCTATGCACCTGTGGTCTTTCCTGACGAAGAATTTGAACCCCACGGCTGGGCAGAAATCCTAGCAACAATGGATGTAGCCATCCATGAAGAACAATGGACACCTCACTGTGATGAAGATGGCTATGACATTTCAGTCTTCTCCATAGAGCTGATCATGGGAGAGGTAGTGTTACAAGAGTGTGAACCTAGCCCTGATGCTTTTGAGGATGCAAGTGACTCCGATCTAGAGTCACTCATCATGGACCCACCTTTTGCATCAGATGAAGAATACTTCTATGAAGTAGAATTTCAACCCCAGAGGCATGGAGAGTTTACAAATGATGTAAGGCTAGCCACACATGTGACCCCGAAGGAAGGAAAGAAAAGAAAGAAGAGAGAAGTCACACCAGAAGAGGAAGAATCTTTGTTTGAGGTCCCGGAAAATTTTAAGAAGTATGAGATAGATGACAGGAGAGTCATGATCAGAATGCCCAAACGAGAGGCGCAATCAGGGGAGGCCTATGATAACAAAGAAACCACCAAGAAAATAGTGGTAGCCATGGAAGAAGGAGAAGAGAGATGCACGTACATAGGCCATGACCTGACGGAAGATGAAGAGCACGAATTGATAGCCTTGCTAAGAGAATACAGAGATGTATTCGCTTGGAGTTACAAGGATTTGAAGGGTGTTGATCCAGACATATGCTCACACAGTATCCCCATGACCTCAGATGCTAGGCCCTCTAAGCAAAAGCCATACACATACAATGACAACTATGCGGCCAAGATCAAGGAAGAGATAGATTGCTTGGTTGAAGCTGGATTTATCTATGAAATTGAGCATACTGAGTGGGTATCCCCCATCGTAGTGGTGCCCAAGAAAAATGGAAAGCTGCGTGTATGCATTAACTTGAAGAACGTCAATGCAGCCACAATTCGAGATAACTATCCGCTTCCTATCACAGAACATCTCTTAGAAAGAGTAGCGGGCAAGGAAGTGTACAGCTTCCTTGATGGATTTTCGGGCTACAATCAAGTAGCCATAGCTCCAGAAGATCAACATAAGACGGCTTTTGCCACTGAATGGGGCATTTTTGCCTTTAGAGTAATGCCATTTGGGCTTACCAATGCACCCGCTACCTTCCAGAGACTAATGTGCCATGTATTTAAAGAGTTCCTGAGGAAGAACTTAGAAGTCTATGTTGATGATCTTTGTGCTCATTCCAACATTAGGCAAACCCATATTCCTGAACTCAGACAAATCTTTGACAAATGTAGAGAATATCAAGTCTGCCTGAACCCAGAAAAGTGCGTTTTTATGGTCAGGCAAGGCAAGATTCTAGGACACATAGTGTCAAAGAATGGCATATCCACTGATGAAGAGAAAGTGAGAGCCATAGCCGAGTTACCTAGGCCAAAGAATGTTAAGGAAGTACAAGCTTTCATGGGGCATTGTGGTTATTACCGACGGTTTATACACATGTATGCCATCATAGCAAAGCCTCTGTATGGACTTTTGACTAACTTTGAGTGGACTAATGATTGTGAGAATTCTTTCAATGAGCTTAAACGACGATTATGTTCAGCACCGATCTTGACCACACCAAATTGGAATAAGCCTTTCCATGTTCATGTTGATGCATCCAATTATGCTATTGGGTGTGTACTCGCGCAGCCTACTGGTGAAGGTAATATGGATCTTCCAATTGCCTATGCTAGTAGACAATTGAATGCAGCTGAACGAAATTATACCACTACTGAGAGAGAAGGACTAGGCATGGTATATGCAGTTAAAAAGTTTAGACATTACTTGCTTGCAAATAAGTTTAAATTTTTTACTGACCATCAGGCACTGCTATATCTCGTGAACAAGCCATGCAATACAGGAAGACTAGTAAGATGGTTTCTCTTGCTAATGGAATATGATTTCAAGGTTGTGGTAAGGAAAGGGAAGACTCATTTGAGAGCAGACCATCTCTCTAGGCTCACATCTGGAGAAGCCCCACAAGGAGTGTCAGATGACCTTCCTGATGCTTACTTGTTTAATTTGGAAGTGGTGCCACAGTGGGCTAAGCCATTAGTGCCAGTATTGACGTACGGGCCTAACCACCCAGTAATAAACACACAGGATAGAGAGGTAGTAAAAGCCCAAAAGTATCACATCATGGCAGGAAGTATGTACAAGCACACAGATCAAGGGATCTTGGCTTGTTGTGTGGAAGAGGATGAGTACGCTAAATGGTTGCAATTAGCACATGTAGGTGCATTAGAGCAACACTACTCAAAGCAACAAACCCTACAGACACTAAGGAGACTCGGAGTGCATTGGCGGACTATGGAAGCTGATGTCCAAAAGTTGTGCAAGGAATGCCCAATCTGTTGCACTAAACCACCTGTGGAACATGCCACTCTTTATCAAGTGTCCATAGTACCAGATTGGAGTGAACCACTAGTATCCTTCTTGAGGACGAAAACATTCCCTCCAGACATGACTCTGGCTAGGAAAAGGAGTTTAGAACAAGAAACCCTGGATTACTCACTCATTGGTGATAATCTATACAAGCGTGGTAAAGATGGTTACCTGAGACTATGTGTCCATGAGAGTGAATATCTCAAGATCTTGGAAACTGCTCATCAAGGTGTAGCAGGAGGACACTTTGGACCAGATCGGGTGATCAAGGCAATACTATTTGCGGGCTTCTGGTGGCCGACCCTTCACATGGATGCACATACCTATGTGAAACGGTGTGATGTCTGTCAACGAACTCAATATTCTATACGCAAAGATGAAATGCCACTGAAACCTATGATGGGTGGACAAGCATTCTCTAAGTGGGGAATAGACTTTGTAGGTCCTATTAATCCCCCAGCTAAGGGTTCTCATGCTGAATATATCATTGTGGCCACGGATTATCTAACCAAGTGGGTAGAGGTAAAAGCCACAACGAAGAACGATGCTCAAACAACAGCTAAGTTTTTATTTGAGAATGTGTTCACCAGATACGGGTTACCTATAGAGCTAGTCAGTGACAGAGGCACTCACTTCTTGAATGAAGTTATTGAAAATCTGCTCCAAGAATTCTTGGTAGTACATAAGAAGTCTGCCCCCTATCACCCTCAAGCAAATGGCCAGGCTGAGAGCACCAATAAGATCTTATGCAATGTACTGACGAAATTAGTGAACAATAAACGCTCTGATTGGAACAAACAGCTACACCATGCTCTTTGGGCATACCAAGTCGCATACAAAACGGTACTCCAAGCCACCCCCTTTCAGATGTTATTTGGCCAAAATGCTGTGCTACCGTTGGACTTCTTAATACCTACATTGAAAGTAGCACAAGAGCATGAATGGACAGGTCATGAACTCTCCTCTAGACTTTTTGACCTTGAACGATTAGGAGAAACAAGACTGAGGGCAGCTGCAGGGATATATGCAGCTAAGAAACGACAGAAGGCATACTTTGATGCCCACGTTAAGGATAAAGGTTTGAAGGCAGGCAACCTAGTACTAGTCTACACTTTGAAACAACATGCGAGGAAACTAGAGAAGAGAGGCTACGGACCCATGATCATTAATAGAATCTCAACAAGTGGAGCAGTGCAACTAGCCACATTAGAAGGCGATATTCTCCCCAGCTACATAAGCGGATGCAGAGTCAAGTTATATCATGAACCTCTGATGGAAGAGATGCTAAGTCGACTCAACACTGCTAAGAAACGCAAAGAAGAAGAAAGACGAATTCGAGAAGAAGCTCAAGCAGAAGCATTGGAACGCATCCGGAGAATGAAGCTGAGAAGACAGGGTGGAGAGCAACCTAGGACAGATGCATATGCAGATCAAGGATATCATGTGGCTATGTGTGAAGTTTCAGGTATGAGCTCTCATAGGATAATTGATAGACGTCCTTTTATAAACTTAGAGATAGGACAAGGACAGGGTGCAAGGACTGTAAGAGCCTTGATTGACTCAGGTGCACCCACTAGTGCTGTTAAATTTTCGTACTGTGAAGAGTTGAAATTAACTGTCAATCCTATAGAAGCATATCTCATAGGATTGGGAGGTGTGGAAACCCCTTGCATGGGCGAGGTGGAACTTCCCCTCTATATTCAAGACGAAGCAATGACAGTCAAAGTACTAGTGTGTCAAGATGAGGACCTCACTGAGCCTCTTGTCTTGGGTCAGGACTGGATCTATGATCATGCAGTCAACCTAAACCTAAGAAGTGGACTTCTTCAGGTATGGGTAAATCATAGCCGAATTACAGTTGAATTGGAAAATGAGGCACCCAAGGAACTAGGTAAAGCACGAACTCCTAGTCCTTCCAGGGGTGCACATGAAGTTGACAATGCTATTCTTGTCCAAAACTATATGATGCAGAAAGAGGATTGTCTCAACAACGGAGTCAAGGATAAGACGGCACTCCCTTCTGTTCCAAAGGCCAGAGGGATGCAGCAACCAAAGGCACATCAAATACACGAGCAGAGTACCACCTATACTGGGGGCCAAAAACACGTGCGAAGCAGAATATCTCAGCCGTTGAAACAAGTGTGGGTGCGGAAAGGCGAACACCCTGTTGCAACCATGCCAACCCCACGGCCAAAACCTCTTATTAGTAATCAACAACACGACACTAATAAGAATTCTTTCATAAATTCTTCTGCAAAAGTGAAGTCTATTTGGGTACCCAAGAAGTCAATGAAGGCCAGCTCACAATCACGACAAATCTGGGTGCCTAAGGCTTGCTTGCAGGCTCAAATAGCTACACCGAGGCCACACCCGGTACAACATGTTTCACTCACTCGAACATCAGATGCCCATGCTTATACATCACGCGCGGGCACATATTCTTCCATGAGCACAAGTAGAATCACTTGTAAATGGGTCCCTAAAAAGCCTCATTTTCAAGTAGATACCCCTATCAAACTCTTCAGAGTCTCCACAAAATCAAGATCAAAGCCCATCCACTGCATTTGGCAACCTAAAACTTGTAATAAACCCCCAGACCCTAGTTGTAAATCCATGCCCACCTACTAACTACATCACTCTCTCACTACATCATTCCACTTAGCTTCTAGGTCTACCCAATTCCTAACTACACGCACAAGCACCGAGCACTTAATAGCCTACTAATCTCTCCCGAACCTCATGTTAATGTTGTAATGGGGACAAAAACGGTTCTATCTTGTCCTTTACAATGTTAACACCTGTTGCTATATTCTCACAGAGTCAGGAGGCAAGGAGTAACATGGCAGATACGGCAGGAACTAGCTCCCAGGCAGGCACCAGCCCCCAAGTCGTGGACATTGAAAGTCTTCCGGTTGAGGAGGAATTGAAGGAACGCCCAGTGGCATTGAGGGCATTACATGCCATACCGATTCACAATCCTCCACAGGGGCACACAATGCCGGTCAGCAAAAACTCACATTGGTTTAGTGATGTGGCAGGATCTCTGGGTGAAGGCACTTACATGTGGGAGGCCAAGATAGAATTCAACGCGCGATGGGGCAGGTATAACTTCTTCACCAGGGAATTTGAGAGACTGCAGAACAATGAAGGACTGAAACCTATATGGAAGAAGGCGGGACTCTACGATTACTTCAAATTCCAATGGCCAAAGCCCGACTTTCTAAGATGCTCATATTTGATTAGCACCGTCACTCCGAGCAAAGACAAAAAGGGATACATCACCTTTGTCCTCCCATCTCTCACAAGGGGCAATGAGCTGAAGCACTTCAGGTTGACTATCAATTTGGTGAGGGAAGCTCTAGACATGAAAGTTATGCACATTCCTACAGAGAAAGAGACTATGGTTCCCGACAATATGAAGAACAGGAATCTGACAAAATTAAAGGATATGGTGGCAATGACACCTACAATTGCCATTCACTTGCAAATGGTCATGCAACATTTTGCATTTCCTGCTCAAGAGAGATTCACAATGCCACCCAAGAAGATATGGTTTAGTCTATACTTGGCCGACGTCTTCGATTTGACAATCAATATGCCCCACTGGATTATCGACCAAATCCATCTGGCTCATCAAAGGTGGTATAAAAAACAAAAGTCTGTACTGTATGGATGCTGTGCTCTCACCTGGATTGTGTATATATGTTTGGCTTATGATGTGCCAGTGCAGAGGGCATTAATTTGGACCAGGGTACAGGAATTCCAACGTAGACTATCAACCGCAAGACCACCATCTAAGAAAATGAGAGGCGCAGTTCAGATGCCCTGTGCACAACCCCGCGGTGCGACATTGACACCAGAGACAACTCCACGACTTCCAAGGCGGGTACAACCCTTCATTATAAGATTACCAAGACACAGCACTGATGGACAGAATCTGGTGTTCCCACCTGTACCAACCGACCTAGAGTTTCCTCACGGATTCACATTAGAAGACCTAATTGATGAGGAGGTAGCCAGAATAATCGAAGCTGTTAACGTGGAAGTTGAGGCAGAGCAAGCTAGTGAACAACAAACTGCTACAGACCAACCCCATCCCAGACAACCAGAGATCGTCAATGTGGAGGGTGAAGAAGAAGAAGAACAAGAGGAGGAACATGGTGGACAATCCGAGGAAGAAGAGCAAGAATATGATCAGGAAGCTCTACAAGTACTTGAGGGTGCCCCGACTTATACGAAGGAATTGAAAAAGCTCTATGATACCATCAACAGGGTTCAAGAGTGTGAAGAGAGATGGTGGATGCAATCCAAAGATGAGTAGGTGCTGCTACAACCAGCTTCACACCAGCCAACTGAGACTTCAGAGTTGATTATTAGACCCTTTGAGCTTCCTAAATCCACCAAAATATTAGCCAAGTACTTTGGAACATGTATCCCAAAAGTTTAAGTCCAGACAGACTAGTTGCGAAATGACTAGCTCCCAAAACTTGCTATTTTTGGACATACACCTGTTGGAAAAAATGAACGGTGCTCTCAACCTGGAAGGAATTAGGAAAATTCCTTTTGGGCATAGCAAATAGACTTAGCAAGCTTCCCAATCCAAGTTAAAACACTTCAAATGATGGACTGAGCACTGAGAACAAGTTTCATCAACTTCTGGAACATTCCCACAATTCTCGGGGCTCTGTAGAGCAGTAAAATGCATATATCTCCCAGAATGTTAGTCCAATGACCATGAACATTTATAGGTACAAACTAGACAGTAAGAGCTATCCAACGCACTTTAAAACACTGACAAAGGTTCAGTAAAACTCGAGATATGACCTTCTGAAGTTACTGCTCTGAGTGAGTATAGCAGAGAACAAAACAGAGAAGTAGATGATGATAAATGTATAGATTCACATATGATTACAACCACATTGGCAATGAATCTTTGCACAATGGGAGTAGAATGATAGAGCTATGGAGTAAGCTCTTCAATCTCTACAAAATGACATGAAGTGATCACGTACAAGGCTTGCTAATTGCCTCTTCCTTCTTGCTCTTTTTATAGCTATTCTTGGAGGGAGTTTTGAATTCGAATTCGAATGGCTCCACCTAAAAGTGATCCCCAAAGTTAGGAGAGATTCCCTCACCTCTAAATTTCGTGGTTTTAGGTAGTTAGAGCCACGAATTTGCTTTTACATCATGCATGAGGTAAGCCATTATTTTCCTTTTTTCTTTTTCCATTTACAAGAGATAAAATGAACTCTTTTACAAGAGGTGTTCACATGACTACTTATGTGACTTACAAATGAGGATGATATCAAATATATCAAGCATGTAGGCTTGGGTAAAATGCACCAACAGCTCCCCCTCAAGCCTAACATGCTTGGCCTTCAAATAAGTCTTCAATTGTCCTTGATTTCCTGCAAGCCAATCATCAACTTGAATCTACTTAATTTTGTACCATCAAGAGCTTTAGTCAACATGTCGGCACATTGCATATCTGTAGAGACATAGGATAGTTGAATATCCTTGCTCATTAGCTTCTCCCTTACGTAATGGTAGTGGACTTCAATATGCTTGGTTCTAGCATGGTATACCGGATTAGCTGCTAGATGTAGTGAGCTTGTGTTGTCACCAAAAATGTGAGGTGTTGAAGAATGAAGTCCAAGATCTGTGTACAAAGACTTTAACCACATGATTTCTTGAGTTGCATTAGCCAAACCTCTATATTCGGCTTCGGTAGACGATAATGCCACGGTTGGTTGCTTCTTCGATGACCAAGAAATGATTTTTGAACCTGCAAATGATATATACCCTGATGCGCTTCTTCTATCATCTTTAGATCCGGCCCAATCTGCATCTGAGTAGACCTTTAGCTCAATATCTGAAGTAAATGAATAAAACAAACCTTCATTCATGGTCCCCTTTAGGTACTTGAGGACTCGCTTGGCCGCTTCCATATGTGGTCTTCTCGGCTTATGCATAAACTGACTCAATATGCTAACACTATAGCATATATCCACTCTTGTGAGTGTTGCATAGTTCAAACTTCCAACCAAGCTTTGATAGCTTGTGATGTCTTCAATTGGCTCTCCTTCATAAGCACTAAGCTTATGATTTTGCTCCATAGGTGTACCTGCACACTTGGTATTTTCCATCTTGAACTTGACGAGCATGTCATGGACATACTTCCTTTGTGTGATGTATATACCTGAATCTGTGTAGATCAACTCCAATCCAAGAAAATAAGTGAGTGGTCCGAGGTCACTTATTTTGAACTCCTTCTTCATTTGACTCTTTACCTGTTTGATTCCTTCAAGATCATTGCCTGTGATAATAATATCATCAACATACACACATAAATAGATCACTTCAGATCCATTCCTCTTTATGAACAAAGATGTATCCGCCTTGCTAGCTTTGAATCCTTGGTCCTGCAAATAAGTCACCAATCTAAAATTCCAAGCTCTTGGAGCTTGCTTCAATCCATACAAAGCTTTCTTTAGTTTGCATACATAGTTAGGATGATGTGCATCCTCATATCCAGGAGGTTGTGCCATATACACTTCCTCAGAAATCCATCCATTCAAGAAAGCATTCTTTACATCAAGTTGATAAAGATTCCAATTTCTAGATGCAGCAAGACTAATGAGAACCCTAATTGTAGGCATTTTTGCAACATGAGAGAAAGTCTCCTCATAATCAATACCATGGGTTTGAGCAAACCCTTTAGCAACTAACCTTGCTTTGTGTCTATTTATACTTCCATCTGGATTCCTCTTGATTTTGTATATCCATCGAGATCCAATTACCTTCATAGATGGCTTGTTAGGTACAAGCTCCCAAGTGTCATTCTCCTTCAAGGCTTCCATTTCTTCATAAATTGCATCTCTCCAAGCTTTCTTGCTTTGTGCTTCTTCAAATGTGGTAGGTTCTTCATTGGTTGAATCCTTTGCAATGTAGATTGAGTGCTTGGTGACCAAAGAAGTATCATAACCAAACCTCTCTGGTTTCTTCTTCTCCCTTGAAGACCTTCTAAGTGGTTGATGTGAGCTCTCGGGTCCATATGTAGAATCCTGCATCTTTGCTTTACCTTTGTTCTTCCATAGCTTTAGTCTTTCCAAGTCTTCTAGGTCAATCTCCGAATCACTTTCTTCAATCTGCTTTGGCTCCTTTGGTTGAAGTGATGGAAAGTCTTCATCCAAGTCATACGGCAGCTTCACTTTCTTGTCATCATCAAACCATGATTTGTTTTCATCAAAAATTACATCTCTACTCACAGAAAATCCTTTATTGGTAATTGGATTGTACAATCTATATCCTTTTTGGTTTTGGTCATAACCAATAAATACGCACTTCTCTGCCTTGGGATCCAATTTCCATCTTACTTGAGAAGGAATGTGAGCATAGGCTAAGCATCCAAAGATTTTGCAATGCTCTAGACTAGGTCTTCTTCCATTCCACACTTCATATGGAGTGGTTCCATCTAGTGACTTAGATGGAAGTCTATTTATGAGATATGTGGTTGTAGACACAGCCTCTGACCATAGGTAGTTCGGCAATCCCTTTTCGTTGAGCATGGACCTTGCAGCTTCGACAATAGCTCTGTTCCTCCTCTCTGCTACACCATTGAGTTCGGGTGTATACCTTGTAGTGACTTCCCTTTTAATGCCTCTTTCACAAGAAGGCATCAAATTCAGAAGAGAAGTATTCTCCTCCACCATCTGATCTGAGTCTTTTCAAAGTACTACCTGTTTCATTTTCAACAAGAGAAATATACTTCTTAAAGCAATTAAACACTTCATCCTTGTGCTTCATGAAAAACAGAATGGTCCACCTGCTACAATCATCTATGAAAGACACATAATATCTTGAGCCTGATATAGATGGCTCCTTACTTGGACCCCACACATTTGTGTGCACTAGATCCAAAGGATTTTGATACATATATCCTTTCTTATTGAAAGGTTGTCTATGAGCCTTGCCAAGTTGACAAGCTTCACACTTATAAATCATGTGTTGCCTTGTGATATTAGGCAAACCAAGTACACTTTGGTCCCTGCAAATCTGTTTGAGTGTCCTCTCACCAATGTGAGCAAGCCTTTTGTGCCATATCTCCAACTCTGTTAGAGTTTGAGATCCATAGCTAAACAAAGCTATGTTCTTTGTATCTTCCACTTCAAAAGTGAAAAGCCTTCCTGTCTTTTCTCCTTTGGCAATCCTTCGAAAGCCTCGCCTTGGGTCTTCAACATATGCTCCAAATCGATTGAATCTAACCTGCAATCCTTTTTCAACAATCTGTCCAACACTTATTAAATTTTTGGTAATTGTAGGGACATACAAGACTTTGCTTAAGAGGTTCATATTCCCATCTGATGTCTTCACATTACCTATCTTCTCCACTGAGTGCTTTGTGTCATCTCCTGTCTGCACTTCATGCTTGTTATGAGGATTTTCCAAATCAGAAAGTAAAGCCACATTTCCTGCTACATGGTTCGAGCATCCCGAATCAATGTAAAATATGTGATCATCATCCTTACCCTTCTTCGCTGATAGATTCATAATCAATAATGAATCTTCTTGACTTTGGTCCTCTGCATAGTTATTGTAATCTCTTCTTCCTCTATGGCCACTTTGATAGTTGTTGTTGTTGTTGTTGTAATTGTTGTTGTAGTAGTTGTTGTTGTTGTAGCCTCCATTGTATCTACCTCTATTTGATCCATAGCCACCTCTATTGAATCCTCTTCCTCTTGAGTTCCTCGAGTTCCTGAAACATTCTTCAGTAGTATGGTTAGATAAGCCACATATGTTGCAACGTTGAGATGATTGGAATCTCCCCCTGCCTTGCTTTCCACCTCTGCCTCTTCCTTTAGCTCTTCCTCTACCTGCAAAGTTTGCTTGGAAAGAGCTTCCTTCATCTTCATTCTTCCTATTCTTTGACTTGTCCTTGACCTTAGCTTTATCAGAATATAAGGCAGAAGTTTGATTACCTCTTGAGGACTCACCACCTTTGCTAATCTTTGCTTCATGAGTGAAGAGTTGGCCCATGAGTGTGTTGAGGTCGGGTACATGCATATCCATGTATAAATCCATGGCTGTTGTGAATGACTCCCACTTGTCATCTGCTTTGATTCCATTCATGATTTGTCTTATGATTTGCTCCTCTTCAATTACCTCTCCAATGCTTCCAAGTTGGTCGGAAATCTCCTTCATCTTTGTGACATAATCAGTCACATTTTGCTTCGGGCTTTTCTTCATTGTTGTGAACTCCATCCACAATTGGTTCTTCCTTGCTCGAGTGTTGGAAGAGAAGAAAGAAGCAAGTGCATTCCAGGTTTCTCTTGATGTCTTGCATCCCTTGACATGAGGTAAAAGAAAATAAGAGATTGAGTTTAGAATATAGGACCTTGCAAGTGCATCCTTCGAACACCAATTCGAAAGTCCTTCCACTTCTTCATGTGATGGTTGCCCTTTGTTCCTCATGGTTGGCATTGCTTCATCTCCGGATATGAATCCATATAGATTCCTCCCTTGAAGGTAAGCCTCCATCCTTAGAGACCATGCCGGGTAGTTGTTTCGATCCAATTTGTCAATTGTTGATGGAAATCCATCTCCCATGTTGCTTGACTATGCTCTGATACCACTGTGAAGAGAGATGGTGGATGCAATCCAAAGATGAGTAGGTGCTGCTACAACCAGCTTCACACCAGCCAACTGAGACTTCAGAGTTGATTAGTAGACCCTTTGAGCTTCCTAAATCCACCAAAATATCAGCCAAGTACTTTGGAACATGTATCCCAAAAGTTTAAGTCAAGACAGACTAGTTGCGAAATGACTAGCTCGCAAAACTTGCTATTTTTGGACATACACCTGCTGGAAAAAATGAACAGTGCTCTCAACCTGGAAGGAATTAGGAAAATTCCTTTTGGGCATAGCAAATAGACTTAGCAAGCTTCCCAATCCAAATTAAAACACTTCAAATGATGGACTGAGCACTGAGAACAAGTTTCATCAACTTCTCAAACATTCCCACAATTCTCGGGGCTCTGCAGAGATAGACCAGTGAGCCGTAAAATGCATATATCTCCCAGAATATTAGTCCAATGACCATGAAAATTTATAGGTACAAACTAGACAGTACGAGCTATCCAATGCACTTTAAAACACTGACAAAGGTTCAGTAAAACTCGAGATATGACCTTCTGAAGTTACTGCTCTGAGTGAGTATAACAGAGAACAAAACAGAGAAGTAGATGATGATAAATGTCTTGGAGGGAGTTTTGAATTCGAATTCGAATGGCTCCACCTAAAAGTGATCCCCAAAGTTAGGAGAGATTCCCTCAGCTCTAAATTTTGTGGTTTTAGGTAGTTAGAGCCACGAATTTGCTTTTACATCATGCATGAGGTAAGCCATTATTTTCCTTTTTTCGTTTTCCATTTACAAGAGATAAAATGAACTCTTTTACAAGAGGTGTTCACATGACTACTTATGTGACTTACAAATGAGGATGATATCAAATATATCAAGCATGTAGGCTTGGGTAAAATGCACCAACAAAGAGCAACATAGATTGTCCCTCGCAGCAGGAAAAGCTCTCATGAACCAAATCCTTGAGGAGGAAGGTGTAGACGAGCAATACCGTGCCACACTTGATATGATATCTGATGCTTTAGGTACCTGAGACGGTGCATACCGCCCTTGCACAAGCACGAAGAATGGAGCGAAGATACGGCAGACGTCCCCCTCGATCAGGAAAACAGATGAATGTATTAGTATCAGAACCACAAGGCACATCCACAACCATGGGCACATCACACACTGTTCATGATACTGAGGAAACCCATACATCAAGTGCACCTCCGTCACCCCCTTTGCCACCCTTGCCTCCAACTCCACCACATTCACCTCCCACAACCAGGGTAACCACTACTGTCACCGCCTCCGAGTCCACTACCCATACCGAAGCGTAGACTGTCAGTCAACCCACACAAGCCACACACCCTATCTCCACCTCTCTTGTCTATACGGCCACTGACATAGTAATTCTAACCGCAGCCACAGAAAACCTCATTCCCCCGATCACACTTCCTGGCAGTTCGTATTCACAATTGCACACACCACTGTACACTTTCACCACTATCACCGCACCCACAATTCCCATGTTCACAATCACTCCCACCACTGCATCCACTTTTGATTTTATGGACATATCACCCACCTCCACACCTCTCCCTCCCCCCCTATACCCACCATCTCCCATTCCCCCACCTCCCACTTCACCATTTTCCAACACCACATCCACACTCCCCTTCCCCTTCCCCTTCCCCTTCCCTTCTGCATTCAACACCCTTCCCGCATCCACCCCTATTAATAATGTATTTAATAATATGTATCAGTGTATGTCTCAACTACAACAGCACTACCAACATCTTGATAACCAACATACGAGACTCTTCCGAAGCCATGAAGAACTTCAAGTACGATTCATTGATGTAGAAAGGGAAAAGCGGCTACTACAACAACAACAGTATGTCACTTTACATGAACAACATGAGCAGTTAGTAGCCAATCCACCCCAATCAGATGCAGAAGAAAAACAACAAATGGATGATCTGCTACACTCCCAGATAACAGAGAATCTCAAGCTTCGACACAACCTGGCCCTCTTACGCAAACACATGTCTACTGCACTCGAGGAGAATAAACGACTACAGAAACAAAACGAAGAAAACTTGGAAGCAGCCATGGAGGGTTCCCCACAGGAAATCGACCCAGATAGATTCAAGGCCATACCCTCAGCGAATATGCAAACTGTGTTGGAAACCCATGCCGACCTCCTGGAAGCCCATGCAGCATTAGAAAGAGAAAGAGATGACCTATTAAAGCAGCTGGCAACCCAGCATGAGTCACCAAGCAAAGTCACAACCGCAATTGACACGTGTGAAGAAGTCGAAAAACTCAGAGCAAAACCAGAAGAATTACGAAGTAAAGTCATGCAATACGAGCGTCAACCTTCGCCTCTTGTAGAGCCCGAGCCTGAAGACTTAGTGCCAATTGAAATAGAGGAAACCTTCGAAGACCCATATGTTCCCATGCCTGCACCAGGGGGCAAGCAAACAGAAGAGGGCATGGACACCATCGAGATCGAGGCTCCTGAATGGATGCAGAGGTTAGAGAAAGTGGCCACAACCCTTGATGACAGAGTGGCAGTTCAGATAGCGTCTATGTCACGTTTGGAAGAGGTAGCCATAAAATCGGATTACTTTAGAAACCTCTCCCATCATTGGTGGATCGGCACATCTGACGACTTGTATGTTCCTTTCTGTGTCTTAATGGCGGATTACAATGCTGAAATCAAGCACCACACCTCAAAAGAACCAACCTCGGCTACACAATTTGCACCGGACGACATCCCAGCAAGTGCCAAGCAGGGAAATATACACCAACCTACGTGGAGGATTCGTCTGCTGGAAACCTACCCTGAGATGGTAAGGACATGGAATAACATGCCTTTGTATATCAAATACAACCCATGCTACTGCCCTGTATTTCGAAGAAGGTCGTGGCCAGAATACACAAAAACTGTGCTGACAACCAAAGGATGCGAGAAATGGCTCAATTATGTCTACTTAGCACCACCTAAGGGCCAACCTACCATATGATATATGATTTCGACGATTCGGCATTGGGGGATCCGGTTCAAAAATGTACCTGATGTCATGGCCTAAATGTGTTCTTAAAATTTTTGAACTTATGTTGGTCACCTTCAGAACCTTCAAGAATGTCAAGGAACCTCATCTGTCAGCTTTGTAATCAGGACCTTGTCTACAACATGAGCGCAACACCATCTATTAATGTTGTATATGCATGGCACGCGCGTATTAAGTATCTACCAACCTGCTTCAAACAGACGTTTAAAGAAATGTTTGTCACGGGATTCTGGGAATATCATTCAGAGATATTCACTCCCAGACCATCGCATTTATTGCAGTTGTTTGCGGTGGAACAAGCTCTCCATTCAGAAAAGTTACGTATATCACATCCAGAGGTTCCCGGGCCGGTAGATTGGGATGCTCTACTCACGGACTTGGCCAAAGGGTTGAGAATTGTAGAACATCACTTAGCACAAGACGTTGTAGAATACTACATCCAACGACCCACCCAACAAGGGTCTGTCAGGGACGACAGACACGAGAGAGGGGGGGGGGTGTTGGAACTGAAGGACTCACAAGGCAAGGAAGCTTACGAAGGGAGTCAGAGAGGAGGGAAGGCACAAGCAGACAGGGTAGTCAATGACGATCTGGCAAGTAGGCCAATATTTTTTCAGGACACAAAAGCATATCGAAGAGGTGGACACACAAGGAGAAGGAGCAAGTAGGGAGCTCGAAGATATGTATGTCAAATCGTTAGAAGAAATCCCTACAACAATAGTGATTTTCATCACTAAGAGCCATTGTAGATACCATTTCATATTTTTTTAGCTCCATTTTGTGCAAGCCAAGGAGTCCTTGAGCTTGAGGAGCATTAGAAGTAGCTACCTACCAATTTTCATAATTTTTAGACTTCATTTGAGTCTTCAAATAGGCTCTAGAACCTAATTTTTAACTAGGCCGGACACTAGGTCTGGACACGGCCAAAACCTAGTCAAAAACTATAAATAGAGCTAGAGAGCTCATTTTTGAAGCTAGCTTGTAATTGATCTAGACTTGTATGAGCACTTTTGAAGTAATCTAAAAGAACTCCATTGTCTCTCTCTTTGTCTTACCTTGAGCGCGCGTGTGTGTGCATGGTAGTGTGCTTCTCACTCACGCACTTGTGCCTTCACTTGCTCGAGGTCATCATACCATCCTGACGTCTTCCCCGATTGACATTAAAGGAGGTGCTACTCATCACTGAGCTACACAAGGACTAGAGGCAGCCATAACATAACAATTTGATGCAAAAGAGGCACTATGAGAGCCTAAACGAGTATGGTATGATAGAGGTGCATCTAATTTGATGTCATGCAAAGTCTACACCAGCCATTTTGGCATAGTTTTTACCTCCTCAATATCAACTCTCTCATCAACAAGTGCATCATGTGAATCTGCATCATCACATGAAACATGTAAAGGCTGAGAAGTTGCCTCATTACGACCAACACTAGAATGTCCACCTATAAAAAGAGGCAAAAAAGTATCATACATGTTTTTGGAGCTAACAAATGTCTCTTTCATACATGAAAGTAAAGGTTGAATAGCATCTTCTGCAAAACAACATCACATGTAACCAAAATGTGTTTAGCCTATGGATGATACAGATGATAGCCTTTGCTTTTAGAACTGTACCCAACAAAAATACATTTTATTGGTTTATCATTCAATTTCTTGCGATGTTATGCATGCACTAATGCATATGTGAGACAACCAAAAACACGCAGATGAGCAACAGATGGCTTGCAACCATGCCAAGCCTCATATGGAGTGATGGAGTGCAGTGTTTTAGTGGGACACCTGTTAAGTACATATGCTGCACACATAATAGCCATAAGCCAGAAACTATGTGGTAAAGCCTCACTCTTGACCATACACCTCACCATTTCCATGAGTGACCTGTTCTTCCATTCAACAACTCCATTCTATTGAGGTGTATGTGGAATTGTACACTAATGTTTTATCCCATGTTCAACTAGAAATGCATTAAAGTCAGAAGACATATATTCCCCCCTTGAGCAGAATAGAAGGCACCCATTTTTCATGTTGACAGATTTTTAGCCAAAAACAAAAACTGTTTGAAACAAATAAACACTTTGGACTTTGCTTCAAGTGAATATACCCATGCATGACTAGAAAAATCATCAATTAAAGTCACGAAGTAAAGATAGTTCCCAAAAGAAGGTGTCTGCATAGGACCACATACATCACTATGAACAAGCTACAATTTCTTAGTAGCTCAAACCGAACCATCTTTTGGGAAGGAGGAATGCTGTAGTTTGCTTAGAATAGAGACTTCAGAGTCATGTTTTCTTGGTGCCTTAAGTTTGTTGAAAGAGGGCACCATTTCAGATTTTTGTAGGCATAGCAAACTAGCAAAATTCATATGTCCAAAGCATGCATGCCAAAGCTTTCCATTTGACATAGCCTCAAAATCATGTACTGTACATGCTGAATCATTCGCACATTTTTCATAGTCTATGAGCTTATACAACCCATGACATAAAATCCTAGAAGCCATAATCATATTTCCATTTGACAGATCATGAACTATACATCTGTCATCAACAAATTTCACAGCCAAGGCAATCTTGGCTAATGCAAAAACAGATAACACATTTTCCTTGATCCTTGGCACAAATAAAGCATGTGAAAATGTAAAAGAACTACCATCAGTGCTAGTCAGAATGATCTTACCAATTCCCATGACAGGATAAGAGAAATTGTTGGCACTTGTGATAGTAATTTCCTGTAGAGGAAGGCTCAAGTGAAGTGAAGATACTACACTATGAGGTAATATGTTTGGTTTCCCCACTATCAAAGTACCAAACATTTGAATCTACTGTAGACATACAACTGCTCATCAGAAGATGGGTCAAAATTGCAAACAGTAGTAAATGCCCATTCCTCATTTTGCAAAAGATTAGTAGACTCTGTTTTTAGTGTAGAGGCCTTTGCAACAAGCATTCCAACCTCTTTTGCAGCTAGTTTTGGAGAGTTCTCTATGATATGATCGTTTCCTTTATAGTACTTACAAAAGAATTTTCGCTTTTCTGATTTCTTCTCATCTTTATCTTCCTTCTTCAAATGTGTAGCACTTGTAGATTTCTGCTTACTAGTAGATGAGCTCCATTGACCTTTGCACTTCTAATTAGCCAAGAAAGATTGATCTGCAACATGCCTAATGGACCTATTCTGCCTAGACTGATCTTCCTACAACAGAGCAGAGACTAGCTCCACAAATGTCAAGGCATTTGGATTGCCTTTCATCATCAAATGAAGAGTAGAAGCAAACCTTTGATATGAATCAAGAAGACCATTCAAAATGGTCTACACAAGTGAGCTATCTGGTATGACTTCATCAGCAGAAATCAATTGTTCCTTCAAGTCTTTGATCTTTGTCAAAAAAGTCTTCATAGAATCACCTTCATTCATATGCTCACTCTCCGACTATTTTCGGGGGTAAGCAACACAAGCCTCATTCCTAGCCTAGTACAATGTGGTAAGTGTATCCCAAGCATCCTTAGCTATTCTGCAAGAGCGAGAGTGAGGAATAATGCCATGTTTGATAGACAAGGCTATCAATGCATGTGCCTCAACATTTCTACCATCCCAACAAAGTTGTTCTATAGTAGGTGCAGTAGAAACTCTAGCATGAACAAGAAGATGAAGAATATTGTCATCTTCAATGTCATCAATGTCAACTTCAATACCCCTATGTGTAGGTGCAATAGGACATTTTTCAACACCCTGCCCAATATTCCACAACATTTTGCAACCAATACATGATGCATCATATGAGCCCACAATTGAGTAATTCGTACCATCCAACTTATCCTCAACAACCAACATATGAAATACATCACTACTTTCAGACATGGCATTGACTAAAATACCCTGATGCAGAAAAATGACTTTATATGAAAAAGTTGAGCATAACTACCCTAACGAGTTCTGCTAAACCTATAGGAGACTTGGTTACACTTATACTAATGAACGGAATCCTGTATATATCTTTGGCACAAAAAGACAAAATAGCCTACAGAAGCCCTACAATAGTGCCTTTGGAGGCCAAAATGAGGTCAAATCACGATTTCAACATGACACAACAAAGGTATTTTGATCTTCTAATCACCATGAGTATGCTCACCAAATTTTGTGCGATTCTGAGACTATGACCAGAGGGGTGTCAATGATGCCCTAGATGAAGCGGTGACCTACTCTAATACCAATTGTTGGAGTTCGAGGTCTGCAGAAGCGCGCAAACAACTCAAGGAAGAAGAAGAAGGTTGGAGCACAACACACAATGTTGAATGTATTACCACTAGAATGTACAAAGATAAGTAACTTGTTAGGGCTATATGCGTATATTCAAGTCGAGGGAAAAAACCTCCTAAAGAGGGAAAAAGTGCCACGGTGGTCCTAGTGTGTTCACACACATCACTATCTAAATATATCAAAAGTATAGTCCATCTCCTACAATCATCAACAAAATATGCATAATACCTTAGTTGTGATATATATCGTTCCTTGTTTGGTCCTCACACATTAGTGTGAAAATGCTCCAAGATTTCTACATGAATATGACATTTCTTGGAAAAGTTGACTATGAGACTAGTCAAATTGACATGTGCTGCATTTATAAGTCATAAATTGTTTCATGATATTTGATAATGCAAGTACACTTTAATTTCTACTACTTTGGTCCAAGGACATGTCCCCAATGTGAGCTAACGTTTTATGCCAAAACTTCGAAGTTTGATAGAGTTTGTGTACTGTAATTGACCAATGCTATGTTGTTTGTGGATTGACAATCACTGATGAATAGCCTACCTATCTTTTGATGTTTGTCACTCTTCTTGAATCCTTGATATGAATCACCTACATAAATTTCATACCTTGTAAATATCACATACAATCCCCTCTCCACAATCTCTCCTAAACTTATTAAATTCTAGGTAATGTTAGGTACATAGAGAACTCTGCTTAATAACTTCATATTACCATTTGATGTCCTCAATTTCCAATGCTTTCCACAAGGTTCCTCGTGTCATCTCAGGTTTATAGTTCATGCTTGTTTTGGGGGTTTTGAAGGTTTGAAAGTAGTACAACATTCCCTTTTACATGATTCGAACATTTAGAATACGTATAGAATACATGTTCATCTAATATACCTTCTTTCATAGTCATATTCATTTGTAGAATTAAGTCTTCTTATGCTTGACCATTAGTATAGTTGTTGTAATATATTCTTCCATTATAACTTCCTTGGTAGGTGTTGTTGAATTTGCTATTGCTAGTGTAGCCATAGTTGTGATTCTATCTACTTTAGGGGATCCATATCTTCCTATACTGAATCTTCTTCCTCTTTGGTTCCTTTGCTTCTTGAAACAATGCTCAATGATATGATTTGTAATTTGACATATTTCAGAAGTTAAGAAGAGTTATGATATCGCCTTCTTTGAGTACCTCCCTCTACTTGAAAAGTTAGCTTGGGAGGTACTTGCTTTCTCATTAGACTTCTTCCCTTTTTGTTTAACATCTTTACTTCTACCTTTATTAGTGTAAAGGATAGAAATCTAATTACTTTTTATGTATCTCCATTCTTCATAAGCTTGGCTTCATGAGTGAAGAGTTGTCCCATGATTGTGGTGACATCTTGTATTTACATGTTCATATATAAGTTCATTGAAGCAATGAATGCTTCCCACCTATCATCTGCATTGATTCCATTGATGACTTGTGTGAATATTTTGTCTTCATCTATGATCTCTCTAGTGCTTCCTAATTGGTGATCTTTATCCTTTATCTTGGTAAAAAATTTGATGGCACCATAATCATATTTCTTTTTGAGAGAGGTGAACTCCATCCATAGTTCGTTCTTCTTTGCTCTAGTGCTTGAAGATAAGCTTACTGCAATTCCATTCTAAGTTTCTTTTTCACACCATGCATATCAACCTTTCTTGCTATCTATAAATATATCCATACGTATTTCGTCCTTGCAAATATGCTTCTATCCTTAAAGACCATGATTAGTAGGTACTTTAATCCAAATTGTCAATTGAAGAAGGAGAACTCTTACCCATAAATTATATGCTATGATGAATTTCTTATATGACTACAAGGAGGTGATGGTAGAGAAGAGTGCTGAGAGGGCCTTTTCAAAAACCTTATCTACACCCTTCTATTTCTTGTTTGCATACACTAAAACACATCCTATGCTTAAAAAGGATGCATAAATATGACCATAGCGCTTTTGAACAATGATGTGACATTTTTGAGTCAAGATACACTAATTTTAGAGTCAAAAAATAATAAGGAAACCTTCATTTTAAGTAAGAAGGGACTGAGAAAAAAAATTTAGTACTCCTAACTTGGTAAGATTTGAGCCAAATACTTTTGAACAGCTTCAAAGAAGAATGTAAGCAAACTATTCCAAGTTATATCATGAATTTGGAGTGACAAGAGAGTGAGCAATATGCTTATGAACTCACATGTCTGATCATGATATTTTAGAAAGCATATGCATAGTGAGAGAGAGTGATTCATATCTCTATATAGAAATCTTTAAAAATCAAAATATTTCATACACAATTTTAAAATGGTGTTATCTTTATGGCCCAAGAATTTAATGAGACAATGTAGTTGTAGGTTCACTTCAATGACTCTCAGAAGTGTGAAGACTTGACAAGTAGACAAAAATCAGTACATAGTACTTGATGATGAGAATGAGAAGTGGATCAGTGTGCTTTTTGCAAGCATTTGAGTCACACACACAATAGTCGTTGTGAAAGCTGCCCTTTATATAGCCTCACAACTAGAAGTTGCCAAAGTTGACTAATTCTTGCTCAACAAAGATATGCATGAGCTGCCAAGCATGAAGTAAAAAGCATTATTTTGATGCATGAATTGTTGGAGTTAGACATCTGTGGAAGCATGTGAACAACATTGGAGCATAATACACAATACTGAATGTATTACAACTAGAATGTACAAAGATAAGTAACCCGCTAGGGCTATGGGTGTATATACAAGTCGAGGAACAAAAAACCTCCTAAGGAGGGAAAAAAGTGCCCCAATGGTCCTAGTGTGTTCACACACATCACTACCTAAATATATCAACAAATCCCCCCCCAGGGGTGATGTGGTGAACAAGGAGCTAACACTCATGTAAAAGGAAGGGCCAAGCTATGTGGAATCAATCCACAAAAGGAAGTAAGCCTAGAGCTTTGCGGAAAGCTTCAAACTTCTCCCTAGGCAGAGCCTTCGTGAAAAGGTCTGTAATGTTCTACTACGTGGGCACATATGCCAAGCTGATCTCTCCAGTAGAGAACCTCTCCCTGGCCTAATGATAATGCACCTCAATGTGCTTAGTGTTGTTGATATATTTAGGTAATGATGTGTGTAAACACTCTAGGATCATCGGGGCACTTTCTTCCCTCTTTAGGAGGTTTTTCCCCCTCGCTTGTATATATGCCTATCGCCCTAATGGGCTACTTATCTTTGTACATTCTAGTGGTAATACATTCAATATTATGTGTTGTGCTCCAAGCCTCTTCTTCTTCCTTGTGTTGTTCACGTGCTTCCAGAGAACATCTAACTTCAACAATTGGTATCAGAGCAGGTTGGTGCTTCATCAAGGGTGTTGTCGACACCCTTTCGATCACAGTCTCAGAATCACACAAAATCTGGATGCATACTCAAGGTGATTAGGAGATAAAAAAGGCTTTGCTTTGTGGTGCCAAAATCGTGATCTGAGCTCGTTTCGGCCTTTGAACGCACCATCATAGTGCTTGTGCAGGATATTTTGTCTTTTTGTGCCAAAGATATATACTAGTTTTGGATTGCCAATATAAGCATCTCAAAGTCTGATAGAGGACTAGTAGAACTCATTTGGGTAGTTCTGTTCAACTTTTTCAAATACAATCATTTTTCCGCATCAAGGTATTTTAGTTAGTGGCCATGGCTAAAAGAAGTGATGTATTCTGTATGTTGGCTATTGAGGATGAGTTGGATGGTACCAATTATCTGTTGTGAGCTTATATGATGCATTATGTATTGGTCGTAAAAGGATGATGGAATATTGTGCAGGGTGTTGAAAGATGTCCTCTTACACCTATGAATACAGGTACTACAAATACAGGTACTACAAATATGGGTACTAAAGCTAATGCAGATGGTGTCAAAGATGGTGATATCCTGCAGATTCTTGTTTGTGCTGTTGTTTCTGTTGCACGTACTATAGAGCAAATTCATTGGGATGGTAGAGATGCTTAGCTATCAAACATGCCATTATTCCTCACATTTGCTCTTGTAGAGGAGCTAAGGATGCTGGGGATACACTTACCACATTGTACCAAGCTAGGAATGAGGCTCGTGTTGCTTACCTCCAAAAACAGTTGGAGAGTGAACACATGAATGAAGGTGATTCTATGGAAAATTTTCTTACAAAGATCAAGGATTTGAAGGAACAGGTGATTTGTGCTGATGAAGTCTTTCTTACAATTCACATGTGCAGACTATTTTGAATGGTCTTCGTGACTCATATCTGAGTTTTGCTTCTACTCTTTGTTAGATGATGAAAGGTAATCCAAAGGCCTTAACATTTGAAGAGTTAGTTTCTATTCCATTGCAGGAAGATTAGTCTAGGTAGAACATGTCTATTATGTGTGTTGTAGATCAAGCTTTCTTGGCTAGTGAGAAGGGCAAAGGAAAATGCAGCTCTTCTACTAGAAAGCAAAAATCTGCTAATTCTGCACAATCAAAGAAGGAAGATAAAGATGAGAAGAAATCAGAGAAGCAGAAATTGTTTTGCAAATATTGTAAAGAAAATGATCATGTCATTAAGAGCTGTCCAAAACTCGTTGCTAAAGAGGCAAAGAAGAAAGAGACCGGAATGGTTGTTGCAGAGGCCTCTACACCGAAAACAGAGTCTGCTAATCCTGTGCAGGATGAAGAATGGATATTTACTACTATTTGTAGTTTTGATCCTTCTTCTCATGAGCAATGCATGCCTACAATAGATTTAGATGTTTGGTACTTTGATAGTGGAGCGACCAAACATATTACCTCGTAGCACACTTTCTTCTCTTTACTCGAGCTTGCCTCTATAGGGAATCCTATTACATGCACAAACAACTCCTCTTATCTTGTTACGAGAGTTGTTAAGATCATTCTGACTACTACTAATGGTAGTTCCTTCACTTTATTAGATGGTTTATTTGTGCCAAGGATTAAGAAGAATCTGTATCAGTTTTGGCTTTAGCCAAGATTGGCTTGGTTGTGAATTTTGTTGATGACGAGTTTACAGTTCATGACCTATCAAATGGCGATGTGATTATGCTTCTAGCATTTTATCTCGTGGGCTATATAAGCTCATAGATTATGAAAAATTTGTGAATGGTTCAACATGTGCAGTACATGATTCTCAGGCTATCTTAGATGTAAAGCTTTGGCATGCACGCTTTGGTCATTTGAAATTTGCTAGTTTGCTATGCCTGAAAAATATGAGATGGTGTCCTCTTTGCCCAAACTTGAGGCACCCGAAAAACATGTCTGTGAAGGCTGTATTTTGGGCAAAATGTAGCATTCCTCCTTTCCAAAAGATGGTTTAGTTTGGGCTACTCATAAATTGCAGCTTGTACATAGTGATTTCTGTGGTCCTATGCCGATACCTTCTTTTGGAAACTATCTTTATTTTGTGCCTTTCATTGATGATTTTTCCAGGCATGCATGGGTATATCCACTCAAAGAAAAGTCCGAAGTGTCTATGCGCTCCAATCCGTTTTTGGTTTTGGCTGAAAATATATTAGCATGTAATGGGAACCCTCCATTCTGATCGGGGGGGGGGATATATGTCTTCTAACTTTAATGCATTTTTGGCTGAACGTGGGATAAAACATCAGTGTACAGTGCCATATACACCTCAACAAAATGGAGTCGGTGAATGGAAGAACATGTCACGCATGGAGATGGGGAGATGTATGGTCAAGAGTTAGGGTTTATCACATAGTTTCTGTCTTGAGGCTGACATGTGTGCAACATATGTACTTAACAGGTATCCCACAAAAGCACTACAATCTATCACTACATATGAGGCTTGGCATGGTTGCAATCTATCTGATGCTCATCTGTGTGTTTTTGGTTTTCTAGCATATGCATTAGTGCCTGAACAACATCTCAAGAAATTGGATGATAAAGTAGTAAAATGTATTTTTGTTGGGTACAATTTTGAGACCAAAGGTATCCTCTATATCATCCACAGACTAAACGCATTTTGGTTATCCATGATGTTGTTTTTGTGGAAGATGCTATTTATCGCTTACTTTCATGTACAAAGGAGCCAAATCTAGAGAGTGTACTGGGCCTCTTTAGCATGCTCATGATCATAAATAACCACCTATGTTGATTGGAACATGATCCACTAATCAATGGATCAAAACAGATACGTAGACAATCAATCCAAGACAAAAGACTTGCTATTCTTGTCTATACACTTGTTCAGTATTTGGAATAGTTCTCTGAGTATAGTGGCAATTAGATTAATTCTTTTTGGGAAACTCTAATTAGCTTAGATAGCTACCAATCATGAGTAATTTCATAAAAAATGATGGACTACACATTGAGAATGATTTTTAGTATTTCACAAAACCTTCTCGACATTTATGGGGTGCATCAACCAACAGACCAGAGAGTAGAGATGTGTTAATATCTCACAATCCAGAGAAGAAATGATAATGAGACTTTGTAGTCATATAAAAGGCAGTATGCTGAATCTAACATGCTTTAAATCATGATAAATGATCGATCATATAGTGAGAATAAGCTCTTAGAAAGTCACTGTTTTGATGTAGTCATAGCAAAGAAGTGAAATGAGAATGTAATTATAGTATATGTATTAAATCCTATACAAATACAATATCATTGGCAATCATATATTGCTCAATGTGTGAGAGGTGAATGAGCTATGAGATAAGCTATCAATTCACAATATATTCCCTTCACAATGATCTCATAGCGATGAGATATCCCACAGGTCCTTTGATCCTCTTTTTATAGTTGTGTTTGGAGCCAATGTTTGAATTCAAATTCAAAAATTCTACCTAAAAGTGAATGCTAAAGTATAGGATATATTCTCTCATTAATCTACTACCAAATGAATCGGTAATTAAAGCTTCCTAACTCCACATGGTTGTAGAACACTTTTACAAAGGTAAATGTGAAGGACTTTTACAAGACGTTGATCATATAGAGTCTCATATGGGTTATGCCAATAAACCAAGTATGTGGGTTTGGCTTCTATTGCACCAACAGATGCATCATATAAGCCCATAATGGGTAATTTATAACATCCAACTTATCCTCAATAGCCAACATACAGAATACATCACTGCTTTGAGCCATGGCCACTGATTAAAATACCCTCATGTAGAAAATTGACTGTATCTCAAGAAATTGAATAGAACCACACTGTCGAGTTTTGTTAAACTTGTAGCAGACTTTGAGATGCGTATATTGGAAAACCGAAACTTGTATATATCTTTGGCACAAAAAGACAAAGTAACCTGCATAAGCATTGTGATAGTGCATTCGGAGGTCGAAACAAGCTCAGATCGTGATTTTGGCACCACAAAGTGAAGCCCTTTTGATCTCCTAATCACCTTGAGTATACTCACCAAATTTTGTGTTATTTTGAAACTACGACTAGATGGGTGTTGATGATGCCCTAGATGAATTGATGAACTGCTCTGATACGAATTGTTGGAGTTAGACGTCTACAAAAGCATGTGAACAACACAAGGAAGAAGAAGAAGCTTGAAGCACAACACACAATATTGAATGTATTACCACTAGAATGTACAAAGATAAGTAACCCGTTAGGTCTATGGGCATATATACAAGCTGGGGGAAAAAAACCTCCTAAAGAGGGAAAAAAGTGCCCCGACAGTCCTAATGTGTTCACACACATAATAATCTAAATATATCAACATGAATGTCATAGGAATCAACCTAGTTTGGGTAAGAAAAAGTAAGCAAATCTAGTACTAAGTAAGAAAAAGTAAGTAAATCTAGCAATAATGATCCTTGTTGGGATCCAACAATACAGGTTGTTGGGAACCACTCAAGTAGTGAAAGATGCATTCAAGTTCCCACCAATGCATGACATCCAGGCAATGTAAAGACCTCATCATCTGAGAGACAAGAAACCAAATATCAAGTTGCGATATGCATAGGTAAATCAAGCATCCAACAACATGCTGATATAGGACAACATCATGAAGACTCAACTCTAAACCTATTTCTATGGGGGTGGCAAAAGGTTTGCAATCTTCAAGGCCAAAGTGCTGCAAAAAGTTTTCAATATATTTTCTTTGAAAAAAAATGGTACCCGCATCAACTTGCATAAAGTCAAAGCCAAAATAATGATGCAAGTGTCCCAAATGTGACATTTCAAAAGGGGCATAAAAATCAGCCTTACATTCTAAAATATGCTTCTCATTAGGACTAGTAACCAGCATGTCATCAACCTATACAACAATGATGAGAAGTACATCATCTACATGCTTAACATATAAGGTGATCTCAATTGGACTATTGTCAAGGCCATATGCTAGCAAGAAGGCATGCGTCATTTCATACCAAGAACGTGATGCTTTCTTTGGACCATAAAATACTATTTTTGGCCTGCATACTTTGTTTTCATGCCCTTTCTAGAAAAAAGACCCTAGCCAAAAAAACATATAGTTCTTCATTTAACTCACCGTTCAAAAATGTAGATTTGATGTCCAACTACTTGAAATTCCAACCATGATGAGCTGTAAGTGCACAAATGCTACAAAACAATCGTCATTCTTCATTGGGAGAAAAGGACTCATCAACATCCATGCCTCTCCCTTGAACATAACCTTTGGCAACAAGCCTCGCGGTATACCTATTTCAAGAGGCTTATGTTTTAGCTTGTATACCCATTTCCTGCCAATAGCCTTTTTGCTTTGTGGTAAATGAAATGATGAATCACATAAAGACCCAATACCATTCTTCATAATAGCGTCATATTTTGATTCCCTATCATCCATCCAATTTGTTGAATTTTGTGCTTATCAAAAATAGAGGCTCATTCTGATGACAAAGACTAGAGATCGCAATTTCATAACAATCATATGCAAATGAAGAATTATGATAGCCTGAATGGATATGATATAAAAACCTTTCATCTAATTTGCTATCTCTTAAGGTATGGAGTGGCCATTTAGGCATAGTTTTAGCCTCTTTTATGTCAGTCTTCACATCAACAAGTTCATCATGTAAATCTGCATAAAAAATGGAACGATCTACATTATCAGTTGGAACCTATAATGCCTAAAAAGTCTCCTCATTTGGATTTGCACTTGACTATCCACCTATAAAAAGAGGGAGAAAAGTTTCATACACATTGGTCAAGCTAATTGATGTGTCCTTGGTACATGAAATTAATGTTTAAATTGCATCTTTCACAGAAACAATCTCACGACTAACTAGAATGGGTTGTCTATGGATGATGCAAAGGATAGCCTTTGCTTTTCAATCTGTATCCAATTTCCTAGGTTGTTCTTCAGGCACTAACGCATATGCTAGACAATCAAAGATAAGTGGATAAGCAATAGATGGATTTGGACCATGCTAAGCCTCATATCGAGTGATTGATTGAGGTGTTTTGGTGGGACACTAGAAAAGTACATATGTCGTACACATAACCACCGGAAGCCAAAAGTTATGTGGTAAAGCTTGACTTTTGATCATACAGCTTGCCATGTCCATGAAATATGTGTTCTTTCTTTCAACAACTCCATTTTGTTGCGCTTCATATGGCAATATAGACTAAAATTTTTTCCCATGCTAAACGTGAAATGTCTTAAAATTAGAAGATATGTATTCTCCACCTCCATAAGAATGGAGGGTATCCAATTTACATGCTTATACATTTTCAGCCATAGCAAGGGACTATTCAAACCACATAAAAAATTTGGACTTTGCTTTCAATTGATACACCCATAGGCACAAACTATAGGTAGTTCCCAAATTAAGGTGTTTGGATAATCCATAGACAGTAGTATGAAGAAGCTACAATTTATTAGCAACTCAATCTGAAGGATCTTATGGAAAGGTGGTGTTGAAAAGAAAGGTCAAACCTTAAGAGCATGTGGACCCTTTGAATGGAAGAAACTTGAAGCAATGTGAAGCATGAAGCCAAGCACCACTACTAGTACTCAAATGTGATTTTCTTTTTAAGGAAGTTCGGTTATAGCCTACTCTCTCAAGCTTAATGATATATAAAGACCAATTGTACAAGTGAATAGGCCTAGCGCCCATGGGACTCGCTAAATCCCTAAAAGTTGGGGTTCCTACAAAACTTTGTAGAACTAGACAACATTAGAAGGATGGTTCATAACTCTTTCGTGCCCCTCATAGGGGGCCCAATTAAATTTTAATCTTGTTACTCGAGCAAGAACACTCTATGATGTCTAAATGGCAGAGATTTCTTACAATTGGAATTTTTCTTGCCTAAACGGAAAAACGATTATTTCATTGAACATTCTTAAAGAGGGTTGTCAAAGTTGGTAGCACATGTTGATATATTTAGGTAGTGATGTGTGTGAACACTCTAGGATCGCCAGGGCACTTTTTTCCCTCTTTAGGAGGTTTTTTCTCCCCGGCTTGTACATACGCCTATTGCCCTAGTGAGCTACTCATCTTTGTACATTCGTCGCTTCATCTAAGGTGCTATCGACACTCCTCCGGTTGCAATCTAGAATCGCATGCATGTTTTCGAGATCAAAACTGCTTTGCTCTGTGGTGCCAAAATTGCGATCTGGGCTCGTTTCAATCTCTGAATGCACTATCACAGTGCTTGTGCAGGCTATTTTGTCTTTTTGTGCCAAAGGTATATACCAATTTCCATTCGCCAGTATAAGCATCCCAAAGTCTACTATAGGTCTAGCGGAATTCGTCTGGGCACTTCTGTTCAACTTTTTGAGATACAGTGGATTTTCTGCATCAAGGTATTTTAGTCACCGACCAAGGCTGAAAGTAGTGATGTATTCCGTATGTTGGCTGTTGAGGATAAGTTGGATGGTACCAACTACCCGCTATGGGCCTATATGATGCGACATGTGTTGGTTGCAAAAGGACTGTGGAACATTGTGCAGGGTGTCGAAAAACGTCCTAATGCACCTGCAACTATTATAATTGCAGGTATTAAAGCTGATGTAGAAGGTGTCGAAGATGCTGATATTCTGCATATTCCTGTTCGTGTTGCGATTTCTTCTGCACCTACTACAGAGCAGATTCGCTGGGATGGTAGAGATGCCCAGGCACATGCATTGATAGCTTTGTCTATCAAACATGCCATTATTCCTCACATTCGCTCTTGCAGAACAGCTAAGGATGCTTGGGATACACTTACCACATTGTACAAAGCTAGGAATGAGGCTCGTGTTGCTTACCTCCGAAAACAGTTGGAGAGTGAGCACATGAATGAAGGTGATTCTATGGACAGTTTCCTAACGAAGATCAAAGACTTGAAGGAATAGTTGATTACTGTTGATGAGGTTATACTAGATAGCTTACTTGTGCAGACTGTTCTGAATGGTCTTCCTGATTCATATCAGAGTTTTGCTTCTACTCTTCGGTTGATGATGAAAGGCAATCCAAATGCCTTATCATTTGAGGAGTTAGTCTCTGTTCTGTTGTAGGAAGGTCAGTCGAGGCAGAACAGGTCCATTATGCGAGTTGCAGATCAAGCTTTCCTGGCTAATCAGAAGGGCAAAGGAAAATGGAGCTCTTCAACTAGTAAGAAAAAATCTGCTAATTCTGCATATTCGAAGAAGGAAGATAAAGATGAAAAGAAATAAAAAAAGCAGAAATTGTTTTGTAAGTACTGTAAAGGGAATGATCATTTCATAAAGAACTGTCCAAAACTAGCTGCTAAAGAGGCAAAGAAGAAAGAGGCTGTAATGGTTGTTGTAGAGGCCTCTACACCAAAAATAGAGTCTGCTAATCTTGTGCACGAAGAAGAATGGGAATTTACTACTGTCTGTAGTTTTGACCCATCTTCTCATGAACAATGCATGTCTGCAGTAGACTCAGATGTTTTGTATTTTGATAGTGGGGCAACGAAACATATTACCTCGTAGCACAATTTCTTCTCTTCACTCGAGCCTGCCCCTACAGGGAATACTGTTACATGCGTCAACAACTCGTCTTATCCTGTTATGGGAGTTGGTAAGATCATTTTGACTACTGCTAATGGTAGTTCTTTCACTTTGTCAGATGCTTTATTTGTGCCAAGGATCAAGAAGAACTTGTTATCAGTTTCTGCATTAGCCAAGATTGGCTTGGTTGTGAAATTTGTTGATGATAGGTGTACAATTCATGATTTGTCAAATGGCGATGTGATTATTGCTTCTGGCATTCTATGTTGTGACTGTATAAGCTCATAGACTATGAAAGATCTGTAAATGATTTGGCATGTGCAGTAAATGATTCTCAGGCTATGTCAGATGCAAAGCTTTGGCATGCACGCTTTGGTCATCTGAATTTTGCTAGTTTGCTATGCCTGTAGAAATCTAAAATGGTGTTCTCTTTGCCCAAAATTGAGGCACCTGGAAAACATGTTTGTGAAGGCTGTATTTTGGGCAAAATGTAGTGTTCGTCCTTTCCAAAAGATGGTTCAGTTTGGGCTACTCAGAAATTGCAGCTTGTACATAATGATGTCTGTGGTCCTATGTAGACACCTTCTTTTGGGAATTATCTTTAATTCGTGACTTTCATCGATGATTTTTCCAGGCATGCATGGGTATATCCATTGAAGGCAAAGTCTGAAGTGTTCATGTGCTTGAAACAGTTTTTGGTTTTGGCTGAAAATCTGTCAGCATGTAAAATAGGCACCCTCCGTTCTGATCGAGGCGGGAATATATGTCTTCTGATTTTAATACATTTTTGGCTGAACGTGGGATAAAACACCAATGTACAGTTCTGTATACACCTCAATAGAATGGAGTTGCTGAACGAAAGAACAGGTCACTCATGGAGATGGTGAGGTTTATGGTCAAGAGTCAGGCTTTACCACATAGTTTCTAGCTTGAGGCTCTCATGTGTGCAGCATATGTACTGAACAGGTGTTCCACTAAAGCGCTGCAGTCTATCACTCCATATGAGGCTTGGCATGATCGCAAGCCATCTGTTGCTCATCTCCGTGTTTTTGGTTGTTTGGCATATGCATTAGTGCCTGAACAACATCGTAGAAAATTGGATGATAAAGTAGTAAAATGTATTTTTGTCGGGTACAGTTCTGAAAGTAAAGGCTATCATCTGTATCATCCACAGAATAAATGCATTCTCGTTAGCCGTGATGTTGTTTTTGTGGAAGATGCTATTCAGCCATTGCTTTTATGTACTAAGGAGACATCTATTAGCTCCAAAGACATGTATGATACTTTACTGGCTCTTTTTACAGGTGAACAGTCTAGTGCTGGTCCTAATGAGGCAACTTCTTAGCCTTTGTAGGTTTCATGTGATGATGAAGATAATTCCATTTCTGATGCAGATGTACATGATGCACTTATTGATGAGAGAGCCGATATTGAGTAGGCAAGAACTATGCCAAAATGGCTAGTGCAGACCTTGCGTGAAAGCAAATTAGATGCACCTCTATCATATCGTACTAGATCAGGCTCTCATAGTGCCTCTTTTGCATTAGATTGCTATGCTATGGGTGCATCTAGTCTCTGTGATGAGAATGAGGCTGTTTCGTTTGATGAAGCACAAAATTCAGAAAATTGGATTGCTGCTATGCAATCTGAATATGATGCAATAATGAAGAATGGTACTTGGTCTTTATGTGACTTGCCTCCTGGCAAGAAGGCCATTGGCACTAAGTGGGTATACAAGCTAAAGCATAAACCTGATGGTACAATTGACAGGTATAAGGCTAGGCTTGTTGCAAAGGGTTATGCGCAGGAAAGAGTCATTGATTTTGATGAGACCTTTGCACCTACATGCCGTATGACTACTGTTTGGAGCATTTGTGCACTTGCATCCCATCCTGGTTGGAATGTACATCAATTGGACATTAAGACTGCATTTCTAAATGGTGAGTTGCATGAAGAAGTGTATGTTTTTCAGCCCCGTGGCTTTGTGTACAAAGGGCATGAAAACTAGGTGTGCAGGTTAAAGAAGGCATTATATGGTTTAAATCAAGCACCACGTGCTTGGTATGAGAAGATACATGCCTATCTGATTGCACATGGTTTTAAGAACAGTCCAACTGAAAGCAACTTATATGTTAAGTGTGGTAATGATGTGCTTCTGATCATTGTTGTCTATGTTGATGACATGCTGTTCGCTGGTCCTATCGCTGATTTTAAGGCTGATTTGCATGCCTCATTTGAGATGTCTGATTTGGGGCATTTGCATCACTATTTGGGCATTTACTTTATGCAAGTTGATGATGGAATGGCTTTGTGTCAAACAAAATATATTGACAAATTATTGCAGCGTTTAGGTAGTGATGTGTGTGAACACTCTAGGACCGCCGGTGCACTTTTTTCCCTCTTTAGGAGGTTTTTTTCCCCCAGCTTGTATATACGCTTATTGTCCTAGTGGGCTACTTATCTTTGTACATTTTCTAGTAATACATTTAGTATTGTGTGTTGTGCTCCAAGCTTCTTCTTCTTCCTTGTGCTGTTCGCGTGCTTCCGCAGACGTCTATCTCCAACATCACACCTCTCTTTCCATATCTTCTAGAGGACCTCGCCTATTATAGTACTCCACAATGTTGAATAACAACAGATGCCTTCACCCAGTAATGCTTGCTTCCATTTGATTTGTCTCTTGAGCAATAGGATTCTCCTAAGGGCCCTCCAAATTTGAGTTTTGAATTCCCTTGATAACACTCAATTGATCACCTATCATTATTAGGTTCGACAAAGCCTATAATTTAGGAAAAGGGCTCCCTATCATTTAGGGAATTTTTTCAAAGTCATATAAACACACATTCTAACATAGTTGACTCAAAAATATGTTTAGGGAAATATGTTTAGCTAGAATTTTTCTATTAGGGAAATATGTTTGAAAAATTCTAGCCAAGCATGACTCGAAATTTCCAAAATTTGTAGAAAAACATGGCTGAAAAATTTCAGCCAAACATGGTTGAAGATTCCTGACAAAATCTAGCTATAAATTTGCATAATGTTTCACCCATGTATGGCTGAAATTCAACTTCATATTCAGCCAAGCTTTGATCTACACTTTCATGATGTATTACATGAGGAACACATATCTATCAAGGATGCCTTGGGTGCTCCTTTAATTTGTAGAAGAAGATAACGCTCTCTGTATGCATAATGTAACTTTGTGGATGTATCTCTTATTGAAATTACATGGAATGAGGAGACACTAAATTTTAAAGATGCATGTGTTTATTCAAAGTGCATGAGTGCTATGCAATTGAAGTTAGAATCTATTCGTCAAAATTCTACTTGGGAGGTATGTGAATGGACAAAAGGTAGGAATGCTCTTGGTACTAAGTGGGTTTACAAGATTAAAAGAAAGCCAAATGGTAGCACTAATGTATGCAAATTAAGACTAATCACAAAGGTTAAACACAAAAATATGGCATTGATTACGAGGATAATTTTGCACCTAGTTTGTGCATGACTACGATTCACTCTATGATTGCATTCATTGCCCATCATGGTTGGATAGTCCATCCACTAGATATAAAGATAAATCTCTTGAATGGGGATTTGCAAGATGATGCCTATGTGAAGCAACCTCTTTGATTTGCTATCAAAGGTCAAGAGGATATCGTTTTTTGCTTGTGTATGACTTTGTATAAAAGTAACCAAGCTCCACCCCCATGGTACTAGAAGATACATAAATAGTTAATTGATCTTTGTTTTACATGTAGTCCAATTGAAAGCACACTTTATGTATACCAAGATGGGGATGATCTTATAGTGCTTGTTCGTTACGTCAATGAAATTCTCCTCAATGTGTCATATCATGAGAAAATTGGCATGCTTATTGTTGATTTATTACACACTTTTGATTTTAGATATCGTGGTTTTTTGGAGTATTATGTTGGCATCAATTTGTATCATTTGAGTGGAGAAATTTTGTGCATCAAGAAAAGCATATTAAGAGACTAGATCATTTTGGTTTTGAGGATTGCAAGCCTATCTCAACACTTGTAGAAGTTTGATTTCCGCTCTCAATTGAGGATGTAGGTGATGCATTTGATACTACACTTTATCAAAAAGTTGTTGGATGTTTTATATATGCACGTAACACAAGGCCTGACATACAATATGTAATTTTCCACTTGAGTCAATCTATGTATAGCCATGGATCTATGTGTTTGAAAGTGGTCAATGTGCAAGTACATACAATGGCACTTTGAGTTTTTGTCTCTTTAATGGAAAAGGTGCTTATCCATTCTTGCGTGTTTTTATAGATAATGATTGGGCTAGATTTTATGATGCATGCATGTTCACTAGTGGTAGTTGCTTTTTCCTGAGATGATCATGCATATCGTGTTTGATTAATAAGCATCCTAGTGTGGCAACATCAAGTTGTGAAGTTAACTACAAGGTAGTATTCATAGCCATAATGAAATGTATATGGTGGAGATGCCTATTAATCGATCTATGCATGAACATTGATGCATCAATGCATATGCTCACTAATTATTAGAGTGCATTGGTGGTTGCAAGAAATTTTGTGTTTCATGAATGCACAAAGAAAAATGAGGTTCATTATCATTATGTCAGAGAATGCCATCATGTAGGAGATATTGAATTGACATTTGTGTGTACACAACATAATGTGCTAGATATATTCATCAAGGCTCTTCCAAGGGAGACATTTGAAGGTTTTTACAAAGCTTTAGGTTTATTTGCTGCTGGGGGATGATTTGTCACTTGATGTATGTGCTGACATCATTCACTCCAAGGGGATTTGTTACACTTATGTGACCCTTTAGTATCTTCGATGTGAATTTTTTCCCTATACATGGGAAATTTTTACTCTAGTTTTTGCTAGAGGGTTTTTCCCAATTACCAAATACACACAATGTACTCATATTGGTAATAGATTCTACTTAGGGATTCAGTTGTGGCTCTTGCTTCACTCATTCTCATATTATTAAACATCTATCTATAGAGAAATCTTCCAACCACCACCTTTGATAGTGCATCAATATCCTTCTTTGCTCTTGTATGAGCTACTATTCATGCTTCCTTGCTCTCTCACAAATCCAATAGAGCCAACATAAGATGGATGGTTCTAGGATATAACCTCCTAAGTGATCGAAAGGTTTGTCACTACATCTAGCATACTTAAAATGGTTTAAAGGTAATTGGATGGCATATAAAATTTACATGTTCAAGTTAGTGTGATAATAAATAGGAAAGTTGATTCTTAAGGTTTGAAACATTTAATGGATCGATCCCTTGGTTTTCAAAAACGTTCCTAGATCAAGATGTGGTTTTCCTCAAGATCGACTTTGACAAAGCCTACGATAGGCTAGAATGGGACTATATTCTGCAGTCGCTCCAAGACCTCGGATGTAGTCAGAAATTCACCAAGATGATCGCGACCCTTCTCGGGAATGCAACGACCCAAATTAACGTTAACGGCAAACTTTCGAAGGCGATCCATCTTAAAAGATCTATCAGACAAGGGTGCCCTCTTGCCCCCCTTCTTTTTGCCATCGCCACTGAGGGGCTGAGCAGACTTGTGGCACATCATGTGGAGGCTGGCAATATCAAAGGCCTCCGGCTGCCTCACGACCACAGTCAAATCATCATGAGACTTTTTGCCGATGATATGAACGCGTTCGTTCACAATGATAATACCAGCCTAGAGACTTTCTGGAGGTGTCTTGATACCTTTTGTGAGGCCTCTGGATCCAAAATCAACCACTATAAGACCGCCTTTAGGGCTATAGTGGGACATCATCCTGGTCTTCTCATTGATCATGGCTGTCAAATCATTCCGCAGGGCCAAATCTTTCGACTTCTTGGAATCCCCTTGGGGTTTGGCGTCTCTATGGAGCAGCGATGGAACTGGGTGCTGGCCAAACTTGAAAACAAGCTTAACTACTGGAGAGGCATGCAAATCAATCTCGCTGGATGTGCGATGGTTATCAACGCATTCCTCCTCTCGTCTACCATCTATTTCCTTTCTTGTTGGAGACCGAATGAGCAAGGCCTATCCAAACTGAATAGTATCTGCAGAAACTTTCTTTGGACGGGTGATCATAACAGAAGGGGGGTGCCTAAAATCAAATGGGCCATCTGCACCAGCCCTAGAGATAGCGGGGGGCTGGGTATCCTGGACATTGGGTGTATGGCTAACAAACTGGCAGCCAAATGGATGATTAAGGCTTGGTGCAATAGGGAGGCCTCGTGGGCCAAGCTGATCTTCAGAAACAAGAATGAGTTGGCCCTCACGGGGTTCCCGAACTGGAAGAATCTTGACATCATGACCCTGCTTTTCTCCCCGATACCCGTCTTCCCGAAAGGCTCCAATCTCGTGTGCTCTCTTTGGAAGGGCTGGAATAAAGTCAAAAACCTCACAAGAATTAGTGAGGACTGGAAGTGGGCGGCCGGAATCAGACAAAACGACTCTATCTGGTTTCCGATACATGGCATCCGGAGTGTGGAGTCGTGGAACATTCAAAATGCCAAGAAGCTATGGAACAAAGGATTCAAAAAATGGAAACACCTCTGGAAACATGACACCAACAGCTGGATCAACTTCGAGGACATCGACCCTCGCATAAACATCTCCTACGAAGAATGGAACACTTTGCAAAGCACATGCCTCGCTTGGGATCGTCACAAGACTCGCCTTCTCATGGGACACGACACACCGAACTCGCTTGGTCTCAAATGGCACAATGGAAATAGCCTACTTAAAATCCCGAACATCAAAGAAACGGCTGACCTCCAGATCAGCCTCAACAAGAAGTGGTGCCTGTCTTGGACGCGGCTTAGGTGGGACATGAAATTCATGGGTATCTGGCACCCCCTTATTGAGATTAAGAAGTCGGTCCTCTTATGGCAAATTCTTCATCGAGGAATCTGGACCAACCATGAGGCTAGCAAGCTGTGTGGGATCCCTCCTTGGTGCAAACGCTGCCACCGTGCTATCGAAGATGTCCCACACATCTTCCTTACCTGCCCCAACTCCTACAGAATCTGGCAGACGGTTGGAATGAAAATCAGACTTCAAAAACAGCCTAGTTGGAAACAAGTCCTTTTGGGAGAAGCGATCGGCTGCTCTGCGTCACTCTGGAACGCCATCAAAGGGGAAGTCCTGTGGAAAATTTGGCGGGAGAGGTGTGCTCTCAACTTCGGCGATTCCCCCAGGGAGTGGTCGATCGAGAAATCACTATTCCTCCTTGGCAAAAGGATTGTTAACAGTAAGAAATCCCCCCCCTTCAGGCACCATCAAGTCCTCCTCTTGATCAACAACAAGCTCAAACCCAAGTGGGCCCCGCATGAGGGCGATGAGAGGGTGATTAACCTTCTTTGTAATGCAACCTAGGATTCAATCAAGCTTCCCTTGCTTTGTGGGATTTGGGGGGTCCCGTGGGCACTAGTCCCCTTCTACTGTACCTTTGTTTCTTAATTTAATTCAAGTCCGGGAGAGTAGGCTATTGCCGAACTTCCTTTATATTAAAAAAAAAAAAAAACGTTCCTAGCACGGATGAATTTGTCGCTAAACTAGAATGTGTATTTGTGCTCTATCAATAAGAGTATTTTTGATGTGGCGCTCAATGTTCTATGGTGGGTCTCTATGTTTTAGTATTATTGTTCCTTTATTTTGATGGGACTGCGAATGTGTCTATTTAAGGAGAGGTTAGTGAAGATGATTTGACTAGCATTTATTATGTCCTTTGTAGTTTGGCGCAATAGGTTGATTTCTGGTATGGATTTTGTTGTTTGGGACTTCAAGTAGGAAAATGATGGTGATAAAGAACTTTTTCTAGCAATAGCTGAAGTTAGAAGGATAATTATGTCTATGCATAAGGATTTATGACCTAGTAAGTATAGTGGGGAAATGAGTTGAATACAAGTAGATAAATTTTATATGATAGACTGCTAAATTTTGGAGGCTCCATGAGTTTCCTTGCAATGATGAATATAATTACGAGTTGGAGTTGGTGACCATGGTAGACTGATTTGTTTCATATGATAATTCGATGGCTGGATTAAGAATTTATATTTTGGACTTGATTCTGTCTATTCAAATCAACTAGTTTGTTGAAGTATGATATGAAGAAAGGTCCACACTTTGAATAAATGATTAACGCTATTATGGGGAACTACTAAGCAGATTGGTAGTCAAGTAATTATTACGTTCTTAGATTTGTTTTCCATGTGATAGTAAACACTGGAAGGATGTGTCCATACATTATAAAAATTCAACAAACTTAAAAATGCTGTTTGCTGGATTTGACATGAAGCGTATAATGGTATTTGCAAGATGGTATAACTATGATATAAAATTTGTGGTTATCTATAAGAGAGTAGATGATTCATGAGGATTTAAGCTTTAATGTGTTGGTCTGTTAACTTTCGCAAACATAGTTACTACACTATGAAATGGGAATTAATGAAGCACAACGTGTTGGAATGTTGTTTCACTGAAATTGTACTAAGCCGGTCGTTGGTATTAAGACAAATAACCTAGCAATGATGAGTGGTTCCATGATAATGTTTTTTCATCTGGATGTGATGTAGAATATTGGATTTTGTATTTGTATTTGAAAACTTTGTTTGGAAGAAGTTTGAACTCTTTGTATTTGAACTCTTTGATGTGATGTATAGTAAAGGATCTTGAATTAGTATTCAAAAACATTACAAAGAACGTTCATAGCCGTTTCTTCCCCCTCATCGGGGGATCCACTTGCTTTTAATATTGTTATTCTCAAGAAAAACACTCTCTGATGTTTAAAAGGCAGGGGCTTCTTACAATTGGAAATTCTTTTGCCTTAAAGGAAAAGAAATGATATACTTTATGAAATAATGGAATGTTATATGAATTTTAATCTGTTGATCGGATCTTGCAGCTGCACATATGCAGAGATAGTACAAAAAGGAAATCTCACAAAAGCATAAACAAAATAGAAAGAGACAAGAGACTTGACACCAGATTGGGTACAATCTCCCCCCACATACTCTGATGGACGAGTCTATCAGAGTATGTGTATTTATAGGTATTTTTTATTACATCTTGAGTAGAAGATACATAAAGGTGGTGCTTCAAAAAGCGTGCATTTATGAAAATCTATTTTATTTACAAAATCATCACTTTATAAGTGATCTACTATCTTTTCAAAAAATGTCGCTTTCGAAAGGGATCTACAATTTTTACAAAAAATATCTAAAATAATATCTTCTACATATTTTTCTTAATATCTTCAAAAATATCTAAATAAGTCCGCGTGCATTGACACCCTCATAAGTCATCACTTGCTAAATCAAAATACAAATCACATTAAAAATCTCAAGACATTAACATCCATATAACATTCCATTATTCATAGAGTATAACAAGAAATTTCTCAATCCACTATTCTTTAGGAAGGCTACCAAATTTGGCAGCACACCTCTCTTTCCAAATCTTTTAGAGGTTCTCACCTCTTATAGCATTCCATAATGCTTAGGAAGAACCGATCGCTTCATCCAATAACGCAATTGATTTGTCCCTTTAGCAACATGATTCTCTTGAGGGCCTTTGAGACCGACATTCACTTGGGGCATGAAAAGAATAGGTGTCCCAAGTTTTCATTTCCATTTAGGCACCGTTTACGCCACAAAGAGGCTAAGTAAAACTTTTTCACTTTTACATTTGTCAAAATCCCATGGTGGAGGATTTTCCACAAAGGAAGTGATTTACTAACTTTGATGAGGGGATGCCAATGGGATTGGAACTTAAAATCCTGCCTAAAACTCTACCAATCCAAAAACCATCTTCTATTAAGCATGAAATGGAAGCCCACATTCTTCTTGAATCTTAAACTTTTATCAAACTATTGTTGTTGTGCCATCTAACACCCTCAAGATGAGGGGAGGCATTCCCAATAATGAGGGAAGTCCTTCAACACTCCCAAGCATTGAATCTACTTCGCACCAAGCACTATTCATCATAATCCACTCTCCTAACCAAAATCGATGTCTTGAGATGTGATCGATTGGCATGTATCTTGATTCTAGAGGATTTTCAACAAACGAAAACCTTTGTTCTAAAGCTTTATAGCATTTTTTGTAGGTTCCAAGCCTCTATTCACTTGTAGGTTGATTCTCCAACAGCTCAAAGGATCATCATTTTAAGTGAATAAAGACAATTATGTGCATTCCCTTGAGGTCATTTATGCCTCATGCCACATAATGAAGGTGTCCATCTTCAATGATTGGTATCAGACCATTTCAATCCATAAGAACACTCAAAGACGAGCAGAAGGAACCATTTTTCGTTTTCTTCAATGAGAACGAAAGGGCGAATTTATTGGTCGAACACTCAAAGACGAGCAGAAGGAACCATTTTTCGTTTTCTTCAATGAAAACGAAAGGGCGAGTTTATTGGTCGAGTGAGCCCCCTGGTTGTGATGAAGGGCAGGCGCCTAGTTTTGGAGAGAAGTGAAAGAACGTGAGTTGCAAAAAAAGGCTGGCAAAAATGAGTAATCCCCTTGCTTGTGCAGCGCCTCAGTTGTGATGAAGAGCGACTACGCACCTTGGGTCTTCACATCAAAAGAGAGGGCGAATGCATTGGGCGAGTGAGCGCCCCACTTGTGATGAAGGGTGACTATGCACCTACTTTTAGAAAGATAAGTGAAAGAGGGTGAGTGGCAGAACAAGGCGAGAAAAAATAAGGGATTTTCTTAGAAGAGGAAATTGACCATATGCCTTAGCAACCAGAGTGGTATAGAACTTATCTCTATGCGTGCGTGTGTGTATATATATATATATATATATATATATATATATATATATATATATATATATATATATATATATATATATATATATATATATATATATATATATATATATATATATATATGTGTGTGTGTGTAGATTATTTTTAATTTTTTGATATTAGATATCTTCACATTGAGTCCTTGAGACACACCTTTGTGTGTTTAAACACACAACTCACCTAAAGAACTATGCAACAAAAGCTTTCATGACCGCTTTGCAAGTATATGTTTGGAGTCGATTCCATCATTAATTTCTCTACTTGAATGTGAGAAGATGTTTTAAAAATGTAACGTTCCTAGTTATATAATGTTCTAAAGAAATACTTCTTTCTCACATAGTGCTTCACAACCATGAGAATAATAACTTTCTAGTAGGAGGGCTTTAAGCTCAGATCAAGTAGCAAATATTGAAAAATACATGCATAAAGAAATTATTAATCTATACATTGTTTAAGTTCAAGTAAATGGCTTAATTGTTTTTTCATTCAGTGAAAATCTTGAACAAATACATTTTCCGCAATACATTCCATAAATTAAGAAGATCCAAGATAAGAACTATTATTTACCTTGACCTTCTATGAGATTTACATGTTACTTCTTGAGGAGAAGCTCTGGTTGAAATCTAGAGAAGGAACCGACAGCATTGGTTTTTTTTTTTTAATGTAAAGGAAGTTCGGCAATAGCCTACTCTCCCGGACTTGAATTAAATAAAGAAAAGTACAAGAGAAGGGGACTAGTGCCCACGGGACCCGCCAAATCCCACAAAGCAGGGGAAGCTTTTACAGAGCTTAGATGACATTACAAAGAAGGTTAATTACCCTCTCATCACCCTCATGTGGGGCCCACTTGGGTTTAAGCTTGTTATCGATCAAAAGGAGTACTTGATGATGCCTAAAGGGGGGGGGATTTTTTACAGTTGACAATCCTTTTGCCAAGGAGGAACAGCGATTTCTCAATTGACCACTCCTTGGGGGAGTCACCGAAGTTGAAAGCACATCTTTCCCGCCAGATTTTCCATAGAACCTCCCCTCTGATGGCGTTCCAGAGAGTCGCGGAGCAGCCGATCGCTTCTCCCAGCAGGGCTTGCTGCCAACTGATACGTTTTTGAAGTCTAATTCTCTTTCCAACCACCTGCCAGAGTCTGTTGGAGTTGGGGCAGGTAAAGAAGATGTGTGAAACATCTTCGATAGACCGGTGGCAGCGTTTGCACCAGGGAGGGATCCCACAAATTTTGCTAGCCTTAAGGTTGGTCCAGATTCCGTGATGAAGAATTTGCCATAAGAGGACAGACTTTTTGATTTCTATGAGGGGGTGCCAGATAGCCATGAACCTCATGTCCCACCGAAGCCGCGTCCATGACAGGCACCACTTTTTGTTGAGGTTAACCTGATAGTCGATCGTTTCTTTGATGTTCGGGATTTTTGATAGACTATTCCCATTGTGCCATTTGAGACCAAGCGAACTCGGCATGTCGTGTCCCATGAGAAGGCAAACTTTGTGTCGGTCCCAGGCGAGAAATCTGCTTTGCAAAGTGTTCCATTCTTCATGCGAAATGTTGATGCTAGGGTCAATATCCTCAAAGTTGATCCAGCGGTTGGTGTCTTGTTTCCAGAGATGTTTCCATTTTTTGAAGCCTTTGTTCCATAGCTTCTTAGCGTTTTGAATGTTCCAAGATTCCACACTCCGGATGCCATGGATCGGAAACCAGATAGAGTCGTTTTGTCTGATACCGGCAGCCCACTTCCAGTCTTCACTTATTCTTATGAAGCTTTTGACTTTATTCCAACTCTTCCAAAGGGAGCACACCAGATTAGAGCCTTTCGGGAAGACGGGGATCGGGGAAAACAGCAAGGTCAAGATGTCAAGATTCCTCCAATTTGGGAAACCCATGAGCGCCAACTCATTCTTGTTTCTGAAGATCAGCTTGGCCCACGAGGCCTCCCTGTTGCACCAAGCCTTAGTCATCCATTTGGCCGACAGTTTGTTAGCCATGCACCCAATGTCCAAGATACCAAGTCCCCCACTATCTCTATGGCTGGTGCAGATGGACCATTTGATTTTAGGCACCCCCCTCTTATTGTGGTCGCCCGTCCAAAGGAAGTTTCTACAAATACTATCCAGTTTGGACAGATCTTGCTCTTTCGGTCTCCAACAAGAAAGGAAATAAATGGTAGATGATAAGAGGAACGTGTTGATGACCATAGCACGACCAGCAAGATTGATTTGCATACCTCTCCAATAGTTAAGCTTGTTTTCGAGTTTGGCAAGCACCCAGTTCCACCGCTGTTCCATAGAGACGCCAAACCCCAAGGGAATCCCCAGAAGCCGAAAAATTTGGCCCTGCAGGATGATTTTACAGCCATGATCAATGAGAAGGTCGGGCTGTGACCCACCAATAGCTCTAAAGGCAGTCTTAGAGTGGTTGATTATGGATCCAGAGGCTTCACAAAAAGTAGTAAGACACTTCCAGAACGTCTCGAGGCTGGTACTATCATTGTGCACAAAAGCGTTCATATCATCGGCAAAAAGTCTCATGGTGATCTGACTGTGGTCATGCGGCAAACGAAGGCCTTTAATGTTGCCAGCTTCCACCTGATGCTCCACCAGCCTGCTAAGACCTTCCGTGGCAATGGCAAAGAGAAGGGGATCCAATGGGCACCCTTGTCTGATAGATCTTCTAATTTTGATCACCTTTGAAAGCTTTCCATTAATGTTAATTTGGGTCGATGCGTTTCCGAGAAGGGTCGCGATCATCTTGGTGAATTTCTGACTACATCCAAGATCCTGTAGCGACTGAAGAATATAGTCCCATTCTAGCCTGTCGTAGGCTTTATCAAAGTCGATCTTGAGGAAAACCACATCTTGTTTAGACTCATTTGCAAATTCAAGACCTTCCCAGATATCTATTATGGTTTCCAAAATTGACCTGCCTTTGATGAAACCTTTTTGGTCTTCGCTTAACCACGCTCTCAAGTGGCAAGAGATTCTGTTGGCAATGACTTTGGCGATGATCTTGTATCCTGTTTGGAGCATTGTAATGGGACGCCAATTCTCTATTCTGTTCTTTTCCCCTTTTTGTGTACTAGCTTGATAATGCCATTGTTGAGGCAAGAAGGAAGCGCGCCAAACTTGAGTGCCTCTTGCCAAACCAAACGGAGAGGGGTGGCAACCACCAACTTGAAGGATTTGAAGAACTCATTAGTGAGCCCGTCGGGGCCCGGGCTTTTACCTGAGGGGAGGGCATCGATGACCTCAATGATTTCGGCTTCAGAGATAGAGGCATGAAGCAGAGAGTGAAGGTTGGGTGGTATCCTGTGGGGGGAAACCCTAGATATGGCTGCCATACAGTCCCTTCTATGGTGGGAGAGGGGGTTTGAGGTCCCCAGGAGTCTCGTGAAGTGCCCTTCAATGATCCCAAAATTATCTTCTTCCGTATTGCATACATTGCCATTTGCGTCTAGCAATAAGAGGATCGAATCTCTGTTGTGTTTCCTTTTGAGGATACGGCACATCTCTTTGGTGGGTTTGTCGGCTTTGCCAGCCCACCACTCCTTGAAGAAAATTTGCAAATTTTTCCTTTGTATCTCTTCCTCATATCTCAGCAGCGCTCTGATTTTTCGAAGTCCTTTCTGGGCTTGAGATTTTCCTTTGTTCACTTCCTCCTCGAGCCGCCAGAGTCTATGATATAGAGCTTCTCTGCGAGCCCGCCGCACAGTCTCTAGCATCTTCCTGGATCTAATCATGATCTGTCGTGACTTATCGACCGCACTTCTCCAACACTTGGCTGGGGACAAGCCAGAGGCAAATGCCTCCTTCCACACATCAGAAATTTCTTGATGGACGGAGGGGAGAGAGAAGGAGGGCACACTGGCATGGAACCATGTAGCCTTACGAGTCTTGGTGGGGGGTTGAAAAGTGATGACGATTGGGTAGTGATCAGATATGGTGAGGTTGGTGCGTTGCGAGAGGGAAGGGTGGCCCCACTGATGAGTAAAACTCTGGGAGATGTAGCATCTATCAAGTCTAGCTTTCCTCAGGTCCTCGCCTGCTTGGAGATTCGACCAAGAAAAGCCCTTCGAGTCTTTGAATTCGACCAAATCCAAGTGTAGTTTAGTTTTGTCCCACGTTTCTTTCTCCCGACTGTCGATGACCCTACCCTTGCCCATCCATCTATCCGTAGGGTCCTCAACCATGTTGAAGTCACCACATTGGTTGAAATCTAGAGAATCTCTGGTCGAAATCTGCACTAATGCCGCATTCATTGCCAAGGCAAAAGGCAAAGGCATTGAGAAGAAGGACAAAAGGAAGGGCAAGTAGAAGTTCTAACGTGAGTGCTTCCACTAGTACAACAAGATCCACTTTGTGGATGACTGTCAAAAGAAGAGAAGAAACCCAAAGAGTTTGTCAACTGAGTTGCGCTAGTGCTAGAGTTGTTCATATTGACCACATGCGATGTTTACAATCCTTCGAATTCTTTGACATTACATGCATTGGAAGTGAGTCCATGTATGCTGAAAGGAAACGGTTTCCCAAAAACCTTCAGTGTAGAGGCTATAAATACATACATCTAAATCCTCAATTCAACGTTACCGAAAAAGCACTTTTGCCAACTCCGATGAGAGACCTCCAATATCCCATTTTAAAATGTTTGGGTGTGTATGGTATCTACATGTAGTGGATAGAAATGCATACAAGCTATAAACCAAGCACAAAATGTGTGTTCTCCTTAGATATAGTGAATACAAGAAGGACTACACAGTGTGTGATGTAGAGGTCCTCAAAGTAGTGGCACTACTTTAAATTATCTTTGCTAAAAACCCACACACGAAAGAGGGGTAGACTTTATCATCAAGCACATAAAGAGTCCACTTTCAACCTGATCGTGTTTAAGTTCGAATACTTTGAGCACCTTAATCAGTAATTCTTCTAGAAAACATAGAGGTTATGTCTACGAAAAGGCGCCTAAGAAATAGAATAATAAAAGACCTAAAATGTATTAGAATATACAAGAAATGCATGAATGATATATGAACTTTAGGTAGCATTTCTCCGGTTTAGGAATAACAAGCCCATAACAAATTTCGAGTTCATATTTATGAGAATCCCTATTGGAACCATCAGCCTCCTCATCGGAGAATATTAACATAAAATAAAAAATAAAAAATATTACTTAAAATAAAGTAATAAAGAACAAGAAAAAATTATTCCTGTTTTACACTAATTATGATTACATAAAAACGCACTTAAGATTAAATTGGGAGACACGGGTCTAGTAGTATGAAATGGATGCAACCCCTACTTTCAGGGATTTGGAGGTCCCATGGGTGCTACGACCATTCACGTTTATAGTTGTTCTTTCTATTAATCAAAGTTTGGGTGAGTAGGCTGTTTTTGAACGTCCTTACAAAACAAATTTTGATTGTCAAACTCAATTTGAAACCTTGTATAGAACATTTAATCCTCAAAGATGAGCTCAAAAACATTATGGAATGAAAGCTTATCAAGGAGTGGAAAAGGATCAAACTAAACTTTGAGATTTTTGTGAAGCTTAAAAGTTCTTTTCTAGAATAAAAGAGGTTCGAGCCTCTTGCGTTGCGAGAGAAGCTCGAACTTGAGTTCACGACTTTAACTCTAAAAGAATCTTCTATAAAACTTGAGAGTGTTTTGTAAACTCAAAAACACTTGAACTTAAGTTCAAGATCTATTCGGAAAGTGAAGAGACTCGAACATAAGGAATAGAAGGTCAAACTTTGGTTCAAGAGTGTCCTTAATTTTAAAGTTAAGTTCAAGCTTGTTGTGGAGCAAAACATTTTCAAACGTAATATCGAGCATCCTCTGGAACATCTAAGCTATGAGCATAAGTTTGTACCTATTTTGGAATCAAATATGCGGAGACACACTTCCATCCAGCATTTGAAATAATTATCTCACCAAAATATTATCGATGAAGTCCCAAAATACATTTCCAAAAATTTCCTAACATAGATATTGGGCACTATTTCTTTGTACTAAAGAAGTCTAATTTCCTTTGATTCTAGTAATCTTTACATCACAAGAAAGCTTGAAATATGAGAATTCTAACAAACTAAAAGTCATTGAAATTGGTCACTAGAGGGAAGAGCAATATTCATGCAAAATTGACCGGCTGCTAGGTGGATCACCGGCTGGAAGTCATGTTTGTGAGGGCCACTTAGCAAGCTCACCAAATGCATTTGAAAGCGTTTTTCTCAATTTGGAGCTATGAACCTAGAGTTTTTTCTCTTTAATCATCCATCTTCCATATATTTGTCTTTCAACGCCCAACTCAAGCTCAAGCCTTTCTTTTATTTCACAAGCCATTCTCTGCAATCTATTTATTTCCGATTGACAAGTAGATAGTGTGAGGGGTTAATGTCTTTACCTCCGTGATGAATAGTCTTGCTTGCTTCTTTCCTTTTGCTATTATCTTTTTAGTCTTGCATGGGGTCTTCAACAAAACATTGTTGACCATTGAACATTTTGATAGCTTCTCCCTTGCTATTCTTTGACTAGTAGAGATCTTGATTGATGTAGCCCCTTTTGATGTATTCTTACTTTGATCAGTCTTTGTGCTTCCACGAGTTGGCTTGATCCTTCCAAATCTTCAATATGATATCCAATGAGGTATCCAAGCCACCATAACTCTTTGATACTGCTGATGGGGTAAGATTCTAATTCCTAAATGAAATATGTGAAGATGAATGCCCTCCACCAGGACCACAAAGAGTGATATATGACCACTATTTTGTACCTTTTTTGTACTTGTATAGATATATAAAATGAAAATTTCTGAACTTAAACAAGACCTTGATTTATATGCAACAAGCTTTGAATTAAGCCTAATGGATATTGTATTTGTGAGAAGCATCCACTGCAATATAGGTTATCTATTTGCAACACTCTCTATCTATAAGCAAAGATATAGCTTCACAAGACTTGGCAATTTCTTGGATTTCACTTAAAAAAAGAAACTAATACTTTGGAACACTTTGTAACTCTATATGTAAGACAAATGAAGCTTCAAATGAATAAAAAAAAGTAATGTGAGAGTGAGAGCAATGCTATGAAATTTGGTACAAATAGAATTGTGATAGCCTACATATGCCTCTCGATAGAGAGGAGCAAAATCATGAGAAAATGAGGTAAGCAACCAAGGGGGAATCCTTGTTGGAGTTTATGAACTTACTAGACTAAGTGGGAAAGTCTTGGATTTCATATAACGCAAGAAAAATAAATAGTGCTTATATAGAATTTTTATTTTTCCTACAACCTAGCTAACTACCTGCCAATCAATGTAGGTGCAAGTTCTGGTGGGTAGTTGGGGAGATTTGAATTCCATTGATTTTGGTGGAGATCATAGCCTGATGCCATGAATTCCTTTTTTATTGGTACACTTGCAAAACTTGGGGATGATTACGTTCAAGCCATATGAAAATAGAGATTTGAGCCAAAAGAAGATCCTAGTAATGCTAAAAATCTCTCACATTCCATAATGCATCCGACATTGACCATCTAGCCTCTTGTGTTATTATGATTGGAAAAACTCAAAGTTAAGTTCGTGTAGCCTTCTCACTTTATGAATGGGAAAAGCTTAGAAATAATCTCAATCTTTATCCATCTAGTGTCTTATGGAGTGGAACATTGTGTAACTTAAGTTTGAACCTCTAAACTCTTATGGATCACTAGAACATCAAACTCAAGCTCCACTCTCTATTTACAACGAAAGGGCTCCAACTCAACTTTGATCCTTTTTTAGAGTGAGAGAGGCCCCAACATAAGTTGATCCTCTATTCTCATATAAGATAAAAAGTTTCAAACTTAATCCCCGTGTAACCACAAAGCTCTTGAGCTTAAGCCTCTTGTCCAACATTAGAGGTTGAAATCCAAATTTAAACCATTCTCAAAAAAGCATGAAAGTTAAAGACAAAAGAGCATCGAAATAAATATCAATTTGCCCCCCAATCCACAATAATCGTACCTTTTTTTTTTTTTTAATATAAAGGAAGTTCGGCAATAGCCTACTCTCCCGGACTTGAATTAAATTAAGAAACAAAGGTACAATAGAAGGGGACTAGTGCCCACGGGACCCCCCAAATCCCACAAAGCAGGGGAAGCTTGGTTGATTCCTAGGTTGCATTACAAAGAAGGCTTCAACCAATAATCGTACCTTTAAAATCAAGCATCTAGTCTGGTATAATGTGAGAGGCTTCAACCTCTTAATAGTGGGAGAGGCTCAAGCTTATCTTCTAGCCTCCAGACTATTATGCAACGAAAGGTGCATCTATCCCCTTATGCAAAAAAGAAGTTTGATCCTCTCCTATTCCAAGTTGAGTTTGTGTGTGGACCCTACATGAGAGGTGGAGAGGTTCAAACTTAAGTTTGAGTATGGTCTCTTATAGGGAAAAAGAGGCTCAAACTCAAGCTCCCATTTGTAGCTAGAGCAAGCAAAGCTCCAAGTTCGCGTTTCTAGCCTTTTAGGTTCAATGCCTCTTTGGGTTCTAGCATTTTGTGGAGCAATAACGGCTTGGAATTAAGTTCAAGCGTACATCCTCCTATGAACTTGAGAGGATCGAACTTAATTTTCAGCCTCAACTTATTATGAGTGGAGAGTCTTAAATGTAAATTCATGTCTTTACCCTCTTATAGAATGGATAAGGTTTGAACTTAAGCCTTCTATGGAGTGCTACGTGCTTAAACTTAAGTCTGAAGCTCAAAAAATTCTCTTGTTCCACAAAAATTCTCAAACTTAAGCTAGAGCTTGATGCTAAAACTTGCTTTCAAGCCTCTATCCTCTTGTGGAGAGGGAGAGGCTCAAACTCAGGCTCAAGCCTATAGTTGAACAAACGAGATTCAAACTTAAGTACAAAAATTTAACTTTTTACGGAGAAAAGTAGGCGAATAATTAAATTTGAGAATTTCTTGGAGCATGAGAGGCTCAAAATTAATTCTTATGCAACAAAAAATTCCTCAAGCTAAGCTCAAGAATTCTTTATAAAAATATAGATTTGATCCAATAGAGGATCTTGATACGGCTCAAAATTTCTCCCAGTCTAGAATTTTATAAGTGCGATATCCAACATTAGAGGCTCAAACTTTAGCTTAGACCTTTTTTTAGAAAAAAGCAAATTCAAACAAAAAGAGTATCCAAACAAAGATCAAAATATCTCCCATTCCACAAGAATTACATTCGAGCATCTTCTGCCTTGTCTAATGCACGAGGCTCAAACATGTTTGAGAATCTCATCTCTTCATCGATACTTTATAAGCACAAAAGGCTCAAGATTAATCCTCTTATAAGTCTGAGAGGCTTGATCAACACTACATGCTCCAATCGAAGTTTCAAACCTTTTTATAGAAATGCAAACTCAAACCCAAAAGAGGATCCAACTAGATACCAAAATATCTTCCACTCCACAAGAGGCTTGATCATAAGTTTGATCATCTAGTCTTTTTTCAAATATGAGAGGCTCGAACCTCTTTTGAGTGGGAGAGGATCAATCTTATGATTGATCCTCTACACTCTTATGGAGTGAAAGAGTCTAAAACCTAAGGGCTCTTATGGAGGTAAAGATGCTCAAATGCAAGCTTGAGCGCCTCTTGCATCAACTTGAGCTTATGCCTTGAGCTTACATAAGAGGTAGTGAAATGATCAAACTTAAGTTTGAGTCTCTAGTCATGTATAGAATAGAAAAGTCTAGAACTCAAGTTAAAACCTCTAGTTAGAGAAAATGCGGCTCCAAGATCGAGTTTCTATCCTCTTTAATTTCAAGAATTTTTTGGAGCAAGAGAGGCTTGGACTTAATTTCAAGCATACATCCTCTTATGAGCTTGAGGGGCTCGAACTTAAGTTTGACCCTTTAGCTTATTATGAGTGGGAGAGGCTCAAACTTAAATTTGAGTCTCTTTCCTCTTATGGAATAAAAGAGGTTTTTCCTTAAGCCTTTTATGGAGTTCTATAATCTTAAACTTAAGTACAAGACTTAAAAAAAAACAAATATTCAAGGCACAAGAAGATCTACGTAAGACTCAAAATTCTTCTTTCATAAGAGGTTCAAACTTGAACTATAGCTTGATGCTTGAAATTAAGTTTGACGCTCTAGCTTCCTATAGAGTAGGAGAGGCTCCAAATAAAGTTTTTTTTAATATAAAGGAAGTTCGGCAATAGCCTACTCTCCCGGACTTGAATTAAATTAAGAAACAAAGGTACAATAGAAGGGGACTAGTGCCCACGGGACCCCCCAAATCCCACAGAGCAGGGGAAGCTTGATTGAATCCTAGGTTGCATTACATAGAAGGTTAATCACCCTCTCATCGCCCTCATGCGGGGCCCACTTGGGTTTGAGCTTGTTGTTGATCAAAAGGAGGACTTGATGGTGCCTGAAGGGGGGGGACTTCTTACTGTTAACAATCCTTTTGCCAAGGAGGAATAGTGATTTCTCAATCGACCACTCCCTGGGGGGATCGCGGAAGTTGAGAGCACACCTCTCCCGCCAAATTTTCCACAGGACTTCCCCTCTGATGGCGTTCCAGAGTGTCGCAGAGCAGCCGATCGCTTCTCCCAAAAGGACTTGTTTCCAACTAAGCTGTTTTTGAAGTCTGATTTTCATTCCAACCGTCTGCCAGATTCTGTAGGAGTTGGGGCAAGTAAGGAAGATGTGTGGGACATCTTCGATAGCATGGTGGCAGCGTTTGCACCAAGGAGGGATCCCACAAAGTTTGCTAGCCTTATGGTTGGTCCAAATTCCTCGATGAAGAATTTGCCATAAGAGGACAGACTTCTTAATCTCTATAAGGGGGTGCCAGATACCCATGAATTTCATGTCCCACCGAAGCCGCGTCCAAGACAGGCACCACTTCTTGTTAAGGCTGATCTGGAGGTCAGCCGTTTCTTTGATGTTCGGGATTTTGAGTAGGCTATTTCCATTGTGCCATTTGAGACCAAGCGAGTTCGGTGTGTCGTGTCCCATGAGAAGGCGAGTCTTGTGACGATCCCAAGCGAGGCATCTGCTTTGCAAAGTGTTCCATTCTTCGTAGGAGATGTTTATGCGAGGGTCAATATCCTCGAAGTTGATCCAGCTGTTGGTGTCATGTTTCCAGAGGTGTTTCCATTTTTTGAATCCTTTGTTCCATAACTTCTTGGCATTTTGAATGTTCCACGACTCCACACTCCGGATGCCATGTATCGGAAACCAGATAGAGTCGTTTTGTCTGATTCCGGCCGCCCAGTTCCAGTCCTCACTAATTCTTGTGAAGCTTTTGACTTTATTCCAGCCCTTCCAAAGGGAGCACACGAGATTGGAGCCTTTCGGGAAGACGGGGATCGGGGAGAATAGCAGGGTCATGATGTCAAGATTCTTCCAGTTTGGGAACCCCATGAGGGCCAACTCATTCTTGTTTCTGAAGATCAGCTTGGCCCACGAGGCCTCCCTATTGCACCAAGCCTTAATCATCCATTTGGCTGCCAGTTTGTTAGCCATACACCCAATGTCCAGGATACCAAGCCCCCCGCTATCTCTAGGGCTAGTGCAGATGGCCCATTTGATTTTAGGCACCCCCCTTCTGTTATGATCGCCCGTCCAAAGAAAGTTTCTACAAATACTATTCAGTTTGGACAGGCCTTGCTCATTCGGTCTCCAACAAGAAAGGAAATAGATGGTAGACGAGAGGAGGAACGTGTTGATAACCATCGCACATCCAGCGAGATTGATTTGCATACCTCTCCAATAGTTAAGCTTGTTTTCGAGTTTGGCCAGCACCCAGTTCCATCGCTGCTCCATAGAGACGCCAAACCCCAAGGGGATTCCAAGAAGTCGAAAGATTTGGCCCTGCGGAATGATTTGACAACCATGATCAATGAGAAGGCCAGGATGATGTCCCATAATAGCCCTCAAGGCGGTCTTAGAGTGGTTGATTTTGGATCCAGAGGCCTCACAAAAAGTAGCAAGACACCTCCAGAAAGTCTCCAGGCTGGTATTATCATTGTGAACGAACGCGTTCATATCATCGGCAAAAAGTCTCATGATGATTTGACTGTGGTCGTGAGGCAGCCGGAGGCCTTTGATATTGCCAGCCTCCACATGATGTGCCACAAGTCTGCTCAGCCCCTCAGTGGCGATGGCAAAAAGAAGGGGGGCCAGAGGGCACCCTTGTCTAATAGATCTTTTAAGATGGATCGCCTTCGAAAGTTTGCCGTTAACGTTAATTTGGGTCGTTGCGTTTCCGAGAAGGGTCGCGATCATCTTGGTGAATTTCTGACTACATCCGAGATCTTGGAGCGACTGCAGAATATAGTCCCATTCTAGCCTGTCGTAGGCTTTGTCAAAGTCGATCTTGAGGAAAACCACATCTTGATTAGACTCATTTGCAAATTGAATACCTTCCCAAATATCCATAATGGTTTCCAGGATAGACCTGCCTTTGATGAAACCTTTTTGGTCCTCACTAAGCCAAGATCTCAGGTGGCAGGAGAGTCTGTTGGCGATGACTTTGGCGATGATCTTGTATCCTGTTTGGAGCATCGTAATAGGCCGCCAGTTCTCGATTCTGTTCTTTTCCCCCTTCTTGTGTATCAACTTGATAATTCCATTATTTAGACAAGAAGGAAGAGCACCAAACTTTAGCGCTTCTTGCCAAACCATCCGAAGAGGGGTGGCAACCACCAGCTTGAAGGATTTAAAGAACTCGTTAGTGAGTCCGTCGGGTCCCGGGCTTTTACCGAGGGGGAGGGCATCAATGACCTCAATGATTTCTGATTCAGAGATAGGGGCATGAAGCAGGGAGTGGAGGTTGGGTGGTATTCTCCGGGGGGAAACCCTAGAAATGGCAGCCATACAGTCCCTTCTATGGTGGGAGAGGGGGTTCGAGGTTCCCAGGAGTCTCGTGAAGTGCCCTTCGATGATGCCAAAATTATCTTCTTCCGAATTGCATACATTGCCATGTGGATCTAGCAGTAGGGGGATCGATTCTCTGTTGTGTTTCCTTTTGAGGATACGGCACATCTCTTTGGTGGGTTTGTCGGCTTTGCCGGCCCACCACTCCTTGAAGAAGATTTGCAAGTTTTTCCTTTGTATTTCTTCCTCGTATCTCAACACTGCTCTGATTTTTCAGAGACCTTTCTGGGCTTGGTGTTTTCCTTTGTTCACTTCCTCCTCGAGCCGCCAGAGTCTGTGGTAAAGAGCTTCCCTACGAGCCCGCCGCACAGTCTCGAGCGTCTTCTTAGTTCTGATCATGATCTTACGAGACTTGTCGACCGCACTTCTCCAGCACTTGGCTGGGGCCAAGCCAGAGGCGAACGCCACCTTCCACACATCGGCAATCTCAAGATGGACGGAGGGGAGAGAGAAGGTGGTTGCGTTGGCATGGAACCACGGAGCCTTGCGGATCTTGTTGGAAGGTTGAAAAGTGATAACAATCGGGTAGTGATCAGAGATAGTGAGGTCAGTGCGTTGCGTGATGGTAGGGTGGCCCCATTGATGAGTAAAACTCTGAGAGATGTAGCATCTATCGAGTCTAGCTTTCCTCAGGTCCTCGCCCGCTTGGAGATTCGACCAAGAAAAGCCATTCGAGTCTTTGAATTCAACCAAATCCAAGTGGAGTTTGGTCATGTCCCACGTTTCTTTCTCCCGACTGTCGATGACCCTACCCTTGCCCATCCATCTGTCCATAGGGTCCTCCACCATGTTGAAGTCTCCACATATAAGCACGTTGTGGGGAAGCGAGTCTAAGGAAGCCCAAGTGTTCAGTCTCTCCAAATCCCCGTTAGGGGCGTACAAAGAAACCAAAGTAACACAAAGAGGAGCACCAAAAGAAACAGCAATCCAACGGTGACTTACATCTTCAATGGAGTTCTCAAGCTTTTCAAACCAGAGTTGTTTAACACCGATAACCGTTCCTCCAGACCCCCGCTGGTGCTTCGTTGGGATCCACACATGGGCCGAGGAGACCTGTCTGAGCCGTTTCTGGAGGTCTTCTCCGTCAATTTTAATCTCTTGAATACATATAATGTCTGGGTTTAAGCTAATGTCGCGAAGCCATTGGCCAATGATGGTCGCTCTTGAGGGGTCGGTTAGCCCTCTAGCATTTAGCGAGATGACAATCATTTTTGTATTGATCCCTCTTTGCGGGAGGGAGCTTTGTCCTTTCTTCTCTTGGCTTCATCTTTCTTTTTTGCTAGGATCTGATCCCGACTTAGAAATCGGTTCTTGTGGGGGCTTTTCCAGGGTAACTCCATAGGCTGTTTTCCTTTGCGGGATGCCCCTTGCTGGGGAGACTTGGGCCCCGTGCTCGGCACCGTTTCCGGGATCGTCGATCCAATGATGGAACTTTCACTATCCATGTTGTCTTCATTACTAGTGGTGAAACCATCTTCTTTGCTTGTAGTGTAACCCTCCTAGGGGGTTTCTTTATTGTCAGGGATCTCTAGGGCTTTGTCGTAGGTATCTACCTCAAGTAGCTTCCCACCTGGGTAGTCAAGCTCATTGATCTCCTTTCCTAGATTGCAATACAAATTGCTGTAGGGGGTAAGTGGTAGGTTGTTTCTCTCACCGTTGGCCCTAGGGCTTCTTTTCCTTCTTCTTCTAACTTCAATAAAGCCATCAGCATCAGCTTGAGGATTAAGGAGGCCCTTGTCTTCCCCTTCCTTGGTCGAGTGGGTCAAATCGCCAATGTTGTCTTGAGCAGTTTTGGGGGCTTCTTGAAAGCACTTGTTTTTTTGCCTGAAAGGGCAATCTTTAATCCTGTGACCTTGTTGGCCACAACGAAAGCACGCGTTGGGAAGGTTTTTGTAGGCGATGTCCTGCTCCCATACATCTCCTTCGCCCATGTCCACTTTGATCATTGAAGGAAGCGGCGAACTGAGGTCGGCCTCGACACAGATTTGGGGGTGCCACCTAGCATTGAACGAGTGTCTTGCACCTTCATAGATGAGACCACCAATGTCTTCGCGTGAAGCCAGCGGCTTGCCGATAGGAGAGACAATGTCCCACACGAAGTTGTACAAGAAGTAAGGAAGGTTAGGGAGCTCAACCCAAAGAGGGTACCGAAGCGATTTCGATTTGTCGGGAGTAAAGTCCGGGGACCATCTGAATAGGCACAGGGTCGCCCGACCGAACTGCCAGGTGCCCACGCTAAGGGCTTGGAACGCCATCTCTTCATTTTCAAAGACTATCAGCATGTGGTTCGCTGGTAAGAACTGACATTTGCTAACAATTAGTCCTCGAGGGAACCACTCTTTTCGAAGCCATTGTCGCACAGTTTCGAGCGGGGGCCTAGGGCCAAACACTTGGCCGACGAGGCAAACTTTCTTGAGCTCCTCCTGAGCAGACAGAACTGCGGGTCTACTGAGGGACACGATGGGGGATTCAACACTTTCGGATGCCCCAGGGGCGGCACACGACCCCCCCTTCAGCAGAGCGGCCAGGATATCGGTCTCCCTAGGGGGAGGGGCCCGATTACTTTTCACGAGAGAGGATGAAGCCACATCCATGGGGCCCACGAGAGTGGTGGTGATCCCCACCACTTTTTCTTTACCCGTCACTTTTAGAAGTTATTGTTTCTCAAAGGACCGAACTCGAGTCTGAATCAAAGTAAAACTTTAGTTTAAATCGGACGCCGACTGTGAAGGACAGGAGAAGGCGACAATTATGCTAGTTTGGCTCCAAATAAAGTTAAAGCACGTAAGTTATGGCATGATAAATGTTCGAACTTAAGATCACAATTTCTTTACTAAAATATGGATTTGGGACACAAGAGGATATACTGAAAATCTCTCCTATTCATAGTCTTACAAGCACAAGATACTCAAATATATCATGATATATTTAGGTAGTGATGTGTGTGAACACACTAGGACCACCGGGGCACCTTTTTCCCTCTTTAGGAGGTTTTTTCACTTGGCTTGTATATATGACTATTGACCTAATGGGCTACTTATCTTTGTACATTCTAGTGGTAATACAATTCAGTATTGTATCTTGTGTTCCAAGCTTCTTCTTCTTCCTTGTGCTATTTGCGTGCTTCCGTAGACGACTAACTCCAACAATTGGTATCAAAGCAGGTCACTGCTTCATCTAGGGTATCGTCTTCACCTCTCCGGTTGTAGTCTCAGAATTGCAAGAAATTTTGTGAGCATAGTCAGGATCTGAGCTCGTTTCGGCCTCCGAATGCAGCGCTTGTGCAGGCTATCTTGTCTTTTTTGTGCCAAAGATACATACATGTTTTGGTTTGCTAGTATAAGCATCTCAAAGTCTGCTACAGGTCTAGTAGAACTTGTTTGCGTACTTCTATTCAACTTTTTTATTTTAGTTAGTGGCCATGGCTGAAAGCAGTGATGTATTTCGTATGTTGGCTATTGAAGATTAGTTGGATGGTACAAATTTCCCATTGTGGGCTTATATGATGTGTCATGTATTGGTTGCAAAAGGATAATGGAATATTGTGCAGGGTGTTGAAAGACATCCTGTTACACCTACCAATATAGGTACTACAAATACAGGTACTGAAACTGATGGAGATGGTGTTGAAGATGGTGATATTTTGCAAATTCATATTTTGGTTGTTGTTTCTACTACACCTACTATAGAGCAAATTCATTGGGATGGCAGAGATTCTCAAGCACATGCATTGATAGCCTTGTCTGTCAAACATCCCATTATCCCTCACATTCGCTCTTGCAAAACAGTTAAGGATGCTTGGGATACACTTACCACATTGTACCAGGCTAGGAATGAGGCTCGTGTTGCTTATCTCCAGAAACAATTGGAGAGTGAGCACATGAATGAAGGTGATTCTATGGACAGTTTTCTGAGAAAGATCAAGGATTTGAAGGAACAATTGATTTTTGCCGATGAATTCCTTCATGACAGTTTACTTGTGCAGACTGCTCGGAATGGTCTTCCCCACTCATATCAGAGTTTTTCTTCTACTCATCGTTTGAATATGAAAGGCAAATGCCTTAACATTTGAAGAGTTAGTTTTTGTTCTGTTGGAGGAAGATTAGTCTAGATAGAACAGGTCTATTATGCATGTTGCAAATCAAGCTTTCATGGCTAGTCAGAAGGGCAAAGGAAAATGAAGCTCTTCTGCTAGTAAGTAGAAATCTGCTAATTTTGCACAATTGAAGAAATGAGAAAAACAAATATTTTTTTAGAAATATTGTAAATCAAATGATCATTTCATTAAGAACTATCCAAAACTGGCTGCTAAAGAGGCAAAGAAGAAAGAGGCCGTAATGGTTGGTGCAAAGATCTCTACACTAACACCAGAGTCTGCTAATCTTGTGTAGGATGAAGAATGGGCATTTACTACTATTTGCAATCTTGACCCATCTTCTCATGAGTAGTGTATGTCTGCAGTAGATAGTGGGGTGACCAAAGATATTACCTCACAACGTAGTTTCTTCTCTTCACTCTAGCTTGCCCCTATAGGGAATACTATTACATGCGCCAACAACTCCTCTTATCTTGTTATGGGAGTGGTAAGATCATTCTGACTACTACTGATGGTAGTTCTTTCACATTGTCAAATGCTTTATTTGTGTCACAGATCACAAAGAATCTATTACCAGTTTTGACCTTAGCCAATATTGGTTTGGTTGTGAAATTTATTGATGACAGATGTACAGTTCATGATTTGTCAAATGGCAATGTGATTATTGTTTCTATCATTTTATCTCGTGGGCTGTATAAGGTCATAGATTATCAAAAATCTGTGAGTGATTCAACATGTGAAGTACATGATTCTCAAGCTATGTTAGATTCAAAGCTTTGGCATGCATGCTTTGGTCATCTGAATTTTTCTAGTTTGCTATGCCTGCAGAAATCTAAAATGGTGTCCTCTTTGCCCAAACTTGAGGCACCTCGTAAACATGTTTGTGAAGGTTGTATTTTGGGCAAAATGCACTGTTCATCCTTCCCAAAAGATGGTTCAGTTCAGGCTACTAAAAAATTATAGCTTGTACATAGTGATGTCTATGGTCCTATGCAGTTACCTTCTTTTGGAAACTATCTTTACTTCGTGACTTTCAGTGATGCTTTTTCCAATCATGCATGGGTATATCCAATCAAATAAAAGTCCGAAGTGTTCATGTGCTTCAAACAGTTTTTGGTTTTGGCTAAAAATCTATCAGCATGTAAAATGGGCACCCTCGGTTCAAATGGAAAGGGGGAATATGTGTTCTGACTTTAATGCATTTCTGGTTGAACGTGGGATAAAACATCACTGTATAGTGTCATATACACCTCAACAGAATGGAGTTACTGAACAGAAGAATAGGTCACTTATGGAGATGGAAAGGTGTATGGTAAAGAGTCAAGCTTTACCACATAGTTTTTGGCTTGAGGTTCTCATGTATGCAACATATGTGCTTAATAGGTGTCCCACTAAGGCGCTGCACTCTATCACTCCATATGAGGCTTGGCATTGTCGCAAGCCAACTGTTGCTCATCTATGTGTTTTTGGTTGTTTGGCATATGCATTAGTGCCTAAACAACATCATAGAGAATTGGATGATAAAGTATTAAAACGTATTTTTGTTGGGTACAGTTCCGACAGCAAAGGCTATCCTCTGTATCGTCCAAAGACTAAACACATTCTGGTTAGCTGTGATGTTGTTTTTGTGGAAGATGCTATTCAGCCCTTACTTTCATGTACTAAGGAGACATTTGTTAGCTCCAAAAACATGTATGATACTTTGGTACCTCTTTTTATAGGTGGATAGTCTAGTGCTATTCCTAATGAAGCAACTTCTCAGACTTTGTAGGTTTCATGTGATGATGCAGATCATTCAATTTCTAATGTAGATTTACATGATGCACTTGTTGATGATAGAGCTAATATTGAGTAGGCAAAAACTATGCCAAAATGGCTGGTGCAAACTTTTCATGACAACAAAATTAGATTCACCTCTATCATATCGTACTCATTTAGGATCTCATAGTGCCTCTTTTGCATCAGATTGCTATGCTATGGCTGCATCTAGTCTGTTGGGAGAGATGGTTGGATGCACTCAAGAGATTGAGTTGAAGCTGCTAGACCTGCTTTGCTCCAGCCCTCCTTTGCTTCAGATATGCTTAGTACACTTGCTTAGCTTCCAAATGATACCAAGAAAGCATATATGTACTTTGCAAATGTTATGTGTAATGATCAAATCAAAACAGATAACTTGACACTTCAAAAATCAAGAAAAAACTTGTTATTTTTGTAGTGACACCTGCTCAGTCTTTCACTCAGTGTGAACAACACACTAACAATTGATTAAATTCCTTTTGGACATATTAAATTAGCTTAACAAGCTACTATTTGCAAGTGGAATGAGAAGAAATGACAAACTATACTCTGAGAAATCACTTTAGCAAAATTGTAGATACCCCCGATATTTTAGGAACACCGCAGCAGAATACTAGGGTCCACTTCGAGCGCGATTTCTCTGTAATAGCTAAATCAATTGACTTCAAACTTTGTAGGTGTATAAAAGACTTTGAGCTGAAGCCAATGTGCTTTGAATCACTTGATTTGGTTCAGTAGATCCTGAGATATGACCTGTTGAAGTTGACAGACTTGGAGATGATGACTCAGAGACAACAGAGGTAGTGAATGTGTATACTTCTATTGATTGATGTAATTGTACATACTCATTAGCTTGACAAGCATAGCTAAATGAGGTGTTGTGGTGTAGGCTATGAAGTAGCACTAACACACACTGAGTTACAATGATAAAATGCCTCGGGAAATGAGCTGAAGTGAGTGACACACCCGCGACTTTTTTACTTCACCTTTTATAGAGAATGAGTTGAGATTTGAATTTGAATTCAATTTCAAATCTCCTATAATGACTCCTCTAAAAGTAGGGAGATATTCTCTCCAATTACACCATCCAAATTCCACGACTCTAATCAATTAGGTGTGTATACATAATGCCAAGTCACTTAGACTTTTACAAGGAGTAAAAGGATAATAAATCATAGGTATGTGTTCCTATGCCCTTTCTTTCAAGTAAGGCCTTGATGAAATTTGTCCAAGCTAATCTTCCAAAGTTCCAAGCCAAGTGTGAAGGCTTGAAATGCACCAACAGCTCCCCCTCAAGCCAAACACTTTGGCTTAAGTCTTCATCATTAGTCTTCAATTACATCCGGCAATCCAATCATGGATTTGAATCTGCATAACTTGTTTCCATCCAATGCTTTAGTGAGTAAATCTGCACATTGCATATTAGTAGACACATATGTCAATTGAATCTCTTTGCTTAGTAACTTCTCCCTCACATAGTGGTAATGAACCTCTATGTGTTTGGTTGTAGCATGATATATTGGATTAGCTGCAAGGTGAAGAGAGCTAGTATTATCTCCAAAGATGATTGGAGGTCTAGTGTATAGACCTAACTCTGTATACAAAAGTTTTAACCAGATAGCTTCTTGAGTGGCATTGGCAAGCCCTCTATACTCTGCTTCAGTGGATGACAATGCCACTGTAGGCTGCTTCTTGGCTGACCAAGAAATAGGTTTATCTCCTGCAAAACAAATGTAACCTGATGTGCTCCTCCTATCATCCTTGCATCCTGCCCAATCTGCATCTGAATATATTTTAATATCAATATCTGATGTATAAGGAAAGTACAAACCATGGCTTTGAGTTCCTTTGAGGTACTTCAAGATTTTCTTTGCTTCCTCTAGGTGAGGTACCCTTGGTTTGTGCATGAATTGACTTAGCACACTAACTCCATATGCTATGTCAATTCTAGTCAAGGTAGCATAATTCAAACTACCTACCATACTTTGATATCCTGTGATGTCTTGGACTTCTTCCCCTTCATGAGCACTTAGCTTTAGGTTGACCTCCATTGGAGTAGTTGAGACTTTAGCATCCTGCAAGCCAAACTTCTTGACCATATCCTGTACATACTTCTTTTGAGTGATATATATACCTGAGTTGGTGTAGACTAACTCAAGACCTAAGAAGTACTTCAATAATCCAAGATCATTAATCTTGAATTCTTTCATCATCTGTCCTTTGATGTGTCTAATTCCATTGACATCATTACCTGTAATGATGATGTCATCAACATAAACACACAAGTAGATTACCTCTGTACTACTTCTCTTTATGAACAGAGAAGTATCAGCTTTGCTCATCACAAACCCTTGGTCTTGGAGATAGGTTGTCAACTTGTAATTCCATGCTCTAGGTGCCTGCTTCAAACCATATAGAGCCTTCTTCAATTTACAAACATAGTTTACCTTCTTGGGATCTTCCTAGCCAGGTGGTTGTGACATGTAGAATTCTTCAGATATCCATCCATTCAAGAAAGCATTCTTGACATCTAATTGGTACATGTTCCAATTTTTGGATGCAGCTACACTCACCAATATTCTGATAGTTGGCATCTTAGCCACAGGAGAAAAAGTCTCCTCATAATCGATGCCTTGGGTTTGTGCAAAACCCTTGGCTACCAACCTAGCTTTGTACCTGTTGATTGTTCCATCTGAATTTCTCTTTAGCTTGTAGATCCATCTGGATCCTATCACCTTCATAGAGTCTTTCTTGGGTACCAAGTCCCAAGTATCACTCTCCTTGAGAGCTTCCATTTCTTCATCCATAGCTCCTTTCCATTCTGGTTTGGTGATTGCTTCTTCATAGGTACCTGGTTCTTCATTCAACAAATCCTTTGCAAGATATACAGAATGTTTAGTTACAAGTGATGTGTCATACCCAAATCTGATTGGTCTCTTGCTTTCTCTCTGAGATCTTCTAATTGCTTTAGTTGAGGATTCTGGTATATCCTCTAGCTTCTTTATCTTCATCTTTCCTTTGGACTTCCATGCCTTGAATTCCTCAAGGTTAATTGTATCATCATCATCTGAGCTTGATTCATCTTTCTGAATTGGTTCCTCCTTAGTGAGCCTTGGGAAGTCTTCTTCCATATCATAGGGTAGACTAACCTTCCTGCATTCATTCTCATACCATGAGTCATTCTCATCAAAGATGACATCTCTGCTTACCTTGAAGCCTTTGTTTGTTGGGTTGTAGAATCTGTATCCCTTTTGGTTCAAATCATAACCAATGAAGATACATTTTTCAGCTTTAGGGTCTAGCTTTCCCCTTACCTGTATATGCACATATGCTACACAACCAAAGATTTTGCAATGATCCAGAGAAGGTCTCTTACCATGCCAAGCTTCATATGGTGTCATGCCATCAAGTGATTTGGATGGCAACCTGTTGATGAAATAGGTGGCAGTACATACACTTTCTGCCCAAAGATAATTTGGCAATTTCTTTTCATTAAGCATAGACCTAGCTATTTCTACAATGAGTCTATTCCTTCTTTCAGCTACCCTATTTTGTTCAGGTGAGTACCTTGTAGTAATCTCCCTTTTGATGCCTCTTTCCTGCAAGAAATCTTCAAACTCATTGGAGAAGTACTCTCCTCCACCATCTGACCTTAGCCTCTTCAAGCTTCTTCCTGTTTGGTTTTCAACAAGTGCAAGATACCTCTTGAAACAATTAAACATTTCATCTTTATGCTTCATAAAGTATAAGATGGTCCATCTGCTATAATCATCAATGAAGGACACATAATACCTTGAACCTGAAATGGAAGGATCCTTGCTAGGTCCCCAAACATCTGTGTGTACCAAGTCTAGATAGTCTTCATGCATGAAACCTTTCCTTGAGTAGGGAAACCTGTGAGACTTACCAAACTGACATGCTCCACACTTATAAATCATGTGTTGCTTGGATACATTAGGTATCCCAAGCACACATTGATCCCTGCACATTTGCTTTAGGGTTCTTTCACCTATGTGACCTAACCTCTTGTGCCATATTTCTAACTCTGAAAGTGTTTGATCCTTGTAATTATATAAAGCAATATTCTTGGTGTCTTCTAGCTCAAAAGTAAACAATCTACCTGATTTTTCTCCCTTGGCTATCCTTCTGAATCCATGTCTTGGATCTTCCACATATGCTCCATGTTGTGTGAATCTGACCTGCAAACCTTTCTCCACAATCTGACCAACACTCATTAGATTCTTGGTGATGGTTGGTACATAGAGTACCCTGCTCAATAGGTTCTGGTTACCATCACATGTCTTTACATTTCCAATCTTTACAACAGAGTGTTTAGTGTCATCACCTGTTTGTACCTGATGTTTGCCCTTGGGTTCTTCCAAATCAGAGAGTAGTGCCACATTGCCAGCTACATGGTTAGAACATCCTGAGTCAATATAAAATAAATGATCATCATTTGTACCTGCCTTGGAGGTCATATTCATGATCAATAGGGAGTCATCTTGCTCCTCTGTGTAATTGTTGTAGTCCCTTCTGTTTCTGAATCCACCTTGGTAGTTAGCATTGTGGTTGTGGTTGTAATTGTTGTTGTATTGATTGTTGTATCCATTGTAGCCTTGGTGTTGGTTGAACCTGCCTCTCCCTTGAGAGTATCCACCTCTTGAATAGCCTCTTCCTCTCTGATTCTTGTAGTTCTTGTAGCATTCATCTGTGGTATGATTGGACAATCCACAAATGTTGCATGGTGATGAGTTGTAGGGTCTCCTCCTACCTGACTTACCTCCTCTGCCTCTTCCTCTTGAAGATCTACCTCTCCCTACATAATTAGCTTGGGAGGTAGAGCCTTCTTCATCAACCTTCTTACTTTTACCTTTATCTTTAACTTTCTTATCAGTATATAGAGCAGAGGGGTTGTTACCTTTTGATTGATCTCCTGCCTTTATAAACTTTGCTTCATGTGTGAATAGTTGGCCCATGAGTGTTGTGAGATCTGGGGTATGCATGTCCATATAGAGGTCCATTGCAGTAGTGAAGCTTTCCCACTTATCATCTGCCTTGAGTCCATTTGTTACTTGCCTGACTATTTGCTCCTCTTCAATCTCCTCTCCAATACTTGCTAATTGGTCTGCCACATCTTTAATCTTGGTCACATACTTTGAGACTGATTGCTTGGGCTGCTTCCTAAGGCTTGTGAATTCAATCCACAATTGATTCTTCCTGGCCCTTGTGTTGGAAGAGAAATATGTTGATAGAGTTTCCCAAGTCTCTTGGGAAGTCTTACAGTTCCTTACATGAGGTAAAAGGAAATCAGATATAGAGTTAAGAAGGTAAGACCTTGCCAAAGCATCCTTTGCACACCATTGGTTGAGTCTCTCTTGTTCATCCTTGGTGGGTAGTCCTCTAGCTTTGAATGAGGGCAATTCCTCATCTCCTAATATGTATCCAAATAAGCTCCTTCCTTGTAGATAGGTCTTCATCCTCAATGACCAAGCTTGGTAATTGTTCCTGTCCAATTTGTCAATGAATGAAGGAAAACCATCTCCCATTGTTACCTTGTTTGCTCTGATACCACTGTTGGGAGAGATGGTTGGATGCACTCAAGAGATTGAGTTGAAGCTGCTAGACCTGCTTTGCTCCAGCCCTCCTTTGCTTCAGATATGCTTAGTACACTTGCTTAGCTTCCAAATGATACCAAGAAAGCATATATGTACTTTGCAAATGTTATGTGTAATGATCAAATCAAAACAGATAACTTGACACTTCAAAAATCAAGAAAAAACTTGCTATTTTTGTAGTGACACCTGCTCAGTCTTTCACTCAGTGTGACCAGCACACTAACAATTGATTAAATTCCTTCTGGACATATTAAATTAGCTTAACAAGCTACTATCTGCAAGTGGAATGAGAAGAAATGACAAACTATACTCTGAGAAATCACTTTAGCAAAATTGTAGATACCCCCGATATCTTAGGAACACAGTAGAATACCAGGGTCCACTTCGAGCGCGATTTCTCTATAATGGCTGAATCAATTGACTTCAAACTTTGTAGGTGTATAGAAGACTTTGAGCTGAATCCAATGTGCTTTGAATCACTTGATTTGGTTCAGTAGATCCTGAGATATGACCTGTTGAAGTTGACAGACTTGGAGATGATGACTCAGAGACAACAGAGATAGTGAATGTGTATACTTCTATTGATTGATGTAATTGTACATACTCATTAGCTTGACAAGCATAGCTAAATGAGGTGTTGTGGTGTAGGCTATGAAGTAGCACTAACACACACTGAGTTACAATGATAAAATGCCTCGGGAAATGAGCTGAAGTGAGTGACACACCCGCGACTTTTTTACTTCATCTTTTATAGAGAATGAGTTGAGATTTGAATTTGAATTCAATTTCAAATCTCCTATAATCACTCCTCTAAAAGTAGGGAGATATTCTCTCCAATTACACCATCCAAATTCCACGACTCTAATCAATTAGGTGTGTATACATAATGCCAAGTCACTTAGACTTTTACAAGGAGTAAAAGGATAATAAATCATAGGTATGGGTTCCTATGCCCTTTCTTTCAAGTAAGGCCTTGATGAAATTTGTCCAAGCTAATCTTCCAAAGTTCCAAGCCAAGTGTGAAGGCTTGAAATGCACCAACATAGTCTTTGTGATGAGAATGAGCCTTTTTCCTTTGATGAAGCACAAAATTCAAAAGATTGGATGGTTGATATGCAATCTGAATATGATGCTATATTGAAGAATGGTACTTGGTCTTTATGTGACTTGCCTCTTGACAAGAAGGCCATTACGACTAAGTGGGTATACAATCTGAAGCGTAAGCCTGCTGGAACAGTTGATAGGTATAAGGCTAGGCTTGTTGCAAAGGGTTATGCATAGGAAAGATGCATTGATTTTGATGAGACCTTTGCACCTACATGTCGAATGATTATTGTTCATAGCATCTGTGCACTTGCAGCTCATCATGGTTGGAATGTACATCAGTTGGACATTAAAACAACATCTTAAATGGTGACTTTCATGAAGAAGTGTATGTTTTTGAGGCACGTGGCTTTGTGTAGAAAGGGCATGAAAACCAAGTGTGTAGGTTAAAGAAGGCATTATATGCTTTAAAGCAAGCACCACGTGCTTGGCATGAAAAGATTATTGGCAGTTGCGAGGAACCCTATGTTCCATGCTCGCACTAAGCGTATTGAGGTGCATTATCATTATGTTAGGAGGAGGTTCTCTGCTAGAGAGATCAGCTTGGTATATGTGGCCACGTAGGAGAACATTGTAGACCTTTTCATGAAGGCTCTACCTAGGGAGAAGTTTGAAGCTTTCTGCAAAGCTTTGGGCTTACGTCCTTTTGTGGATTGATTCCACATAGCTTGGCAGTTCCTGTTGGGTGTGTGTAGAAGTGCGAGAGACACACGAGAAGCACACACAAAGAGCACAAACGCAGCAAGACACACGGAGAAGAAAATGGCTGGAATAGCTCTCTCTATTGATCGATGAACTGAACTGAAGTAAGAGCTGAATAATATCCCTAAGTACAAAGTACCAGCACATATGAGAGTATCAAGTATGTGGTAACATGGGGAAAAAACCTCTAGCCAGCACTAGAGTAAAAAGTGCCCATGTATAGGGAAAAGGTTCACATCAAAGCTACACGAGGAACACATAAGTGTAACAAACCCCCCTGGAGCGAATGATGTGAACACATACAGGGAGTGAGAGATCAGCCCTCACAAGGTAATAAGCCTAAAGCTTTGCGAAAAGCTTCAAACTCTTCTCGTGGAAAAGCTTTGGTGAATATGTCTCCCACATTATGTTGTGTAGGCACATATACCAAATCAATATCTTCTGCATGAAGGCGCTCTCTCACATAGTGATAATGCACCTCAATATGTTTGGTCCGTGCATGAAACACTGGGTTTCGTGCAACAGTCAAAGCACTCTGACTATCTGTGAGAATATGCGTAGCAGCATCAATCTCCATGCAAAGATCCATCAATAGGCGTCTCAGCCATATACACTCCACTGTAGCTGTGAAAACTGCCCTGTACTCAGCTTCACAACTCGATGTCGCCACTGTAGGTTGCTTCTTACTCAACCAAGATATGCATGAGTCTCCAAGGAAAAAGCAATTACCACTACTGGACACGCGAGTATCATAACAACCAGCCCAATCACTATCTGTAAAAGCGTGCAAGCATGGCTGAACATCTCTGCCATAAAAGAGACCTAAGCTCAAAGTGCCTTGAAGATATCTAAACACACGTTTCACCACTTGCCAATGCTTAGTGCCAGGGCTATGCATGAATCGACTCAACTGGGAAACTGCATACTGTATATCCGGCCTTGTGTTGCATGCATATATAAGACATCCCACAGCCTACTGATAAAGAGAAGTGTCAAATGCATCACTGGAATCCTCAACTGAGAATCTAAATCCTGTCTCAACTAGTGTGGAAACTGGCTTGCAATCCTCAAAGTCAAAACGCTGAAGTAGTTTTTCAACATACTTTCCTTGATGCATAACAATTCCCCCCTCAACGGATACAAACTGGATGCCAAGATAGTAGCTCAAAAGACCAAGATAAGTGATATCAAAAGTATGCTGCAAATCAGCCATAAGAATGTCAAGTTTTGCATTACATGACCCAATCAAGAGTATGTCATCGACATAAAGAACAAGCACTATAAGATCAGCCCCATTTTTGCGTACATAGAGTGTGCTTTCAATCGGACAACATGTGAAGCCAAGAGCAATCAAGTGCTTATGTATTTTGTCATACCATGCACGTGGAGCTTGCTTGAGACCATACAAGGCTTTATGCAAGCGACAAACCATATGCTCTTTCCCTTTCATAGCAAATCTAGGAGGTTGCTTCACATAGACCTCTTCTTGCGAATCTCCATTCAAGAAGGCTGTTTTTATGTCCAATTGATGCACTTTCCAACCTCGATGGGCAGCCAATGCAACCACGGTACGAATGGTAGTCATGCGTGAAGTAGGTGCAAAAGTTTCCTCATAGTCAATGCCATATTGTTGCGCATATCCTTTGGCAACCCATCTAGCTTTGTAGCGATCAATGCTACCATCAGATTTTCTCTTAATCTTGTAAACCCACTTTGTACCAATGGCATTCTTTCCTTTTGGCAATTCACATAACTCCCAAGTACCATTCCTATGTATGGAATCCATTTCTGATTGCATAACACTCATCCATTGTGGATCGTCACATGCATCTTCAAAAGAAAGTGGCTCTTCATTACATGCTGTAGCAATAAGAGAATAATCCACAAAATTACTTGATGCATGGTGAGAGCTTGACCTTGTTCTACCAAGTAAAGGTGCACTCAATTTGCTGTCCTGCAAAGTTTGTTTCAGCCACTTTGGCATAGATTGTGCACTCTTGATAGACATGCGTTCATTATGTAAAACATCTTCAATATGTACATCATGCGTGGGCTGAATTTCGTGCTCAGTTTCAGCCATATTTGGATGCAAATGTTCAGCCATATGTGGCTGAAAATTTCCAACAGTTTTGGCAATTTTTGGCTGAATTTTTTCAGCCATGTTTGGTTGGAAATTCTCTGCATTTTCAGCCCTATTTGGCTGGAATTTTTCAGCCCTTTGAACCTCAGTTGGCTAGTCTACATGGCCATAGTCAAGCGCACCATTTTGGAATAAAGGCATGAGTGTACCGAACACATCTTGTGAGCTAACTGTTGGCAGTTTTTTGCATTCAAGTAGAGGGAAAACTGAATTTTCAGCAAATACCACATCTCGACTCACAATAATTGTGTTCGTCAATGGATGGTACAACCGATATCCCTTACTTTCAGCACTATAACCAACAAATATACATTTCTTTGCCTTGTCATCAAGTTTGTGACGTTGTTGTGATGGCACAAGAGCATATGCCAAACAACCAAACACACGCATATGAATAACCATAGGCTTATGACCATTCCAAGCCTCATAAGGAGTGATGACTCTCAATGCTTTTGTAGGGCAGCGATTCAACACATAATTTGCACACATGACCTCTTCCATCCAAAACTTATGAGGAAGATGCTTTCCTTTAACCATACATCGTGCCATTTCAAGTAAAGTTCTATTTTTATGCTCGGCAACACCATTTTGTTGAGGTGTATATGGCACCGTACATTGGTGTGAAATACCTCTTTCACGAAGAAAAGCATTAAACTCCTGTGACATGTACTCACCATCACGATCCGTGCGTAGAGTCAAAAGCTTTTGTGAAGAAAAATTTTCAGCCATAGCTAAAAATGCTTTGAAGCAAGAAAATACCTCATTCTTTGCTTTCATAGGATACACCCATGTATGGCGAGTAGCATCATCAATGAAGGTAACAAAATATACATGCTTCCCAAAAGATGGAGTCTTGACAGGACCACATACATCACTATGAACAAGTTGCAATTTTCTTGTAGTGTGTGTGTGACTATCTTTTGGAAAAGAAGCACGATGCATTTTTCCAAGAATGCAACCTTCACATGCATGCTTTTCAATGGAATCAAGTGTAGGCAAGCCAATAACCATGTCCTTCTTTTGCAAGTAGAGCAAACTATTGAAGTTTAAATGACCAAAACGAGCATGCCAAAGCTCCATTTCAGCCATGGAAGAAGTATGAGCAACCAAGGCATTCGAGGCAGCCCTCTTGTATGTATCCATGCGATACAAACCATCACATAATGTACCGGACATCACGATAACATCGCCATTGCTGAAATCATGAACCATACACTTATCATCAACAAAGTGTACATGAAGTCCTGCTTTGGCAATCAACGGAACTAAAATTAAGTTCTTCTTGATACCGGGCACATACAATGCATTTTTCAAGAGAATCACACCTCCATTTGCAGCCGTAAGCTCAATTTCTCCTACTCCAATGATAGGATAAGAGACATTGTTTGCACACACCACATGTCCTCCTTTAGGTGCATCTTTCAAAGAGGCAAAAAATCTTTTGTATGATGTTATGTGCTTTGAAGCACCACTATCAAAGAACCAATCCGAATCAGTCTCACTCACAACCATGCATTTAGAATGTAAAGAAGCATCATAATGACATGTAACAACACATGCCCAAAAATCTTGAGCCATGTTAGCTTCATCATTCTTTGCATTTGCTGAATTTTCAGCAATAGACATGCCGGATTCCTTCTTCTTTTCATTGCGTTTAGCAAGCTTTCTACACTCATCAATAGTATGACCAGCCTTCCGGCAATATTTGCATCTCTTCTTCTTTTGCAAATCACCATCATTAGAGGAATGAGTGGAAGAGGAAGCTTGAGGCTTTGGTTTTGATGAACCCAAAGCTGAACCATACTTGCTTTTCCCCTTTTGTGAGATAGCAAGTGCTTGCGTTCCCTCAATCAAACCACTCCTATTCACTCTAGATTGCTCTTCTTGCAAAAGAAGAGACACAACCTCATCAAATGCATACATATTAGGATTTCCTTTTGCAACCAAACGGAGTGTAGTAGCAAAGCTTTGAAAGGATTCCGGTAATCCTTTCAACAATGTAGAAATGAGTGATGCATCCGCAATGATCTCATCTATGTTTGCCAATTGCTCTTTCAAGTCCTTGATACGTGTCACATACACATCCACTGACTCATTTTCAGCCATACATACATCCTCAAGTTTCTTCCTCAAGTATGCAACACGTGCTTCATTACTCACGGCATACAAAGAAGCAAGAGTATCCCATGCCTGTCTCGATGTAGAACATGACCGAATGTGTGGAACTATATGACGCTTCACTGAAAGCGCAATCAAAGCATGAGCTTGAGCATCTTTTCCATCCCATCTAAGCTGCTCCTATGTAGGTGGAGAAGGAGAAACCATTGTACTCGAAGAAGAAGCTCCATCTATGACAGTAGACTGTGAAGTAGAAGCACCTGCCGGTCTTCGATCTACATCTTCCACTATGTTCCAAAGTTGTTTTGCAACAAGAACATGCTTCATCATGTAAGACCACATCGGATAGTTGGTCCCATCAAGCTTATCTTCAGCTTGAAGCATGCCAAAGAAGTCATTGCTGCCCGCCATTTCACTAAGGAACAAGAATGTGATAAAATCTTCACTTCAACGAAAACTGAAATGAGTGCTGAAATTTCAGCTCACAAACCGTCACTCTGATGGCGATTCTGACTGCACGAATGGCTTCGAAATGGGGGGAAAACCCTAGCGCACCTGGTGGAAATGTTTCCGGGCTGCTGAAATTCACACTTCTATGCTCTGAAGTTGATTTGCACTGTTAAAGTGCGCGCGCGCCGCGACGCGAAAAACCGAAACTTGAGAAGAAGATGAACTTGCTCTGATACCACTATTGGGTGTGTGTAGAAGTGCGAGAGACACACGAGAAGCACACACAAAGAGCACAAACGCAGCAAGACACATGGAGAAGACAATGGCTGGAATAACTCTCTCTATTGATCGATGAACTGAACTGAAGTAAGAGCTGAATAATATCCCTAAGTACAAAGTACCACCACATATGAGAGTATCAAGTATGTGGTAACATGGGGAAAAAACCTCTAGCTAGCACTAGAGTAAAAAGTGCCCATGTATAGGGAAAAGGTTCACATCAAAGCTACACGAGGAACACGTAAGTGTAACAGTTCCGTATACAAGAGTGCCAGCACCTCCTTGTTCACCGCATCACTCCCAGGGGGGATTTGTTGATATACTTAGGTAGTGATGTGTGTGAACACACTAGGACCAGCAGGGCACTTTTTTCCTTCTTTAGGAGGTTTTTCCCCCGTTTTGTATATACGCATGTGCCCTAATGGGCTACTTATCTTTGTACATTCTAATAGTAATACAATTCATTATTATGTGTTGTGCTCCAAGCTTCTTCTTCTTCCTTGTGCTATTTGCGTGCTTCTGCAGAAGTCTAACTCCAACAACATAAGCCTGTTATAAGTATAAGAGGCTTGAATTTAAACCTCTTATCCAAAACTAGAGGCTCCCACTTAAGTCTTAAAATTTTTCCAAAAGATGAAAATTTGAGATAAACACATCCAAATAAAGATCAAAATATCTCCCACTCCATAAGTGGTTTGACCTAAGTTCAAGCATCTATTATGTTGTCAAATGCCATAGGCTTGAACTTGTTCGAGCATATAGTCTCTTGTCTAATGCAAGGGGCTTGAAACTCTTATGAGTTGGAGAGGCTAAAAATTATGTTTGAGCCTCTAGACTCTTATGGAGTAGAAGAGGCTCAAATTTAAGTTAATGCATCTAGATATTTTCTTCTATAATATGAGAGGATTGAACTCAAGTTTAAACCTCTAGCTTGTTATGAGTAGGAAGGGCTCAAATTTATGTTTGCTATTAGCCATCAAGTATTTTGTGGAGCAGGAGATGCTCGAACTCAAGTTTGGGCCTCTAGCCTCTTATGGATCAGTACACGTTTGAACTCAAGTTCTTCAATCATCTAGCCTCTTATGTAGTTCAAGAGGCTCGAACTTAGAGTGAAGCGTCTAACTTTATGTGTGCAAAATGTGCTTGATCATCATAGTTGGAAAACATTTTGTTCAAAACAATGGTTCCTTGGCTTCTTGGATGGATTTTCACAAAGAATGTGTTCTTATACATGCAATACAACTGTGAATCAAACATCATGTGATAAAGAACCATATTTTGTACTTGAGCAATATATTTAGAAATACTCTAGATGATCTTAAAATAATTTAAAATCATGTATTAAAATTTGCAGGTGTTTTTAAAAACCACATAATTTTAGGAGTGTTAATGAAGAGAACAATTATTGATAGATTGAATTGCATATAATTGAGTGATAAAATGGATTATTTTTCCAAGTTGTAAATTCATACACTATATTTGTGATAAGGTTTCTTATGACAATTAAATTTGAGCTCGTATTTCACTTTCCTTGAAAAACATATATTCCAAGATAACTCAAGCACTTACTATATTTATATATATGATTAATATTCCTAACTATATTTATGTATAATATCAATATTTGATCTTTTATATTTATGTATAATATCAATATTTGATGGTTTAAAATTAATTCTTTGAAAATGATGGTCAATAATTTCTCAAAGGTTGCTCAAAATTATTAATTTTAGAAAAGCTATAATCAAAAGCAATAATCAATATATAATAAAACAAGATAAAAACTAAATAAAAAGCTCAATTAGGGTTACTCGATTAGGTTCATTTATTTGCATTTGTTATATTCTTATTATAATTGAAATAAATTTAAGATTAAGAAAATACACATTAACTAACTTTTCAAATTTAAAACTTATGTCATATCATTGAACTACAATATGTAATAAGGAAATTGACATTTCAATAGAAAGTTATTATGGTTTATGAAGAGATCATAAATTAAACTTTAAAATTCAAGTTCGAGCCTAATCAAGATACTAATCTATCAATATAAAGTTAAAATTATTTATGAAGAGATTAGAGTTTATAATTTAAAATTCAAGTTCAAGCATAGCAAAGATATGAATTTCTCAATAGAAAGTTAAGATAATATGTGAAGAAAGATAGAAAGTTAATATGATATATGAAGAAATAAGAGAGTGCAAAGTTAATATTTCAAGTCCATGGATTAATTAAATGCATAACAAAAATTCAAAATTTTCATTAATTTCTTTTTATTCTTTTCATATCACATTTGGTGTATTCTTAAATAATTTCATAAAAAAATAATATTTTACTTGCATTGAAAACTTCAAACTTTTATTTAGAGATTCAAATTCATGACCTAATCTTGCATGATAAATAAATGGATAGAAATTAAAAGCTAACATGGTCACTTGTATTATAAGTGGAACTTGAATAATTACAAAATTTTATGAATAGGCCTTCTATGCTATAGGTAGGTCCATGTTTCCCTCCATGGTTGTGCTAAAATGAAAGCAATTGGAAAATTATAAGCATCTACATGGATGTGGAAACATCTATTCCAATATGAGCCTTTAAATATAGGTGCTTGCATCAGAGGCCTTTAAGCTACTAGAAAGAGTTTTCGAATTCCTTTGTCCCCTCAAAGTTCTCAAGTAGCTCATAAATTGAGTTATGAATGCTTGCATACATGTGAATGGACCTTTTAGAAGCCACAATGTCCCATAAAAGCTTGGACTTACTTCAGATTTCATGGATGGGGTAATTTTGCAAGGGCTATTACGTTTTCTCAGCTAGTAGACATGCTATTCCTAGAGACAATGTGCTCAAGGATTTTACCTTCAAAAACCATGAAAACACAATTTTCAAGATCTAAGCACACTCTATATAAACAACATTTGTGAACGACCTTATTGAGGACCAGAACATCTTTCTTTCTTTGATCTCAATATGTAAAAATTGCATCTATGTAACTTCAAGGCATTTCTAGAGAAATTCCTTGAATATATTTGACATTTGCATTTTGAGTGTGGTAAGGGCACTAATTAACCCAAATGGAATAACTCCCAAAGAAAATATTCCCCATTGAGTTTCAAAGGTGGTCTTACAATTATCCTTTTCTACAATAGGTACTTGATTATAGATAGAGAAACCTCCTAAGAGGCTATACATTTCATAATTAGCTACCCTTTCTAGCAAATGGTATGCTATTGGTAATTTGTAGTTATTTTGTATAATGGTTGCATTGAAATTTTTTAGAAGCATGCAACCACATATTTTCCCATTCCTCTTTAGTAAAACAACTATAGATGAGACCCATTGTGTATGCTCGATTTCATAAATGAAATCATTAACTAGAAGTTTATCAATTTCTTCTTTTTTTTTAGAAGCAAAAGTCTCATAATATGTGTATGGTGTCTAGTTAGTTGGTCTAGCATCTAATGACATAGGTATTTAATGTGGAAAGATGATTGGATCAGCTCCTTTAAAGTCCTACTATATTGAAAAAAAGATATCATAATATTATTGTAAATTGTGTAGGAGATTATGACGAAATTTAGGCCTTCCCTTTGTAGCCTTGAAGCCTAGATGGCCTCATAGGCATACTAATAGATAACTCTATCTCAAAATGATTTCTTCTACTATAATAACCAGTGCCTCCAAGAGATAGTATTTATTGCCCTCACTAGACATGCACACAAAGAGAGCTGTTCACTCTAGAATAAATTACTCTCAGAATGTCTAGAGTTTAGACTTTAACCTCAAGCCAACTTTAGAAGATAATAATATCTTTATAAAAAACAAAAGATTACAAGAAATGGATATAGGATGATAAGAAGATCTACTCATCACTAAGAGCTAACTAGCTCCTACACACAAAATTATATGAGAGAGATATGTAAACTTAAAGTCAAATGAAAATCTTCAAGCAAGTAAGAGGCCTCCTTGGCAAGGGTTATAATAGCTTATTCAAATCCTTTGGAAGATAGCACACACGCTAAGTCAAAGCATATAGTGTGTATATAAGATATTGAAAAGATTCCCTAAATCAAAGGGAGCAATTTCCTAAATTGTAGGCTTTGTGGCACCTAAGTGTAATCGGTAGTAATTGACTTCTATGAGGAGGATTCCTAATTCAAATTTGGGTATGATTATTCATGGTTATCTTTTTCACTTAAATTTTTGAAAGTTTCTTTCATCTAAAGGGTCCATAACCTCTTAATCTTGGAGCTTGAATTTCAACACTTCCCTTCAATATTGAACCTTCAAGTCTTCATCCTAGCTCCATCATTCCAATGCTTCTTATGAAATTTGTAAGCTTGATTAAGTCCAATGATTCGGTGAACATGTCAGCAGAGTGATCTGTGGTACTTTTCTTTTGAACTTTTACCTCCTTATCCAACACTTTCTCCATAATGTAGTGATAATATACCTCTATGTGCTTGTTCCTAGCTTGGAACATAGGGTTGGATGATTGGTACACACTACGTATGTTATCATACATGATTCGAAACTATTTGACCTACAAATTCAATTCAACCATTAGCTTCTTTAGCCAAAACCATTAGCTTCTTTAGCCAAATAAGGCCACATGTTACTTTTGCTAAGGCCCTTTATTCAGCTTCTATGGGAGATAAAGCAATCGTTTCTTATTTATTTTCGATCCATGAGATAACCTTCTTGACAAGCATCACTACATATCCACTTGTAGTTTTCCTATCATCTTTGGATTCAGAACAATCAACATCTATATATGCTTTCATTAGCAAATCATCTTCAAATGGATAAAAAAGAACTTCTATAAAGTACCCTTGAGACATTTGACTGCTCGTTTTGTTGCAAGTGAATGTAGAACGATAAGTGTGTGCATGAATTGAGATTAAAAAACAAATGTATATGATAGGGAAGGCCTTGTGATAGTGGCATAACTCAAAGAACCCACTATTGACCAATACAAAAGTGCATCCTCAAATTCATTACCTTCCACTGAAGACTTTTCACATTTTCTTGCATTGGATTTCTCAACACTTTGTAGCCCATGAGTCCATACTTCTTTAATACATCCAACTTGTACTTTATCTACATAAGCTAAATACCATTATCCTAATATATGACTTCAATACGTAAGAAATATCTTAGATCTCCAAGGTTTGAGAGTGTTATAATATATATATATATATATATATATATATATATATATATATATATATATATATATATATATATATATATATATATATATATATATATATATATATATAGTTTCAATCATACATATACTTACAAATGTAGCAACAAAACTATGATGGCCCATTTGGCAAAAATTAAGGATCTAATTTCCGTTGCTTGTATCCTGAATTTATCATATTGCTGTAAGCCTTTGATTCCATGCATTTGGGGCTTGCTTGAGACCTTGTAATACCTTCTTTAAGCTACAAACATAACATCTCTGATTTTATCTTTGAACCCTAATGGTTGGTCCATGTATACTACCTGCTCTAGCTCTCCATTTACAAAAGAATTCTTCACATCATGTTGATATATCATCCAATGCTTGTTGGTTGCAATTATAGTAATTGTTCTGATGGTAGTCATCTTAGCCATAGGGCTAAACAATTCTTCATTATGCACTCCATCTGTCTAAGCAAAGCCTCTAGCTAAAATCCTAGCTTTTCACCTAGCAATGCTACCATCTAAATGCTTCTTTATCTTATATACCCAATTTTTTCCAATGAATTTCATATCATTTTCTCCTTGGCACTAAGGTCCAAGTGTGATTATCTTTCAAATCTTTAATCTCCTCCTACATAGCCTCTTGTGATTCCCTGTATTTATTGGCCTCTTGAAAGCATGCGGGTTCCTCAATATCCTTACTCATATATGCATAGTATCTAGCCAAAATATGAATCATAGGTAAGTCTTTCCACTTGATACATTACCCTATCATACCTTCTTATCTCACCATTCCTTTGTTTTGAATATTTATTGTTAATCGTTGAGCTCTCCCCCTCGTTTTCATGATGGTCTGCATTATTCTCAATCCATAAGTCTTCATCTTCTTCTATGTGTGTGATTTTAAATTTACCCTTGCTCCTTGCATCACTGATTTGGCTTGGTGTAGGACTAAGGACTATTCTTTCAAGTTCTTCACTTAAAGTCTTCCTTAGTTCATATTCATTTTCCTCCAAAGATACACTTGAATAATATAAAGGTAAAAGTTCATCCTTATAGAGCCTATACCCCTTTCATTCACCTGCATAAACTATAAACACACATCTCTCTAATCTATCATCAAGATTGATCCTTAATTCACTTGGAATCAGCACATAGCAAGTACATCAAAACATTCCCAAGTGTGATACGTCTAATTTTCCTTTGTACCAAGATTCATATGTTATAGTAGCACCTGATGTGGGATCTCTCTTCAAGATGTTTAGTGCATTGGTTGCTACATGAGCCAAAAAAGCAATTAGGTATTCCTAGTTCCTTCATAATTGCCCTAGCACATTTTGCAGTGTCCCTATTGTTGCTTTTTGCTACATCATCTTGTTGTGGTGTGTACCTACATGTGATTTTTCTCATCATGGAATTTCACTCCAAGCAAAAAAAGAAGTCATGGGAGTAGTATTCTACCCCTCCATCTAACCTTCGAAACTTGATATATCTATCATATTCCTTCTCTATAATAGCTTTGAATTTCTTGAAGTAATAAAAGACATATGACTTATACTTCATACAATAAAGCTAATTCATCCTTTTAAAATCATCAATGAAAGTTAAAAAGTATATATTATCTCCAATTGAGTTATTTTTTTGGCCCCCAAACATCTCTATGAACTAGGTCAAGTTGATGATAGCTCACATAATTGGGCTTCTTGAAAGATAACCTAGTCTACTTACCCAATTGAAAAGCTTCACACAAGTTCTTATATAAGTACTAATATGTCTACACATTTTGTGTGATATATCTTCACACAAGTTCTTATATGAGTAATATATATTTATAAAACACCAAACCTTACAAGAGATGGATACAAAATGATAAAGAAGATGTGCTCATCACTTGGAGCTAACTATCTCCTAGATATAAACATCTCTTAGAGAGATATAACAGCTTAAATTCTAATGAAAACTTCAAGAAGCAATGAGTTTTCTTGGCAAGGAATCTAATCTCTTATTCAAATTCTATGAAAGATAACACATTAAGGATCATGCCAATTCAAAGTACATTGTGTGAATAAAATATCTTGAAAATATTCCCCAAATGATAGGGATCCCTTTTCCTAAATTCTAGATTTTATCATATCTAAGTGTGATAGGTGATAATTCACTATTATTAAGGGGATTTAAAATTCAAATTTGGTTATGAGTATTTGAGATGGATTCTTGCCTTACATTACTCCAAGTTTCATGCATCTAAAGGGTTCATAAACACCTAAGGCTGGAACATGAATTGTAGCACTCTCCCTAAAGCTTCAACCTTTAGTTCTTCATGCTAGCTCCATGAATCCAATGTTTTTCTTGACCTTTTTAAGCTTATTGAGTTCAAGGATTTGGTGAACGTGTCAAAAAACATATTCTTGATACCTATGTGTTGAAATTGTATCTCCTTAGCTAGCAATTTTGCCTTGATGAAGTGATAATTTATGTCTATGTGGTTGCTCCTAGCTTGGAACATAGGGTTGTTAGATAGGTACACACTACTCGTGTTATCACACATGGTTCGAAGCTAATTGACATGCTAATTCAATTCAATCATCAACATCATGTGCCACATAAGCTTATATGTTATGGTTTTTGAGGCTTTGTATTCAAAACTTTGGAAGATAGAGAAATTGTAGGTCGTTTCTCTACCATCCATGAGATGACCTTACATAAGCTTACATGTTATGTTTTTTGAGGCTTTGTCTTCAAAACTTTGGAAGATAGAGAAATTGTAGGTCGTTTCTCTGCCATCCATGAGATGACCTTCTTGTCAAGCATCAATGCATATTCACTTGTTCTTCTCCTATCTTCTTTGGATCCAACCCAGTCAACATCTATATATGCTTTCACCTACAAATCATATTCAAAACGATAGATACATCCTTCATTTAAAGTACCCTTGAGACATCTGAATACTCTTTCTATTGGGAGTAGATATGTAGACTTATGTGTGTGAATGAATTGAGATAATTTACCAAGTTTATATGCTAGGTTAGGCCTTTCAATAGTGGCACAGTTCAAAGATCACACAATTCACCTATACAAAACTGCATCACAAACTTCATTGCCTTCCATTGAAGTCAATGTCATATTTAGTTCCATTGGTTTATCAATGGTTTACCCTATGAGTCCATAAATCTTTAATACATTCAAGATGTACTTTATCCACATGAGCCAAATACCATTATGCTTAAATATGATGTTAATATCTAAGAACTATCTTAGATCCCCAAGAAGTGAGGACTGCAACTCCTTCCCAAGCCTTTCTTTATTTTCCTTGATGCCTTCTTCATGTCATCTATAGTAATCTAGTCATTTCCATACACACATAAGTAGATATATGTTTCATCTTCTCTTTTCTAGAACAATGATGGATTCCCTTTGCTTTGTTTGTATCCAGAACTCATCAAATATTCTTCAATCCTTAGCTTCCATGACCTTGGAGCTTGCATGAGAGCACATAAATACTTTTTTAACTTGTAAAAATAATCATATCTAATTATGTCTTCGAACCCTAATGGTTGGTTCATGTAAACTACCTCCTTTAGCTCTCCATTTAGAAAATCATTCCTTACACCAAGTTGATACATCTTCGAATGCTTGTTGGATACAAGCGCAATAATTCTCCAATGATAGTCATCTTAGCCACATGGAGAAATGTTTATTCATAATCCACTTCATATGTATGAGCAAATCCTTTAGCTACAAGGTTAGATTTATGGCTAGCGATTACCATCTAAATGCTTCTTTTCCTTATATACCCACTTGTTTCCAATGAACTTCATATCCTTCTTTAGTGGCACTAAATGAAAAGTGTGAATATCTTCCAATGCTTTGATATCCTCTTGCATTGACTCTTTCGATTCCCTACATGTATTGGAAACCTGACATCATGTGGTTTCTTGACAATTTTACACATATATGCATATTGTCTAGCCATAAATGAATCACACGTAAGTCTTTTAACTAGATAACTTACCCTATCATATCTTTCAATCTCACCATTCCATTGATTTGGATATTTATTGTTGAACTTTTAGCTCTCCCCCTTCTTTGCATGATGGTCTACATTTAGTTCAAAGCATAAGTCTTCATCTTCTTCTATCTTTGTGATTTTAGCTTTGCCCTTGCTCCTTGCATCAATCACTTAGATTGACCTAGCACTTCCTCAATTCCAAGATGAGTGTTTACTCGATTAATTTTGTCAACAAAGGACTATGCTTTCTTGTTCTTAACTTGAAGTCTTCCTTTCTTCAGCTTCATTCGTTTGCATAGATACATTTGAAAAGTATGAAGGTAAAAGATCATAAAATATTACATCCTTTGATATCTGAGGGGGATTTCTAAATCCAATTTTGGTATGATCATTAACTTGGTTTCTTGACTTACATTGCTTCAACCTTCGTTCATCTCAAGGGTCCATAAAGTCCTAAGATTGGATCTTGAATTTCAACAATTTTGGGTATAGAACTAGAACGATCAGGGACTATTGGACCCTGAAACTTGAATATTATCATTCCTCCCAATGGAGACCTTCGAGCATGGAGATGTAGAGATGATGATGCACTTTATATGTTGGTGATCACTTACATTGATGGCATTTCTTATTGATGCTTGGGGGTAGGACTTGATTCGTAAAGAGGCTAAACAAAACAATATAGAAACTGTATCAGTAACATTTTTGGGTAACTTGATGCAATCACAAGAGGCTAACTCGGATGGTTTTTCTGAAGTCGGAAGAAAGAAGGAAACAAGTGCAAAAACGTCTTTGGGTGAGGGGTCTTATCCCGATGTTGAGGTTCAATTGTCTTATCCCGATGTTGAACTTGATGGTGTAGCTATGAGGATTCAATTAAATTGAAGACATACATAAAAATAAATCCCTAGAGGACTAAAACACAACCACTAACGACAACCCAAAAGGATATGCCACAAGCAAAGAAGATAGTCGGGATAGTTAAATCTCAGTTTTGGGATCTACCAATCCAAACACTTATGTCAAGAAAGAAAAAAGTAAATTGAATAGCCCATTAAAGGTAAATTACCCTTGTAGAGTGGTATCCTCTCAAAGAAAAGGAAAGAAATATAATCTAAGAAAAAAACCTCAATAAGGAAAGTCCAAAGTGATCAAAAGTAGTTATTCCCTTGTTTAGTGTTTGAAGGCTCACTAAAATTGTGTGAGCTTCAATCATAGGCCACTAGTTGAAACACGTCATTTTAAACCTAGATTTCATATATTTTGAAGAGGGCAAGGTCGTTCATCCTGACCTTATGAAGAGAGTTAAACAAATCTCTACCAAGCATAGATGGTTTTCTATATTTCATCCGTGGGGTAGCTGTGGTACAATGGTAGGATTTAAGCCGCACTAATAGGCATTTTTCCTAGGCTCTAGATGTGACCCAAATTCTTTTCCTTTGGTCGCTTTTTATGCCCGAAACTCTAAAATGGAGGGGAGTGAGACTTGGCGCTCCCTCAACTGCTTGCCCTCGGAGGTGATCTTTATCGGATGTCTGAAGATGATGGAATATCTCATTGAAAAATAGGATAAACAGACATTGGAGGCTTTCCTTAGTCCTGCTTGCAAACAGGAGCTCTATGACACTGATGAAATACACCGTCTTCCTCAAAGTGAAAGGAATTTTCCCCTCCTATTGTAAAGGGTTTAAAACGGCACCAAGAACGTCTCAGCTAGTGTAACAAGCCCAAGGTTATCTGCATATTTCACATCATTTCATTTTGGTATCGAATAATTATCATAAATATTTCAGTGTTAACCAAGTCACTTTATACAATAGATGAACAAATCTGAATTGGGAAAATGTGAGTAGAGACAAAGTGGTGTATATGATCAAATGGTTCTATGGAGAATTAATAGAGGGGATGCTTTCGGATAAGAAACGTTTATACAAGGGAGGTTAAGCGTAGGTATTTAAGTTTATTTACGCAGTATCAAAAACAAAAAGAAAACAAAGGAGCTAAAAGGTAGGACGGCGTCACATACGTCAAGTAGGCCAAACGGTTGAAAGGATTGTATGTAGATTGGGTTGGAAAACTTTTAATGAAGATAATCCTAACTATAAGTATTGAGAGAACCTATTAATAGAAATTGTAATTTTTCATTCCTTGTTATCAATTATTGGAAACTATATAAGGGAGATAACGGTTTTCTAAATACCTGATCGTCTTCTTGAAAAAATGAGTAACTCTGAATATTCGATTGTAAGCTAAGAGCTGTTTACTTCAAATATATCTAAATGTCGGGTGGGATCGACCTGTGATTGGTCATGGGGACAAGGAAAAGTGTAATAGCTATAGTTAAGTGAACTCCAAAACCTTCTCGTCCTCTCTCGCATAATACGAGGGGGCCACGATTTCACACGTGAATCCTCTCCAACCTATGCGTCCCTAACCATTTTTTTTTTTTACTAAGAGTGTGTTCGGTTTTCCCAGTATCAATAAGAATAATTTTATAAACATTATAAACTACTTTACATGTAGAAAAATAGCATATTGACTTTAATCATGTAGCATAGGCAATATTTGCTCATCAACTGAGCTTCTCTTATCAAAGAAAATCAATATTACTGTTGAACTTGAATCAACGACATAGAGATTTGACTCCTAAGATTGTCACAAAAATATTTATAACTTAAACAATCGCAAATAGTATTTTTGTAACAAAAAAAATTCATATTAGAACCATCACTTTAAAAAATAATTCATAGATGATAACACCATCATGACACATACGAAATAGGTTTCATGCTATAAATCTAGTAAACACCATTATAAAATCTCTAATTACGGATAGATAAGAATTTAAGTATATAAAACAAAGATATTGTATTGCCATTCGAAGATCATATTCTTTTTATAAGCAATCAATATTAATCGACAATACTATATTTTTATGCCAGGACTAAAATTAGCATCCTAAAATTTAGGAATAAATCTTTATGTTTGTATAAGTAAATAAGAAATAATTTTTCTTATAAGTATTGAACCCTTATGCTAGCATATGTCATACATACATTTATAAATGTTTGCTTTTAGTAATCCTCTTTTTAAGGACGCTAAAGTGTCCAAGGTAGTATGATTTACATGCCTTTTTTGAATGTCTAATTATTTGGGCATTCAATTTATGCACGTTGATGATGGAATGGATTTGTGTCAAATGAAAGTATATTGACACATTATTGCAGCGTTTTGGCCTTGAAGACTGTAAACCTATTGCCACTCCTATGGAGATAGGTTTACCGCTTGAGTCTTCATGATGTTGGAGATGCGTTCCATGCTATTCTCTATCAGTAGGTTGTTCGATGCTTGATTTACTTATGCATTACTCGGCCAGATATTCAATTTGCTCTCACAGATGAGTAGGTTTATGCATTGCCTAGAAGTCAAGCATTCGCAGGTGGTTAAGCACATCTTTTGCTACTTGGGTGGTACTCGACTACTTGGGTTGTTTTATCCCAAGGGGGGATCACTACTACCAGATTTGCATGCTTTTTTTGACTCTGATTGGGCTGGTTGCTATGACACTCGTGTGTCCACTAGTGGCTTTTGCTTCATGCTTGGTAGCTCATGTATATCTTGGTTGAGCAAGAAGCAGCCTACTGTGGCTATTCCAGTTCTGAGTCTGAGTATAGGGTAGCTTTCACAGCGACTGTTGAGTGTGTGTGGCTCAGACACCTTATGGATGATTTGGGTGTTGGTCAGTCTTTTGCCACCACCATCTTCAGTCAGAGTCAGAGTGCATTGGCTGTCTTCTGCCACCACCATCTTCACTGACAGTCAAAGTGCATTGGCTATTGCGACGAACCCTGTGTTCCATGCTCGCACTAAGCACATTGAGGTGCATTATGATTATGTCAAGGAGAGGTTCTCTGTTGGGGACATCAGCTTGGCACATGTGCACGCAGGAGAACATTGCAGACCTTTTCACGAAGGCTCTGCCTAAGGAGAAGTTTGAAGCTTTCCGGAAAGGTTTGGGCTTACTTCCTTTTGTGGAGTGATTTCCACATAGCTTGAGACTTCCTTATACATGAGTGCCAACTCCTTGTTCACCGCATCACTCCCAGGGAGGATTTGTTGATATATTTAGGTAGTGATGTGTGTGAACACACTAGGACTATCGGGGTACTTTTTTCCCTCTTTAGGAGGGTTTTTTCCCCCGGCTTGTATATATGCCTATTTCCCTAATGGGCTACTTATCTTTGTACATTCTAGCGGTAATACATTCAGTATTGTATGTTGAGCTCCAAGCTTCTTGTTCTTCCTTATGCTGTTTGTGTGCTTCCGCAGACGTCTAACTCCAACAACCTTCTAATTATAGGAAACAATGATGCTTGTCCTCAACAAATAGAAGATTCCTTGAGTTCCAAATTTCAAATGATAGAATTATGCATAGGCCTTGATAAGTGGCATGAACCTACAAAGATTTTGTCTCTGAAGAGAAGTATGTGAGACAAATTCTGAAGGCATTCTATATGGAGGATTGGAACTACACCTTTGAAGGTCAATGAAAAATTATCTATTGAAGATAATTCACCTCTAGTAGATATTGAACATAGAAGGAATTAGTTGGAAATCTTGTCGACTTTTGTCATAGCAACGTGAATATATCATATGTTATTGGATTAGTAAGCATATTACTAGTACGCCCTGCTAGATTCATTGGAAGGCAAGTATGTGGATAACTAGGCATGTGAAAGGAACCATGGATTATGGTATTCCATATGAGGATGGACCATCTCTAGATAAATAATGTGACTCACGTCGGGTACGAGATATAGATACAAGAAAATATTTTTTTGAACATTGTTTTTCTCTATGATCTAGATTTTTCTCATTTTTGTTATTGAGAGGAAGCAAACAAGTCTACCATTATCATCTATTGAAAATGAGTACAAAGGGGCCTGTGTTGCAACATGTGAAGTGGTATGGTTTAGAATAATCTTATGGCACATAGGAATAAAAGGATAAGAGAATAAAGGGATAATATTTGATAAACAAAGTTGCATCTCCATCACCAATTACCCTATTTTCCATGAATCCAAGCACATATAAAATAAGTATCATTATCTGTGTGAGTGGAGCAAGGATGGGCTTATGGAGATAAGCTATTGTCCAATTAAAGAAAATGGAGGAGACACCTTCTCCAAGGCTCTTGAGAGACAATGACTTTATTAACATTTTCCAAAGCATGGTACTGACCAAGGAGCTAGTTCACCAAAACTAGATAGATAGGGAGATAGATAGATAGATAGAGAGATAGATAGAGAGGGAGAAAGAGAGAGATAGATAGATAGATAGAGATAGACACATAGATAGAGAGAGAGGGGGAGAGAGCTACAGAGAGAGAAAGAGAGAGAGAGAGAGAGAGAGAGAGGACTAATACTGGCTATGGGAGTAGTGGAGCTACAGGGTGGAGGGATGGCAAGGTGGGGGCAGAGAGAGAGAGAGAGAGATAGGCCACAAGGTGAAGAATGGAAGGGTGGGGGGAAGAGAGAGATAGATGGGGGGTTCATGGAGGGGAGGAATGGCAAGGTGGGAGGAGGAGAGAGAGAGAGAGAGATGGGGAGTTCATGGAGGGGAGGGATGGCGGAGGAGAGAGAAAGAGAGAGAGAGAGAGAGAGAGAGAGAGAGAGAGAGAGAGAGAAACAAAGAGAGAGAGAGAGATCAAAATGGAGAGAGACAGGGGGAAGCACGTGGCAATTGAGGAATGGGAGGAGGGTGGAGGTGCAAAGTGCATAGAGGCATGGTGGAGGGTGGAGGTGAGGGGGTACATAAAGGGATGGGGGAAGGTGGAGGGTGGAGATGAGGGGGTGCAGGATGGAGGAATAGTGGAGGTCAGTTGGTGCGGGATGAAGGGATGGCGGAGATGGGGTGAGGGATGGAGGGGTGTTTAGATGCAAGGGGGTAAGAGAGAGAGGTTGGGGGTGCACAGATGTGGCTGATCTCGATCCACTTCCAAGGTGAGGGGAGTCTAAAGAGGGCTCAGTATTGCACGATCAGAGATAAACAAGGCCAAAGGATCATCGATGGTTCAAGTGTACATAGGGGGTGATGAAAAATTGCACATGTGGTCAGGGAGATGAATATATTCTCTTCTAGCATGCGTCTCTCTCTATATTCGTTTTTCTCTCTCTGTCTTCGTTTTTCTTAACTTTGTGTTCGTTTTTCTATTCCACTCTCCGCTTATTCATTAGAAAGAATTCATCAATTTTAAGGTAAATTTATTTTGTCTTCGATACAATTCAGGAGAGGATTTGTTTATTCCTTGATAAATGAGACTTCCTTCATAGGCGTGGAGACCTTGCGAGAGGACTAGTCATCTTTAAGATGCTCCTTAAGAGGGCGTTGGATCTTTTGTACCTTCTCCTTGCCCATATCTTCTTTTTTTTTTGTGGTCTTGTTACTAGAGTGACGTCCCTAATTCTATGTTTGTCGGTTCCATATCACAACCAAGCATTGGATAGGTGCTTTTAGGGTTGTTCTTCCTCAAGCAATTCATTTGGGCAAAAGTCAATCTTCAGGAACGTGGGTTGTTCTCTTCTAAACCTCCACAAGGATCTATGGGCTCCAATGCTAGTTAAACATGTGTTGTGGCGTTATGTTTTCAAACCCTTTTTTAATATTCTATTTCTATGGGTATATGAACCAAGGTTTCAGTTTCATCATTCAACTTCGAAAGATATCAAAAGGGGTGTTGATGATCGACTTAGATTGGATACCTGTTGAGTCTTCATTGGTTGGCATGAACCTTGGTTACTATCTAGAAGGAAGCAAAGCGGTTCTTAGGATCTTCACGAATGACCATCCCTCCTCATTGTCCTCAAATAGGAACTCAAGTGATGAGCTAATGAATGATGTAAGGCATAATGTTCAGGAGTGTTTTTCGAAGAAAGTAAAATAATGTGTGCATAGGAGAATAAACGATGTGCTCAAGCGTCGGTTCTTTACGTCATACAGACGAAACCAGCTGTACGAAGAATGCGACCAATAGCGGAGGCGTAGACTTTTCCGCTTTTTATTAAAAAAACAATGAAAGGTTACAGAAAGGTTAGAGAAACGGTTATAGCCGTTGTGTCCACTTACTTTCTTTGCCCGTTGTTGTTTTTCAGAACGAGGGGCAGATTTCTTAGTGTGGCTTCACACTGTGCGGCGGCACAGAGAACTATGCCAGATGACATTTGCACATTGGTCTGTAGAACTTCCTCGCTATTCCGGGTCCACAAAATTCTGTATCAGTTTCCCCGCCACAGAACAAAACAAATGCAGGCGTTACCATGTGCTTCATGCACAATCCTATTTTATGCACCATATAAGGTCAAATCCCACATAAATACACATAAATATAGGGCCACATTAGACGCCCTTCCATAGACATGATTGATCCATCGGGTAGGAGAATTGAATGAACTTTCCATCGGGTAGGAGAATTCAATGAACTTTCCATCGTCAAGCTTTCCATCGGGTTAAAATCTATACTGAAAAATGCACTTAAAATTCTGAACTTGCATTCCGGCCATTCCAAGTTCATTGAATTCTCCTACCCGATGGAAAGCGCCATAAAGTGGGTAGGAGAATTCAATCACGTGATCCTCTTCCCACTTGAAAAAAGAGCCTCCTTGCTTTTAGTTTCTTGTCTTCTTCTTTATTTTTTTTTTTTTTGAACAAAACAGGAAGATAAAATTGATGCTAAGCAAAAAAAGTACAAAGACAAGAGAGGCTCAACTTAGAGCCCTCTACAGCACAAGGCTGTCTTACAAAAGGAAAGAGTCTACATAATCACAAAGGAAGGTGATCAAGTATCCTCTAGGCTTTGAGTACATTCTAAGGAGCTTATTTCTCCACACATTGTGGTGGTAATTTTTAAATATTACAATTGGATTCTTGAATTCAGATTGGGTCTCGTTACAAGAGGAACTACATATGCTGAAGATTTTCTTCATTCCAAACAAACAAGAGAAAAAGTGATCCTTTCCCTTTTTGTTAAAGATAGCACTATTTCTGTTTTTCCATATATACCACAAAAAGTGGCTTCTGATGAGCTGCCAGAGGAGGATGTCCATGCCATTAGATTCTCCAATCAGCAGATCTTTACTGCTTGGAATTTTCAGACCCTGAATTTGACAGTAAGACTTGATACCACACCAGTATCTATCAGCAAATTTACAATTGATGAAAAGATGTTCCAAATCCTCTTCTTTACCACATAATTTGCACAGCCCAGCATCAATTTTATACTTCCTAGCCTGACTGCCAGTCCAAATGCCTTGGTGAAGAATGATCCAGTTCAGACAAGCTTGTTTATTTGTGAGAGGGAAGGCCCAGGAACATTGAAACCTGTATTTCCATTGAAGGTGGGACCACTGAAGGCCCCATTTTTTGTTCAGCTTCACCGTGATTTCTTTAATATTTCTTCTTCCATTCCTTTTGAAAGAATAAAACATATCCCAGGCAATGTCCTGAAGGGAGATCTGCTTCCTCCACATGTAAGTTTCCAACTTCTCCTTCAGAAACTCCTTCTTGTTCAAAAGAACCTGTTTACATTGAAAAGAAAGATCGTGAGTATCAATTATGAACTGGTTATCATTCACTCCACCAGCTCTCATCAGATCCTGCCAATGATCAAAACCCTTCTTCCGACACTTGTTCCACCTGATAGGAAGGGATTGTAAGGAGCCCGAGTTAAACCAACCAATCCAAATAGAGTCCTGCACTAAAAAGGAAGAGTTGTGAGTTAGCCAAACGGGGAGATTATACTTGGACTTAACAATCATCCAGGATTTCCAGAAATTACAAGTGAGCTGACTGCCTTTTGGCACAAACTCTTTAGGGGAAGTAATCACATCCCACAAAGAGCAATTAGTCCAGCTTTTATTATATTTCACATGAAACCTGTGAATATTTCTTTTAATCAGACAGGCCCAGAAATCATTAGAGTAGAGGGATCTATAAATCCATTTGGCAGCCATTTGGGTAGCCATCCAAGAAGGACAAATGAGACCAAGCCCACCTTCAGTTTTCTTCATACAGCAAGTATTCCAGGCAACTTTGGGGATTTTGGATCCTCCCCACAAGAAATTTCTAGCCAACGAGATGGCCTGCCTTAACTGCTTTTTATTAGGCTGCCAACAGGAAAGAAAGTACGTAAGGGAGGGAAGGATATAATGATTCAAAACAAAAGCTCTATGGGAGATACTGTGCTGCACATCTCCCCACTTAAAAATTTTAGCCCTGAATTTGTCAATCATCCAACTCCATCTTTGCTCGTTAGAAATGCCAAAGCCCATAGGAATTCCCAGCAACCTGAAGATCACCCCCTTCTTGATGATGTCACAACCTGTAAGCTTAACACATTCAGGAATATGATTATTTGAAGAAAAAAAAACCAGTTTTCTTATGGTTAATTACAGATCCACTAGCCAAACAGAACACCTCAAGACAATTAAGGAAATGTTTGGCAGAATTATCATCAGCTTTCATAAGCATATTGGTGTCGTCTGCAAACATCTGCAGCCCCAAAGGAGAGAGAGCTTGAGGAATATCCAAACCTGTAATAGAACCTTGTCTAAAGCAGTCCTTGACAAGCCAACCTAAGGAGTCACTTGCAATGGCAAAAAGGAGGGGAGCCAGAGGGCAACCCTGCCTAATGGACCTGCACAATCTAAAAGGTTTAGATAGACAACCATTGATGGCAACTTTAGAGAAGGCATTACCAAACAGAATACTGACATACTTTATAAACCTTTTACCAAAACCAATGTCATGCAGGGATTGAAGAATGAAATCCCATTCTATCCTGTCATAAGCCTTATCAAAATCTATTTTGAAGAAAAAGGAGTCAACGTTAATCTCATTGCAGTAATCAAAGCCTTCCCAAATGGTGATGATACTATCTAATATATATCTGCCTTTAATGAAACCCTTTTGTTCAGGAAGAATTATATAGTTCATAAGAGGGCTAAGCCTTCTGGCCAGAATGCCAGCCAAAATTTTATACAGAGAAGTCAGACAAGATATGGGTCTCCAATTGTTTAGATCATCCTTAGATCCTTTTTTGTGAATTAGTATTATCACTCCAGTGTTCACAAATGGAGAAAGGGATCCCCTGCTAAAGGCTTCTTGCCAGATCTTGAGAATTATGGGAACCATTTCATCCTTAAATTCCTGAAAAAACTCATAAGGCAAACCATCATGACCAGGAGACTTACCAGGCTTCAATTTGCTAATGGATTCTATAACCTCACCCTCAGAGAGGGGCATATCAAGGAGGGAGTCCATTCCCTGAGGAACCATTTTTTTCCTACAAAGGGCAATGGAAGCTCTTGCACTCCAGACAGAATCCCCTCTCTTGGGAGGCTGAGAGAATACATTGGCAAAGAACCTATGAGCAATCTGGAGGTTGTCCTTAATATCTTTAGCGATAGATCCATCATTATTCTTGAGAAGAGGGATAAAATCCCTGGCTTTTTTTTTCCTCATCAAATCAAACATGTGCTTGTTGGGCTTGTCAATTTTGCCAGCCCAGAATTCTCTAGATGTGGCAAGGGCACCCTTAGCAAGGAGATAGTCCACTTTCTTCACTTGCTCCTGAAGGTCTAAAATCTTAGCTCTTTTATTTTTTTGATCAAGGTTAGAACAATCAATTACATTCATCTGCTGTAAAATCATCATCCTTCTCTGTTGTCTTATTTCTTTAGCTTTAATCTTATAGTACTTAATTAAGTCCTGTATGTTCCTAACCGCCCTTTCCCAGGCCACAAAAGGAGGAGTGAAAGCATTAAAATGCCGCCTCAAAATACTCGAGATTTGATCCTTCACCACAGGAATCTTAAAAAGGGAGGGATCCAGATGAGTCCACCCTGCACGAAAGTTGGGATTATTATTATACAAATTAACAATCAAAGGAGAATGATCGGACAATTGAAAGGAGGGATCAGTGAAACAACAAAAGTTCCACAGAGAATGACTTCTACTCGCATTAATGTAGAACCTGTCCAGTCTAGCAGATAAAAAGGTATTGAGATTCTTGTTAGTCCACGTATGCCCAGAATTGGTAGAAAGATCAACCAGATTATGCTTATTTATCAAATTATACCAGCAATGCTTTTCAAAGCCAGAGACTATATTCTCACTTTTTCCAATCCTGTCTCCTGGATTAGTAACCATATTAAAGTCCCCTGTCATCAAAATATCACCATTAATCCTGGAAATTTCTTCCCAACATTTAGATCTCTGCATAGCCTGATTAGCTGCATATACACACACTACCGTACAATTAAGGGGCTCTTTACACTTAACAGCAATCCACTGATTGGTGGAACTCCTGTGAACCTCCTCAATAAAATGAAACAGACCATTAGCTATGCCAATAGTTGCCCCACCTTTACCAGAGTGGTCCGTATGAACCCAATGAACATTATTAGACACAATTCTCAGATTAGACAAAAGATCCGAACCTCCAATCTTGAGTTCCTGCAAACAAATGAAATCTGGCAGGTGAGAAGCTTCTTTAATCCAGTTGTTAATAGTCTTACTTCTGACCGGATCAGAAAGTCCTTTAACATTAATAGAGATAATTTTGATACTATCCATAGAAGAAACAAACAAAAGGGGAAAGACTTACTTTTTCAGGTTTTTACCTGGCTTTACAGCAGACGCCGACGACCTTACAGTCTCTTTCCTCTTGGACTTATGTTTTTCTTTACCTTGAGGACTAGGAGAACTGACATTTGTCATGCAAACATCTGGATCAATGTGTCCACCAATTTCTTCCTGAACAGAAGTATGTTGATCAAAACTGTTAATTTGCTCAATAAACATATCATCACAATTACTATTGTTATCCTCTTCAGGGACATTGTCTTAGGGATGTCGCCAGAAGATGGTCTGTAGGGTGACCCCTTATCATCATTAACTCTCCTTTCTATTTCACCCTGCATGTCAGAGACAACTTTATCTTCCTGAGTAAGAGAAATATTCAGATGATTAGTACCAATAAGAGAGATGTCTGCAGTCCTTTTGTTTTCCTTCAAAGCATGCTCTTCAAAAGACTCAGATCCCTCCAGAGGGGATTCCTCTAGGATTTGAAAAGGATTGGAAATCCCTTTTACCAGCATCTCTGTCCTGTTACCCCCAGTTGGGTTTTTTTTTTTCTGTTTGTAAGACACCTTTTTGAAGCCTTGCTCTTCTTTGGGGAGGCCCAATCCAATGGGAGCTGAGTCTGTGGGTGGCATTTCACCACCCCCCACCTTTTTTTCCTGTTTTTTAGCTAATAAAGGACAATCTTTTATTAGGTGACCCTGTTTAAAACAGTTAAAACATGCATTAGGCAGATTCCTACAGATAACCTTTTGATTGGTAAAGTGCTGGGTCAGAAACCTAAAAAAGACTTTAATCCCAAATGGGAGCCTCTTGTCTTCTTCTTTAGAATGGGTTTCCTTGATAAGAGGCCTTGACGCGTTCTCTGCTAGTCCCCTTGTTCTATGGGTGGCAGAGTGTTTGATTTCTTTCAAAGGATAATGTTTTAGTGTCTTCTTGTGGCCCTCGGCCGAAAGGAATTTGATGGCCGCATAAACGCACTATCAACACCATTTGGAGATGATAAATTTGATCAGGGAAACTTCAACACATACCTTAGCAAGCTTAAAGCATGAATGGCCGCCACATACTAATACACTTGTTATTGAGACTAATATACATTTACTTAACCTTATGATAGTCTTAATGCAAGTTATTTCACCCACAATTGCTGCTCATACTCACGAAACTAATGTCGCACGGAAATGCAATAAATTGCCTACTCATTGCGCACACATAGTGACCACACTTCACTATAGTAAGAAAGTTAGAAAACACTATTAGCTATCTAAAATGCCGATGATTACAAGAAAAAGGGTAGAATATGATGATGAAACCTTGCTAGTAAATTAGATATACTTGGCTAGTACACTTTTAAAGCAAATAGTAAATTAGCTCTACTTGGCTAGTACACTTGGAAGTAGGTAAGGGGGTAAGCTTAAGTAAGGGGGTGCTTGCCTCATTAATCCCACACTAGTAATCAAGTAAAATGAGCTGTAGATGTTTCCATTTGATGAGATATTCAAATATATACATGTTTGGAAGATTGCCTACAAGTTAGAGTCACTTCCCTTATTCTCTGGGAAAGAACTGACTTCGATGAAATAAATGAGGGTGATTCCAATTCAAATTTGAGTATTCAATCACGTACTTCTATCCTTTTTTTGTGAGGTCCCACATGGAACGATATTCTTCCCACTTTTCCTTCGAAGCGTGGATCTTCATTTTGAACACCCCCCCCCCCCCCCTCAAGAATCAACATTCAACCTAATTCCACCATTCCCATGCCTATCTGGCATCTTGACAACTTGGTTGAATCTAGGGCCTTTTTAAGCATACCTACACATTGATCCTTGTTACTCATTTCTTGCACTTGGGCATCCTTAGTGAGAAATTTTTATATGCTATGACGGTAGTGCTCCTCAATGTGTTTCCTCCTAGCATGGAGCACAAGGTTGATAGATAGGCACATGCTCCTTATATTGTTAAAATATATAGGAAATTATTGAACTTACAATTACAAATCAACCACTAATGTCATGAGCCACATTCGCTCACATGTTTCCTGTGGTAAAATCCTATATTCAGTTTTTTTTTTAGGATAAGACAACTACAGGCTTCTTGTTTGATAGTCAAGAGAGAAGATTCTTGCATATCAAGATAGCATAGCCACGTGTTCCTCTTGTCAACTTTGGAGCTAACCCAATTATCGTTTGTGTATGCTTTTACCTAGAACTCATCTTCAAAGGGATATTATAGAGTTTTAATGCACATAGAGTTTTAATGCACATAAGCATTGCCTTTTCTATCTACAAGTGAGGAACTCTTGCTGTGTGCATAAATTAATAGAGCACACCAAATGAGGGGGATTCCACTTCAAATTCGAGTATTCAATCACGTACTTCTATCCTTTTTTTGTGAGGTCCCACATGGAACGATATTCTTCCCACTTTTCCTTCGAAGCGTGGATCTTGATTTTGAACACCCCCCCTCAAGTTTCAACATTCAACCTCATTTCACAATTCTAGTGCCTATCTGGATTCTTGACAACTTGGTTGAATCTAGAGCCTCTTTAAGCATACCTACACATTGATCCTTGTTACTCATTCCTTGCACTTGGGCATCCTTAGTGAGAAATTTTTATATGCTATAACGGTAGTGCTCCTCAATGTGTTTTCTCCTAGCATGGAGCACAAGGTTGATAGATAGGAACATGCTCCTTATATTGTTAAAATATATAGGAAATTATTGAACCTGCAATTACAAATCAACCACTAATGTCATGAGCCACATTCGCTCACATGTTTCTTGTGGTAAAATCCTATATTCCGTTTTTTTTTTCCTTTGAGGATAAGACAACTATAGGCTTCTTCTTTGATAGTCAAAAGAGAAGATTCTTGCATATCAAGATAGCATAGCCACGTGTTCCTCTTGTCTACTTTGGAGCTAACCCAATTATCATTTGTGTATGCTTTTACCTAGAACTCATCTTCAAAGGGATATTATAGATTTTTACTGCACAAAAGCATTGTCTGTGCTATCTACAAGTGAGGAGCTCTTGGTGTGTGCATAAATGAAGAGAGCACACCAATTGTGTATGTTAGATTAAGTCTATTAATTTTTGCATAATTCAATAAGCCCATTATTGATCTATATATGATCATATCGATAAGCTCCCCACCTTCAAATGTCACTTTCCCATTAACTCCCATTTTCTTGCCCAATGGTTTGCATCTTACAAGTGGTTACTTTCTCAGCATGTTCAAAATATATTTCCTTTCTATGAGAGAGATTCCATTCCTTTTCAATACCTTCAAAAAAACCTAAGATATAGGAATAAAGTTTTCCTCAAAGTCAATACCTTGTATTCATATTAGCCATAGGAATAAATTTTTGCTCAAATTCAGTCCCATGGTCTAAGTAAAATCTTTGGCGACAAGTCTTGTTTTATGTCCAACAATGTTACCATCTAAGTGTCGCTTTACTACGTACACCCTCTTTTTACCATTAAACTTCAAGTCATGCTTTCCCAGTAATAATGACCAAGTATTTTTCTGCTTCAAGTCCTTTACTTTCCTCTTCCATAGCTTCTTGCCATTCTATACAATTATTTGCATCCTCAAAGCAATTAGAATCTTGAATTTCAGCTATAAATGCATAATGTCTAGCCACAAAGAGATCATATGTAAACACGTCTAAAGGATACTTTGCCTTTTTTTTTTTTTTTTTCTCATTTTCTAGGGCTTGAATCCCCTTTTTCTAGGGAAGGTTCCCATTTCCTTTGATTTCTCTCTTTCCTCCACATATTGGCCCTATCTTCCTTAATCTCTACTATCTTTGCTTTACCTTTGTTCCTTCCATCATTTTTTTGCCATGATCTTGGACTCCCCTACTCCAGGGTGTGTCTCCTCATGTTCTATTCACTTGAATCTTGTGCTTCACTAAGATCCATGCTCAATGGTCTGTCTCCATGTCTTGAATTATTCTCTTATTCATCTTCTACATAGATACATTGGAAGCATATCAAGGTAGCATCTCATCAAACATAAATTGTTTTGGAAGTGAGGTGGACCCTAATAATAATATTCACAAGTTTGCAAGATCTTCCAACACATGAACCTTAGCACACACACCTTAAAACTCAAAATTAGAAGAATGAAAAATAGAAAGAAAATACACAATCTATCAAAGTGTCAAAGTAAGTTGAATGCTTACTTACATACACTATCTAGTATGAGTGTCAAATTACTATGTGTGTAATGATATAAAATTGAATGTATGCTAATACAAAACTGAATCTAAGCTGAATTTAGGGTTCTAGATACAACATATTGAACATTAAATTTCTAAGAAGTATAAAGAGTGTGTATTTACCATGTGCTTCATGCACAATCCTATTTTATGCACCATATAAGGTCAAATCCCACATAAATACACATAAATATAGGGCCACATTAGACGCCCTTCCATAGACATGATTGATCCATCGGGTAGGAGAATTGAATGAACTTTCCATCGGGTAGGAGAATTCAATGAACTTTCCATCGTCAAGCTTTCCATCGGGTAGGAGAATTCAATGAACTTGGAACGGCCGGAATGCATTTTTCACTATAGATTTTTTGATGTCTATCTATTTTTAAAATCTATACTGAAAAATGCACTTAAAATTCTGAACTTGCATTCCGGCCATTCCAAGTTCATTGAATTCTCCTACCCGATGGAAAGCGCCATAAAGTGGGTAGGACAATTCAATCACGTGATCCTCTTCCCACTTGAAAAAAGAGCCTCCTTGCTTTTAGTTTCTTGTCTTCTTCTTTAGAATGGGTTTCCTTTTTTTTTTTTTGAACAAAACAGGAAGGATAAAATTGATGCTAAGCAAAAAAAGTACAAAGACAAGAGAGGCTCAACTTAGAGCCCTCTACAGCACAAGGCTGTCTTACAAAAGGAAAGAGTCTACATAATCACAAAGGAAGGTGTGGAGAAATAAGCTCCTTAGAATGTACTCAAAGGCTAGAATGGGTTTCCTTGATAAGAGGCCTTGACGCGTTCTCTGCTAGTCCCCTTGTTCTATGGGTGGCAGAGTGTTTGATTTCTTTCAAAGGATAATGTTTTGGTGTCTTCTTGTGGCCCTCGGCCGAAAGGAATTTGATGGCCGCATAAACGCACTATCAACACCATTTGGAGATGATAAATTTGATCAGGGAAACTTCAACACATACCTTAGCAAGCTTAAAGCATGAATGGCCGCCACATACTAATACACTTGTTATTGAGACTAATATACATTTAGTTAACCTTATGATAGTCTTAATGCAAGTTATTTCACCCACAATTGCTGCTCATACTCACGAAACTAATGTCGCACGGAAATGCAATAAATTGCCTACTCATTGCGCACACATAGTGACCACACTTCACTATAGTAAGAAAGTTAGAAAACACTATTAGCTATCTAAAATGCCGATGATTACAAGAAAAGGGTAGAATATGATGATGAAACCTTGCTAGTAAATTAGATATACTTGGCTAGTACACTTTTAAAGCAAATAGTAAATTAGCTCTACTTTGCTAGTACACTTGGAAGTAGGTAAGGGGGTAAGCTTAAGTAAGGGGGTGCTTGCCTAGCTGCATGAAGTGTTACTCCGCATCGTGGTTCTAGCCTGAGGTAGCCCTTCGGGTTACGGGCCGCCTTTAGTGCCCCTCTCCCCCTCGTTACGAGGGGGGCCTTGGCTCTCTCGTCTTCTCAGTTCCGGGGGCTCCCCTGTGGAGCTCGCTTGGTCTGCTTTAGTCGGGGCGCTGCCCTTGGTTTTCGTCATGTCGTTGCACGACGCCCTCAGGAATGGGATGGCGGGTCCATCCTCTCTGCAGACAGAGTCGAGTGGATTGCAGACAGCGTTCAACCCAATATTTGACTGTGGTGAATCCCTAGATCGTTCTGGTTCTGTGATTGCCTCAGGATGTCATCCGACCGACAGTGTGCAGGTATTTGCTAAACATTTGACTGCCCAACAAAGCACCAATGCCTTGTCGTACGCCGGTGCTCTACAAGTTCCTCAGCAAAATCACTTTTCTATGTTCAACTTGCATGGATACTCAGGTATGTCTCCTCCTCAGTCGTCTGTTAGAGACATTAAAGGAAAAGGTAAAATGGATGTGGGCTTGGAGGAGGTTGATACTTTGCCTAGCTCACGTCCAGAACATCACTTGAATCTGGATCCCGAAGTTGATGACAGAGAAGACGCCACTCTTGTCATTGATAGCACGGCGCTGGAAAAATGGAACAACCATTTGTCTGAGAAAGTTGTCATTGGTTTATGTCATGGTCTTAGACCTGCTCAGGACATTTTAAAGAATTGGATGAAGGTTAATTGGGAAAGTAGAGGTTTATTCGCTAAACACATTCAATATCTGCCAAATAACTATTTTCTTTTCTTTTTTGAGGATGTAAATAATGCCATGCAAGTGATAGCTGAAGGTCACTGGTTAATCAGAAATACTCCTATATCTTTTTTTAAATGGTATCCTGGATTCAACCCTAGGGGCCCAAAGCCAACTAAGGTGCCTGTTTGGGTTGAACTTCCTGATCTGCCTGTGGAATTTTTTCCTTGGATAGACAAACTTGGGGGACTCTTAGGTAAAGTTCTTGGACAGAAGCCAAGAAATGGCTTTAACCCCAAGTGGGATCCTCTGATGCTAGTTGAAGTAGATATCTCCAAAAACATTAAACCGTCTCTGGTTCTTAAAAATTCTGAAGGGTGTAAGCTACATGAACAAAGAGTTTTATACAAGAATTTACCAAATGCTTGTTTTCATTGTTATAAGCAGGGGCATTTGATTAAGGACTGTCCCTCTCTTGAGATCAAGCAAGATAAGGAGAGAAGAGAGGACAAATCAGGAATTCAGGGTCCTGAGGGTAAGAAAGTGGAGAGCTCCAAGGAAGATGGGGTCTTCAGAAGACAGGTAGGTAAAAACAGAAGGAAGACCTTTCAGGTCGGTCTTAAACCAGAAACTCTTGTTAAGGTTATTAACAATCCTTTTCAGGTTCTTGATGAGTCTTTTACTGATGTGCCTGAGAACTTAGAAGCTGCAGGTATACAAAAGAATAATAATGTTCCTTTGCCTGATCAGTCGGATGAAAGTCTTCCAGGAAATGAGGAGGGATGGACAGTGGTTGGTAAGAAAAATAGTGTTAAACCCCAATCCCCTATTTCTTTCTCCTCCCCTGGGAAGAATCATTTAGAAGAAGTTAACGTTTATTCTTCACAAAAATCCAAGGACCTGTTTGTGGAACAACTGAACAGAAATGATGAAGAAGGTATGGTTCAAGCAGGTATTATAGAAGATAATGTGGAAAATATGATTATAGATAAGGTGTCAAGTCCTGTAGTCAATGATAAATCAAAGTCCAAAAGAAAAGACGTGATTAGGTCATCCATTTCAGCTGTTAAACCGATCAAGAATCTTAAAAAATAATTCTTTCCTATGGATTTTCTCAACTTCATTTCTTTAAATACTAAAGGTTTGTCTGATCCAGTTAGAAGTAAGATTATTAATAATTGGATTAAAGATTCCTCTCTTGCTCCTGATTTTATCTGTCTGCAGGAACTCAAAATTGGTGGTGAACAACTTATTGCCAATCTTAAGGTTGTATCCAATAATTCCATTTGGTATTCCACTAACCACAGTGGAAAAGGAGGAGCAGCTATTGGTATTAAGGCTAGTCTCAGTCAGCTTGTTGAAAAGTTATTGATTAGTGATACCAATCAGTGGATTGGTCTTAAGTGTAAAGACCCCTTCAATTTCACTATCATTTCTGTTTATGCAGCTAACAATCCCATAGACAAGTCTAAGTGCTGGGAGGAGATTGGTAAGTTGGATGGTGATCTTATTTTAACTGGTGATTTTAATATGGTCACTAATTCGGCTGACAGAATTGGTAATTGTAATAATGTGATTGCAGGTAGTGAAAAAAATAAATGGTTTAGACTTGTGAATTTACATAATTTGGTTGATATTTCTTCAAGTACTGGCCATACTTGGAACAATAACTGTGCTAATAATAGGCTGTCGGCCAGATTAGACAGAATTTATATGAACTCTTCCAGATTTCAGGATTTGTGGAATTGTATTTGTTCCATTGATCCCTCCCTTCAGATGTCTGACCATGTTCCTTTGATAGTTAAGTTGGCTAGTAATAACCCGTCTTACAGAGCTGGATGGCCTCACGTAGATATTTCTTTGTTTAGGGTGCCTTTGATTAAGTTGGAAATCAACAATATTTTTAAAAATCATTTTTTCCAGGGGTGTTCCCCTTTCAAGGCCTGGGAGGCTGCTATTAAAGATGTTCAATGTGTTCTCGTTTTTTACAAGAAAAAAGCCAGGGAGGTTAGGTACAACAGAAGAATGATGCATCTTAAAGAGATAGACAGAATTGAAAGTTCTAATCTTAGTAGTAATGTTAAGATTCAGAAGATCATGGAGCTTCAGGAAAAAGTGAGGTATGAAGACTACCTTCTGGCTAGTGGTGCCCTTGCCACGTCCAGAGAATTCTGGGCTGGGAAAGTTGATAAACCTAATAAGCACATGTATGAGATTATGAGAAAAAAAAAAGCTAAGGATTTCATTCCTCTTTTAAGGAAAAGCAATGGTGGGGTTGCCTCTAATATCAAGGAGAATTTGCAGGAGGCTGTTTCCTTCTTTACCAATGTTTTCTCTATGCCTCCCAAGAGAGGGGACCACATCTGGAGTGCAAGAGCTGCCATTGCCCTTTGTAGGAAAAGAATGGTTCCTTAGGGCATGGTCTCCCTCCTAGATCTCCCCCTTTCTGCTGGTGAGGTTAGAGAAACCATTAGTAAGTTGAAGCCCGGTAAATCCCCTGGTCATGATGGTATTCCTAATGAGTTTTTTCAAGAGTTCAAAGAAATTTTGGTGCCCATTATTCTCTGGATCTGGCAAGAAGCCATTAGTAGAGGGTCTCTGTCTACCTACATTAATACTGGAGTTATTAAATTAATTCATAAAAGAGGATCTAAGGATGATCTTAATAATTGGAGACCTATCTCTTGTCTGACTTCTTTGTACAAAATATATGCCTCCTCCCTTGCTAGAAGGTTGAGTCCTTTGATGGATTCCATTATTCTTCCTGAACAGAAAGGTTTTATAAAAGGAAGATTTATTCTTGATGCTATTATTTCTATTTGGGAAGGGATGGATTATGCTAAGGATAATAACACTGACACCTTCTTTTTTAAGATTGATTTTGACAAGGCCTATGATAGGATTGAATGGGATTTTATTCTTCAGTCTCTTCATGATATAGGTGCAGGGAAGAATTTTATTAAGTACACTAGCATTTTGTTTGGTAATGCTCAGTCCAAAATTGCTATGAATGGTCACCTGTCTTCCCCTTTTAAGCTGTGTAGATCTGTGAGACAAGGTTGTCCTTTAGCCCCGTTACTGTTTGCCATTACTAGTGATGCTCTTGGCTGGCTTGTCAAAGACTGTATTAATAAAGGTCTTTTAAAAGGTATAGTTATTCCTCAAGCTGCTAATATGCTCTGTTTGCAGATGTTTGCTGATGACACTAATCTTATGATGGAAGCTGATCCTATGTCTGCTAACACCTTTTTAAACTGTCTTAAGACCTTTTGTTTGGCCAGTGGCTCTGTTGTTAATCATCATAAAACAGGTTTTTTTGCCTCTAATGATTTGGCCCCGGATTGTGTGCTTGAGGTAGGGTGTGACATCATTAAAAAAGGTACTGTTTTCAGATTATTGGGTATCCCTATGGGATTTAATATTACCTTTCAGCAGAGATGGGAATGGGTTTTGGACAAGTTTAGAGCTAAGATTTTTAAATGGATTGATTTGCAGGCCAATATTTCCCAAAGAGTGTTTGTGTTGAAGCATTATATTCTCCCTGGCCTAACTTATTTCCTTGCTTGTTGGCAGCCTACCAAGAAACAGTTGGCTCAAGTCATTGCTCTTTCCAGGAGATTCTTATGGGGCAGTTCCAAAATTCCTAAAGTTGCTTGGAAGATTTGTTGTTTGAAGAAGTCAGAGGGAGACCTAGGGCTAATATGTCCCTCAAGGATGGCTACTCAAATGGCAGCAAAATGGGTTCTAAGGGCCATCTCTTCTTCTGACTTTTGGGCTTGTTTGATTAAAAGAAATATCAAATTATTTTGCCTGAGTAGTAACAAAAGTTGGAATAACTTTTCTCTTTGGGACATTGTGTCTTCCCCTGCCACATTCATCCCTAAAGGGAGTCAGTTGGTTTGTAACTTCTGGCGGGCTTGGATGTCTATCAAGGAAGGTTACAAGCTTTCCATTTGGTTTGCCAAGAATCATTCCTTTCTTTTACAGGATTCTTTATGGATTGGCTGGTTTACCAGTAATTGTGATATCTCCCTTCCTATAAGATGGCATAAATGTAAAAATTATGGTTTCAATAAATGGGAGGATTTGTTGAGAAATGGGCAATTGATTGAGGACAGTTACATAATGAATGCTAATGACCTGTCTTTGTCTTGCAAACAGATAATCAAAGAAAGAAAACTACAACTGCTGAAATTCAGGATAGAAAATCTTTGGGACAAATTTACTGCCTTGGATGTGGTGGCTCAGGATATGTATAACTGCTACAAGTCCTCCTACATCAGCATCTCGAGCATTTGTGGTCGACTGAATAAAAAGTGGGACCTGTCCTGGAATTCTCATCAATGGAAATACAGATTTCAAAGCCTCTGGGCCTATCCTATGGCTAACAAACATTCTTGTCTCTTGTGGCTGATTCTGCACAAAGGAATCTGGACTGGGAGCAGAGCTAGAAAGTATAATATTGATGCAGGATTGTGCAAATCATGTGGCAAAGTTGAAGATTTGGAACACTTGTTCTTCAAGTGTAAAGATAGTATGGCCTTCTGGGAAATCGTTCATCTCTATTGCCGGACTGCTGGGGGTTATAATTTGGGAGCCAAGGAGCTGCTTATTGGAGTAACTTACAGGATGGACATCGCTTTATGGCAGATTGTGAGGGCTCATATCCTTTGGTATGTGTGGAAAAGCAGAAACAGCAAGATTTTTGATAAAAAAGGAAAAAATTTTCTTTTTTCCTGTCTTGTTGGAATCAGAAGAATCGCTTTTATGTGTAACAATATTCCCCTCAATGAGAAATTACTAGACAAAAACCCATTGTATATAGTCAAAAAGTACCCTTGTAACTCTTGGAAGAACAAATTGCTACAGATCTACTCTAGAGACAGGAACAATATGATCAGTTTCTTTAACTGGTATATTAGAAACTATGTGATGTAAGGGGTTGCTGGCTTGGGCTCTCTTGGCCCTTGTCTTTGCTCCAGTGTTTCTGTGGTTTTTGCCTCCCAGTAAATCTGGTGGGGGCTACTCTTGTATTTTACTTTCCTGCATTAATATTATACTTTCTGTTCGTGTTCAAAAAAAAAAAAATGCAGGCGGAATATGTAAAATCTACGGTCGGAAAGCTTTGCAATGCGAAATCGAAGGATTATAATCATTTCATTTTCGTGTGAAATGCTCTTCAGTGTGAATCAGAAAGGCAGAGGACACAACATACATACAAAAAATAGCTTTGTGCCATTAGCACAGTCTGAATGCACCCTTAGTTATATGTACTCAGATTCCTTCATAGATCACTTTTTCTTCAGGATTTTTCTACCAAGGCAGAAAAACGATTGCTCAATAGAGCACCCTTTAGGAGTCTTGTGGAAGATTTGTGTCTTAAGGGAGAGTTTTGTTAGTATTTACTATCACGATTTTTTTATCAAGGCAGAAACGCACTTGCTGAATAGAGCACTTTTTTAAAGTCTTCTGAAAGTTTTTTTTAAATTTATTTATAAAAGGAAGTTCGGCAGACCCTACTCTTCTAAACTTTAATTAATAAAAATTAGAATTGTATAAATGAATGGGTCTAGCACTCATGGACCCCTTATCCCATAAAAGAGGGACTCATGGACCCCTTATCCCACAAAGGAGGGACTGCTTATAGAAGTCTTGTGAAAATTGATCTCACATGTTTCTTTCCAAATTAAATGAAGCAAGAGGAGTTTACTGAGGCGTTGTCAAGTCTGAAAGACTCTTGGGGCAGGAAATCAAGAGGTGACTCGAATCTTCTCTTCCACTCAAGAACCGCTTACACCATGGACCATGGTGGTGCGTCTATCATACAAAAGGACACGAAAAGTGAGCGCATGATGTAAATAAAATAAAATGTCGCACTCGATGATAATTGGTCCCCACAAGTATAGTCATGTTTATTTCTCGTAGCTTTAAAAAAAGGAATACACACACGAAAATATACGACATTAAAAAGGTCGCTGATGTACGTACATCGGAGAAGGCTCCTCAAAACAATTGTCTTCTTCGCTGGTCGGTCGGCGGGAAGTGTCCGCTGATTAGTTCATCCGTCCACGTCGACACGGAGTGCCCGTTGATTTGGCAGTCCTTTTCCTTTTTGTTTGTAGAGAAAACGATGTATTGCATGGGCGACAATTCCTTTCTCAACGTGCGGATCCTCCAACCTGCTCAAAGAAGAAGATGCCTGCAGGCAAAGGGGTAATAATCCACTATGAATGTGAACGTAGATGATGAGTCAAAAGTCAACAACACATCATCATTGAAACGGAGAAGTCATTTCCACATTGGGTGCAGAAAAGTCATTTGCACATTGGGTGAGGCAGGTCTAACATTTTACAAACCATATCCCAAAGTCACTACAAGAGGTTGCAGTTGGACCAAGGCAGTAATAATAAAAAAAAAAGGAACAAAGATGAGCAAGTGCTGATACTAAAAATATATCACTCATGACTAAGCTCATTCAAGAGCAAGCTAAAGCGCTAACAAATGTGGAAGAGGCTCACCATGATGCCGATGTGAGGGTTCCCATGCAAACAAAATATGAAAAATATCATGAAGATTGGGACTTGGGACCTAGTGGATTAATCCCCTAAGCACAAAGTTGTTGGCATCAATCACGTCTAGAAGTTGAAGTACAAGTTTGATTATTAACAAGCTTAAACTCAAGTGGGCCCCTCATGAGGGTGATGAGAGGGTGATTAACCTTCTTTGTAATGCCATCCAAGCTCTGTAAAAGCTTCCCTTGCTTTGTGGGATTTGGGGGGTCCCGTGGGCACTAGTCCCCTTCTCTTGTACTTTTCTCTCTTTATTTAATTCAAGTCCGGGAGAGTAGGCTAATGCCGAACTTCCTTTATATATATAAAAAAAAGTTTGATGGTACTTCGGAGAAGTACAAAGAAAGAACTATTGCAGACGCCTACTCACAAGTTCAAGGGATTCTTGTGAATCATTTTCTCTCACTGTAAGCATGACTATTATTTGAGTAGTGCTAGATGTGTCACCACATAAACAATGGTTAGTCTATCTCATGTATGTCAAATTAGTGTTCCTGGATAGAAATATGGAGGAGGAGGTATATGTGTCTCCATCAATAGGGTTTGGTGCTCTATATTCATACAAAAAGTATGTACCCGGAAGAAGTCATTATATAAGCTAAGAAAGCCCCTAGAGAATTATGTCAATAGATGGATAAGTATCTCTTGGATCTAGGCTTCAAAATATGTGCTTCTTATGCTAATTTGTGTAGTCTAAAAAGAGCAAGGCAAACAAGTGTGATTGTACTCTATGCAGATGACCTTATAATTAAAAGAAATAATCATGCTCTTCCTCAACAAACAGAAGATGCCTTGAGTTCCAAATTTCAAATGGTAGACTTAGGCATAATGCACTATTGTTTAGGTCTTGATGTGTGGCATGGACCAGGGAAGATTTTGTCTCTCAAGAGAAGTATGCGAGACAAATTTTGAGGGCATTCAATATGGAGGATTGCATGGAAAGTTCTACATCTTTTAAGGTCAATGAACCATTATCTTTTTAAGATACTTCACCTCTAGTGAATATTGAAGATAGAAGGAATTAGTTGGAAATCTTGTCTACATTTCTGATAGCCAAACGTATATATCATATGTTATAGGAGTAGTAAGCATATTACCTACTAAGCCTTGCTCGACTCATTGGAATGCAAGTATGTGGATACTTAGCTACGTGAAACGAACCATGGATTATGGTATTCTATATGAGGATGGATCATCTGTAGATAAATAATGTGATTCGAATTGGGTAGGAGATATAGATACAAGAAAATAAGTTTCTGAATATTATTTGTGTCTATGATCTAGGATTTTTTGACTGATTATTAAAAGGAAGAAAACGAGTATACCATAATCATCTAATGAAAGTGAGTACAAAGGGGCTTGTGTTGCAGCATGTGAGGACACAAGCAGCATGTGAGGCACTATGGTTTAGAAGAATCTTATGGTAGAGAGGAATACAAGGATAGGACGGTAGAGGGCTAAAGTGTGACAACCAAAGTTGCATCCCCATCGCCAATTATCCTATTTTCCATGCATTCAAGCACTGTCATACAAAATAAGTATTATTATGTGTGTGAGTTGAGCAAGGATGGGCTCATGGAGATAAGCTATTATCTGGCTAAAGAAAATGGAGAAGACATCTTCTCCAAGGCTCTTTAGAGACAATGACTTTATCAACATGGTCCAAAGCACGATACTTACGAGCGAGGTAGTTCAACAAACGATGGACATTGAAGGGGGGGGGGGTGGGGTGTTAGATTTATTGAATCCTCCATCCTCAAATGACCACAAATGATTCATGGTGCTCTAAGTTGTAAATCCCCATTATGAGGAGAAGCCATTATGAGAGCTTAGACATTTGTCGCACCCTTATTCCAAGTTAGATGAGGTCTATGTGTGAGCTTTGATGGTAATGGAGGATCTTGGTGAGTGTAACGATGAGTTTAGGTAGGGCATTATCATCCGGGCCATTGGTGAGGGGTGTGAGGAGCCTATTCCCTTGGCCCATAGGGCCTAGAAGGTAGGACTTCTTTTCATAGATATATTTTTGGAATATATATATTTTTTGACTATTTTATCTCTCTTGACTACATATATCTATAATAATTCCTATTGAAAAAGCTATATAAACATGACATATGTGTGTCTCTACATAGCATTTGCATGTTAGTGAGCCCTTCATCAAGAGTTTGTCTTGATCAGCATCTAAGCTCCTGAGCACACGGGTAGAGAGTGTGATCTTTGTAGTTGCATTTCTCTTGGAATTCGAGAACTTGGGTTCTCTATCTCCTAGCATGCGTCTCTCTGTGTTCGTTTTTGTCGACTCTGACTTCGTTTTTCTAATCCAGCCTGCGATTATTTATTAGAGTGAGTTCATCACTTTTAAGGTTAATTGATTTGTCTTTCATACAATTCATGAGAGAATTTGTTTATTCCTTTAAAAATGGGACCTGCTTCACAGCCATGGAGACCTTGCGAGAGGATTGTTCATCTTTAACATGCTCCTTGAGAGGGCGTTGGATACTTTGTACCCTCTCTTTGCCCATAGTTTTTTTTTCTTTGTATTCTGGCCCGATTACTAGAGTGACGTCCCTAATCCTATGTTTGTCGGTTCCACAGCACAACCAGGTAATTCATTTAGACGAAAGTCAATGTTTGGAGTAGTTCTTCCTCAAGCAATTCATTTGGACGAAAGTCAATGTTCAGGAACGTGGGTTGTTCTTTTCTATACTTCCAAACAGATCTATGGGCTCCAATGCTTGTTAAACATGTGTAGTGTCGTTTTGTTTTCAGACCCATTTTTATATTCTATTTCTATGGGTGTATGAACTAAGGTTGCAGTTTCATCATTCAACTTCTAAAGACATAAAAAGGGGGCTTGATGATCCGATTTAAATTGGATACTTGTTCAGTTTTAGTGGTTTGGAATGAACTTTCGTTACTATCTAAAAGGAAGCATAGCGGTTCTTAGAATCTTCACCATCCCTGCGCAAACGGCTCTAATGCCATTTTTTCATCTCCGAAATGTTTTACCTTGTAATTTTTGCTCTCAGACCTGACGGATAATAGGAAATTCAAAGTGAAGAAAAAGCACAATAGACCCTTCCCGATCCTTCACTTCAACGTCACATACGACCAAAATATATAGTTTAATGAGTCGAAGTAAGTATTAGAGTGAAGAGCTTGCATTCATAAAAAATACTTAAAACGCTATAATAAAAAGAAACATCTACTCACTTAAAAATAGATTTTGGTATCTATAATCACAGCCGTGTTGGACTTTAATGTCTTTGGAAGCACGCGAATAGCACAAGCAAGAAGAAGAATGTTGGAGCACAACACACAATACTATTGTGAATGTATTACAACCAGAATGTACAAAGATAAATAACCCATTAGGGCAATGCACATATATACAAGCCGGGGGAAAAAAATGTGCTAAAGATGGAAAAAAGTGCCTCAGTGGTCCTAGTGTGCTCACACACATCTCTACATAAATATATCAACAAATCCCCCCTAGGAATGATGTGGTCAACAAGGAGCTCGCACTCATGTATAAGGAAGTGCCAAGCTATGTGGAATCAGTCCACAAAAGGAAGTAAGTCAAAAGCTTTAAGGAAAGCTTCAAACTTCTCCCTAGGCAAAGCCTTTGTGAAAAGGTCTGCAAGGTTCTCCTCCATGGGCACATATGCCAAGTTGATCTCTCCAACAGAGAACTTCTCCCTGACATAATCACAATGCAACTCAATGTGCTTAGCGTGAGCATGGAACACAAGGTTCCATGCAATTGCCAATCCACTATGACTATCATTGAAGATGGTGATGGTAGAAGACTAATCAACACCTAAATAAGCCATAAGGCATCTTTGCCACACACACTCAAGAGTTGCTATTAAAGCTTCCCTATACTCAGCCTCACAACTAAAAGTGGCCATAGTAGGCTGCTTCTTACTCAACCAAGATATACATGAAATACCAAGCATGAAACAAAAGCCACTAGTGGACACACGAGCATCATAGCAACCAACCCACTCAGATTTAGAAAAAGCATGTAAATCTCGTGGTAGTGATCCCCCCTTGGGATAAAACAATCCAAGTATTCGGGTACCACTCAAGTAGGGAAAGATGCATTTAACCACCTGTCAATGCTCCTAGACAATGCATACACTTGCTCATTTGTGAAATAGCAAACTGAATATCTGGCCAAGTAACGCATAAGTAAATCAAGCACCCAATAGCCTACTCATAAAGAACAACATCAAATGCATCTCCAACATCATAAAGACTCAAGCATAAACCTATCTCCGTATGAGTGGCAATAGGTTTGCAGTCTTCAAGGCCAAAATGTTGCAATAATGTGTCAGTATATTTTGTTTGACACAAAGCTATTCCACCATCAACTTGCATAAACTGAATGCCCAAATAATGATGCATATGTCCCAAATTAGACATCTCAAATGAGGCGTGCAAATAAACCTTGAAATCAACAATATGCTTCTCATGAGGACCAGTGAGCAGCATCTCATCAACATACACAACAATGATGAGAAGCACATAATTTTCATGCTTAACGTATAAGGTGCTCTTAGTTGGATTTTTCTCAAAACCATGTGCAATCATATAGGCATGTATCTTTTCATACCAAGCACATGGTGCTTGCTTTAAACCATATAATGCCTTTTGTAACCTACACACCTGGTTTTCATGATTTCTCTACAAAAGGTCATAGGGTTGAAAAACATAGACTTCATCATGCAAGTCACCATTAAGATATTCAATTTTAATGTCCAATTGATGTACATTCTAACCATGATGAGCTCGAAGTGCACATATGCTACAAAAAATCCATTTACCTTTGCCCTTCTGACTAGCCAAGAAAGCTTGATGTGCAACATGCATAATGGACCTGTTCTGCCTACACTGATATTCCTGCAATAGAACATAGATTAACTTCTCAAATGTCAAGGCATTTGGAGTGCCTTTCATTATCAAACAAAGAGTAGAAGCAAAACTCTGGTATGAATTTGGAAGGCTATCTAGAATAGTCTGCACAAGTGAAGTTTCAAGCAAGACTTCATCAGCACAAATCAGTTATTCCTTCAAATCTTTGATCTTTGTTAGAAAATTGTCCACGGAATCTCCTTCATTGATGTGCTCACTCCCCAACTGTTTTCGGAGGTAAGCAACACGAGCCTCATTCCTTGCCTAGTATAAAGTGGTAAGTGTATCCCAAGCATCCTTAGCTATTTTGCAAGAGAGAATGTGAGGAATAATGGCATGTATGACAGACAAGGCTATCAATGAATGTGCTTAAGCATCTTTGCCATCCCTACAAATTCGCTCTGCAATAGGTGTAGTAGGAATGGTAGGAAATATAGGAACATGAAGAATGTGATCATCTTCAATGCCATCTGCATCACCTGTAGCAACTATGTTTGTAGATGTAATAAGATATTTTTCAACACCCTGCATAATATTCCACAGTCCTTTTGCAACCAACACATGACACATCATATAAGACCATAATGGCTAATAGGTACCATCGAACTTATCCTCAATAGCCAACATAGCATACATAATACATCATTGCTCTCAGCCATGGCCACTCACTAAAATACCCTAATGCAGAAGATTGACTGTATTTGAAAAAGTTGAACATAATTACCCTATCGAGTTCTGCTAAAACTATAACAGACTTTGACTTGAGATGCTTATATTGGAAAAACAAAACCTATATATATCGCTTGCACAAAAAGACAAAATTGCATGCATAAGCATTCTAATAGTGTGTTCGGAGGCTCACCAAATATCGTACGATTCTAAGACTATGAACAAAGAGGTGTTGACGACACCCTAGATGAAGCGGCGACCTTCTCTGATGGTGATTGTTGGAGTTTGAGAAGAAGAAGCTTGGAGCACAACCCACAATATTGAATGTAATATCACTAGAATGTACGAAGATAAGTAACCCGTTAGGGCAATAAGCGTATATACAAGCCGGGGGGCAAAAACATCCAAAAGAGGTAGAAAAGTGCCGCGTTGGTCCTAGTGTGTTCACACACATCACTACCTAAATATATCAGCAAGCCCCTTTCAAGATTATCAACACACATATATATGTACTCACGCAATGAAGTTTACTACCTTTTCACATACTAAAACTTGCAAGTCAATTAGAAATCTCACTCACGATTAAGCCAAAGAGCATTATTGAGCCCAATAACTTTGTTATTGTATCCGTTACTTCCTGCGTGGTTTGGATGTAATCAATTTTCACTTCTTTGCCACATAGCCTCTCCAAGACGAAACGATAGCAAACTTCTTTGCATGAAAAATTGGCCCATTGTCTCCAAAGCAGATCCTCAACTGCTCCAAAAAACGGAAGCTCTTTAATTTGCACATCAAAACCTTAATCTTTCTTTTCTAAGTCAAATATTTTAACATCTTGCTAGTTTTTGTAAAAGATAAAGGAATTTTGGATAGCTTCTTTAATCTCCAAGATATGACGTTTGAACGTGGACTTCATGCACTCCTATCATCCTTGGATCCAACTAGATCATCATAAAGGAATTTAGATCATGGAATCTATCCACATAAGGATAGAGGATCCCCTGATCCCTTGTAGAGTTGTACTCTTAGAGTTGCATTAAGATAATCACTAGCAGGTGCATTTAGAAATACTAAGAGTATCGATACAACATATTTCAAACCTTTTATAGTACTTGTTGGATAATACGAGATCGTGATTATTATTCCATAGTAGCAGTAAATTAATTTGGATGCCCTTCACCTTTACACAGATCTGTATTTGGATTTATAGGTTGTGAGAGTGGGTTGCACACAACTAATCAAAACTTGTAGAGGATGTCAAGGAGGTGATCTCTCTTTGTACTCTTAGAGTTGCATTAAGATAATCACTAGCACGTGCATTTAGAAATACTAAGAGTATCGAACTTCGAGTTGCATTAAATTAACTTGATCTCGCTTTGTACTCTTAGAGTTGCATTAAGATAATCACTAGCAGGTGCATTTAGAAATACTAAGAGTATCGATACAACATATTTCAAATATTTTCTAATACTTGCTGGATAATACGAGATCATGATTATTATTCCATAGTAGCAGTAAATTAATTTGGATGCCCTTCACCTTTATACAGATCTGTATTTTGATCTATAGGTTGTGAGGGTGGGCCGCACACAACTAATCAAAACTTGTAGAGGATGTCAACGAGGTGCTTCCTCTTAACCGACTATATGCATGTCTCCACATATATAACTTCAATACCTACAAAGTATTTGAGAACCCCAATAACATTGATCTTGAATCCCCGACAAGATTTCTTTTAATTTTCTTTACAGATAAGTGATCACTACTTATTATAGACCCTAGCATCAACATTACCTATGAAGAATGGAATACCCTGCTAAGTAGACGTCTCGCCTGGGACCGAGCTAAAGTTCATCTTCTCATGGGACACTACTCTTCAAGGCCGCTCGGCCTCAGATGGCACAATGGTAATTGCCTAACGAAAATCCCGAATACCAAAGCTCTCACTAATTGTCAAGTTAACCTCAACAAGAAGTGGTGTCTGACATGGATGCGTCTACGGTGGGATATGAAGTTCATGGCTATCTGGTACCCTCTCATTGAAATTAAAAAGTCTATCCTCTTATGGCAAATTCTTCATCGTGGCATCTAGATCAACCTAAAAGCTAGCAAAATTTGTGGGGTGCCTCCCTGGTGCAAACACTGTCACCGTTCTACCGAAGATATCTCTCACATCTTCTTTACTTGTCCTTACTCCAACAAGCTCTGGCAGATTGTCAGAAAGAAAATAAGACTTCAAAATCGGACCAGCTGGAATTAGGCTGTGCTTGGAGAAGCGATCGGCTGCTCTGCGACTCTCTGGAATGCCATCAGAGGGGAGGTCTTGTGGAAAATCTAGCGCGAAAGATGTGCTTATAACTTTGGCGATTCCCCAAAAGAATGGTCGATTGAGAGATCATTGTTCCTCCTTGGGAAAAAAATCATCAATTGCAAAAAATGCCCTCCTTTCAGGCACCACCAAGTCCTCATTTTGTTCCAGAACAAGCTCAAACCCAAGTGGGTCCCGCATGAGGGTGATGAGAGGGTGATTAAGCTCCTTTGTAATGTCCTCTAAACTCTATAAAAGATACCCCTGCACTCTGGGATTTGGGGGATCCCGTGGGCACTAGTCCCCTTCACTTATACTTTTCTTTCTTTTTTTTCTTTAATACAAGTTTAGGAGAGTAGGCTAATCCCGAACTTCCTTACTTAAAAAAAAAAACCTACAAAGATACCCTATTATCCTTCGTTTTCATGCCCTAGGATGCTTCTTCAGAATTTATAAAGCTCTATTAAGCTTACAGAGGGAATTTGGATTCTTCTTGCTTTCAAACGATAGCGGTTTACTCAAGTACAGTATTAGCTACAATTCATCATTTATAAAATAATTTTTACATCTCATTACGATGTAGTCATATATGAATAGCATTTTTGTATACTTCACGAATATCCGAGGCTAAATACATGGATTGTAAAGGCTACAATATGATGTATAGTAACCTTGGTTGAGCCCACGATTTATCCTTGACAAGAACTTGAATATTTGGGTTGAACCCTTGGTTTTAGACATTGGGTATTGATTCATATGAACATCCAATTGAATGATTTTAAATCTTAGGCTTGATTTATCCTAAGATGTGGGAAATTTAGACTTAAATGAACTTTCTCTAGGATCCACCTTGGATGTATGTAAGAGGAGAATCCCCATTTGATGTAGAAGGCATTTCATAGACCTTTGGAATGTAGAAAACATGCTATGACCATCGAAAAAGTTTCCACAAGTGGGAAATTCGGACAAACCCAAGGACATGCACACACTTGGTCTAGAGGTATATATATGGGTGGAGTTGGATGAGTAGAAATGTGCTCTCTCTTACCCTTATGGTCTTGCTAAATGTTTGAGTTCCTTGCTAAGAGTTTCGTTCTTAGAATGTATACTTTTGTTTCATTGGTATCCAAAGCTAGACTTGCTTGCAAATTTCCCTTGAGATTTGTGTAGATCAAAGACGTGACTTGTTACATTATACACGTGCATGAGCTCTTTTCTCAGCTTAGAGAGCACATTCGTGAGCTTTCAATTTTGCAAAACACTCATTATGTGAACCCTTTCTTGAGTAGGGAGGGTCTAGATTCAATGGAAATCCGTCATGAAGGCTAAATTTCCCGAGTCCCTACTTGAACTATGAGTACAGATTAGGTGTTACTGTTAATCACCCTTCCCTTTACGTCTTAGTTGTTGGAGTGAAAGTTCTACATCCCATCATATAGGCTGCACTTGAGATGAAGAACAACATATGTGGGATATAGTTTTCAAATCCCCTTGCATTTCTTTGTATGAAGTCAAAAGCATAAAGAGTAATGGTAGATGGATGTTAGATGGCTCAATAACCATTATTCTTTTCTACTTTCTATGTGTTAGCTTAATCTAAAAGTCAAAAAATCTTATTAGAATATAGAAATGATGAATCATTGATATAAGTTCACATAACTTTTTGAGGAGTGGGAAGATAGCATTTTACCCTCATTGACCATGTTCAAGTAGGGACTCAGTGGAGCCACTTTCCTAAGTTCATACCTTCTATTTAGTACTACTAAATACAAATAAACCACATTTGTATTTGACAGTGACTATACAAGAAAATGTTAAGTAGAGAACATCTAAAGATTCCTCTCCTTTGTAGAGAAGATGAATCTAGTTCTGACCCTTTCAAGATAACGATAGGACCTCTATTACATTTCCAAGAATCTACATAGTGTAAATAAGTGTAAGATTCTATGAATATTGAGATTTGTGAAATTTCCAAAGGGAACAATTAAGTTAAGAATAGAAAATAAATCCACCTATTTCACTGTTCTATAGGTACAAGGAATGAATTTACATACACGATATAAGGGAATATGATATGAGAAAGGATTATGATTCCCCTCGTTTGAGATTTGGGAAGTCTGTAGCACCTATTTCAGTACATGAGATGAGACTAAAGAGAGAGATGACCATGATCATAGTATAGATCTTGGTGTATGGGGTAATACTCCATGAATGAACTTTCTACTCATATTTCAAGGATGAAAATGCTTTAAGTGGGGAAGAATGTTGTATACTCCATGGGTACATTATGAATGTTTCTAATCCTTATGCTTGATTTATCCTAAGTTTCGGGAGCCTTAGCCTTTCACGATGCCTCTCTGGGAGTCACTTTGGATGTATGTAGGAGAAGAATCCTCAGTTGATTCACAAGGCATGTGATACACCATAGGAATTTAGAAGCATGTGATGACCCTTGGGAAGGTATCCACATGAGAGACACTTTTTTGGCCACTTGGACAAACCCCAGGGAAATGCACCCGGTCAGCCTAGAGGTTTTTATATGGGTGCAATTGGATGGGTGGAAATGTTCTCTCTCTTACCCTTGTGACCTTGTTAGATGTGTGAGTTCTCTTGCTAGGAGTTGCTAGGAGTTTGATTTTTGGAAGGTAGATTATCATTACAACTCTCTCCAAACATTTCTCATAAAAAGGTCTTAAACCGAAAACACATAACATTTACTTAATCATTTGTTCAACCTCTGATCGATTGAACCTATTCTATTTGTAAATTTGTTTTTTTTCCTTTGATGTTGCTCATCTCTGAATGCTTGAGCTTTCTTCTGCTTCTATCTCAGTCACCCTCTTCACCCAATCCTACTAGATTTATTTTTCTTTATTGTTTAATTGATTGTTTAAAGCTCTTCTTCTCAATTTTAATATGTTAATTGAGTCCTCATGTATTGTTGAATTTCTTGGTCCACTCCATTCCAAACACTTATACTCCAAACACAACCAACCTTCTTTTGTGAGAGATAAAGTTTCTTTTCTCCCACTGGAAGCCTCTATTAATGTCATGTTATGTATCCCCAATTGAGGGCATAAATTCATGTTGTTTTTTGTATTGAGAGCATTAACTACCCAATACATCAAGCGAACATGCATTCCATTAAGAATACTCATAGATACCTCTAAAATATATATATTATTCCTTTTGAAAGCACAATTTTATTGCCGTGTATAACTAAAAGTAAATTCTTCACATACCAAGATCATACAAGAAGTCATGGAGAAATGTTTTTCCGCCTCCGTATGACCTTATATTTTCATTAATTTATGTATTCATTCTCCAATTGTGCCTTTCAACTTAGAATTATACTAAGGACCTCTATCCCCTTTTTTTTCTGACATAGTAAATCAAATAGGGTACATGGAGGATTTTACACTATAAAAAATAGAGAATAATAATCTCGAAAAGGACTTTTCGCAAGGGAATAACACGAAAAATAATCAAATAAAGTAGGGTACCAAAATCAAATAGGGTACATGGAGGGTTTTATAATAGAAAAAATAGAGGATAATAATAATCGCGAAAAGGACTTTTTGCAAGGGATTAGCACGAATAGCCAATGCAACGGAAATCCAGTTAGTTATGAACTATGAAAAAACAATAATGAATATATTAATGCTTCTCCGCATGTCGGATTTCTAGGACATCGCAAAGGACTTGAATTTTTAAAGGTTTTGAGGAGGATATTGAAAATAGGGATTGGATTTTTAGGGTAGGGACTTTAACTTTCACAACGCGAACTTGTTAAGATATGGATTAGATTTTTAAGGTATGGATATCTTGTGCACGTTAACTTCACCAAAAAGAGGAAAACGTAAGAAATGAAAGTTGTCAATCTTCTTTGTAATGTCTTCTAGCAATTTTTAAGCAATACTTTTTTTTGTGGGATTCCGAGGGTCTCATGGGTGTTATGCCCGTTCACTTGTACAATTTTTCTTTCTATCAATGAAAGTTTGGGAGAGTAGTTTATTGTCGAACTTCTTGAAAAAAAAAAAACATTGAGCATGATAGTTAGGGAGGCCAAGGCACATAATTAGTTGTGCATGCTTTTTATCTAGAAATATGGCCCAATGGTACCTGATTTTCATGAAACATCGAATCATTTGTAATCAAATGACCTCCTTTCACGTCATTGATTTTTTAATATTTAATAGGTGAAACCCAATGACCCGACGTTGATGTCGTAGTTGTGATGATTTTGGAATCCAAATATCACGACAACAATATCAACAAATAAGATGAGTTGAATATATATTTCATTACAAAAGCGGCTACACCTATAGTTAAAAAACAAAATGAAGAAGTTCACAACAATCCACGACTTACGTTGGAATGTCTCATAGATATGGCCAATTGATGAATTTTGATATTGTTGGATATAAGTCCTTACGTTATATCAAGTGCCTCAAAACCCAATTAAGAATGGTTCTACATTATGATATCCATGTTTTAATTTTTTTGTTCAGTCTCCGTTGAGTTTCCAAAGAAAAAATCATAAGATTCTCTAAGAATGTAACACAAGTAAAATGACTAGAATTTATAAACACTGCAAGTTTTAGATTTTGTCCTACTTAGAGTCTCCACAACAAGTTAAGCAAAATGATTCAATAGCAATGAAATGCTTTATAAAGATAAAGATATTTTTTTATAATGTTAATGGAGGCCTAAATGGTGAAAATGGTATTAAACGCTGAGTCAAAATATGTATAGCTATAACTATGTAGCTCCTCAATCGTTTTTTTGCTTTAAATTATTACTCATTAAAAAAGGGTATGAACACATAAATATGTATGTATCTCATTAATGTTAAAAGTAAAAAATAGCAAATGATGTTTGAACTTTCTATTTGTCTGATGCTATTGAGACTTATTGATCAAACGAGTATTTAGCAATGGAAAAAGCTTTAAATGAATCCTGATAGTCCTCAATTACGGAGATAACTATGGTGCAAGATTGGTCCGGAAAGGAGAAAGAAGGTACAAATGTAATTTCTCAATACGCATGCGGATAGGAATATAGACTAAAAACAATTCCCACAAGATATAACGATGGATATACCAACACATCTTGGCATCTCTTGGAATCGAATTCAAGAACACGCTATGGTTGCGATTTGAAACTGAGAACGCATTCAAGAGAGATAAGCAAATGTCAAGACAACAACACAGTAAACAAGTGTGTGTTTTAACTCTTCTATACTTTTTCTTGTGCATTTCACGTCTTCGTCTTACTCTCTCTCTCTCTCTCTTTCTCCCTCACTATCTCACTCAGATTCACTCTCTTTTATCACTAAAAATCACATTTATGTTTTATTTTGAAGAAAATATTGGGAAATTAAGCACATCGAGCTATAGATCTACACAATTAGACCTAAAGCGCATCTTATCGATGCAATTCAACTTCATATCTACATGTCATCTATAAGTAAGTGGATAATGTTTGATTTATTTCACTTTAACATATCAAGCGTATACCGAGGCTTCTATCGAGGAAAATGAACGGGCGCGATTTTGGTCCGACGTCGGTGTAAGGGTCAGTGTAGACGTCGGAACCAAAGCGCCGGTATATGCGTCGGTATGAGCGTCGGTATATGCGTCAGTATAAGCGACGGTATAAGCCATGGTATGCCCCTGGGCAAAATGGTTAGTATAAGCATCGGTATGTGCCTGGGGATATCGACGCTTATATCGTCGTCTATACCGACGACCATATCTGCAAAATTTTTTTGGGCAGAGTGTGTTGTCTCTTGCTACAGCAACATTCCCATGCTGTTGTGTAGCAAAAGAAAATCCACTCTGCCCAAGAAAAACCCAACTACATGTGACATGTATGACAGGCAACAAAAAAATGATTTGATAAAGCAAAACATACTGTCAAATACAAAAGATATGAGCGAAATGAATCATGAATCGTGTACAACGAAATGGGACACATAGACATGATATTTATAAACAACAACTAGAACACACGTATATGTGTGTCTGCCTATGTATATACATGTGTATGTATACATGTATTATGTGTGTATATTTCTATATGTGTAAATATTTATCTGCATGTGTAAAAACCCTAAAACCCTAATCCTAAAGACCTAGACCTAAAATAGGTGTATGTGTGTATGCTTGTGTATATATATGTGTAAGTGAATATATATATATATATATATATGTGTGTGTGTATGCATATGTGTATCTATGTAAAAATCCTAAAACCCTAATTCTGAAGACCTAGACCTAAAACATATATATGTGTGTATGTGTGTATGTGTGTATGCATGTGTATATATATGTGTATGTGTATATGTATTATGTGTTTATATGTGTATATGTGTGCATGCATGTGTGTATATATGTGAAATCCAAAAACCCTAACCCTAAAACATGCATATGTGTGTATGTATATGTCACATATGTGTATGTGTGTATGCATGTGTGTATATATATATATATATATATATATATATATATATATATATATATATATATATATATATATATATATATATATATGTGTATGTGCATATGTATTATGTGTTCATATGTGTATATGTGTGTATGCATGTGTGTATATATGTAAAAGCCAAAAACCCTAACCCTAACCCTAAAACATGCATATGTGTGTATGTATATGTCACATGTGTGTATGTATGCATGTGTGTGCGTGTGACTCTCTCTCTCTCTCTATGTGTATGTGTGTATGTATGTATGTATGTATGTATGTATGTATGTATGTGTGTCTATATGTATGTATGCATGTGTGTGTATGTATGTATGTATGTGTATGTGTATGTGTATGTGTATGTGTATGTGTATGTGTATGTGTATGTGTATGTGTATGTGTATGTGTATGTGTATGTGTATGTGTATGTGTATGTGTATGTGTATGTGTATGTGTGTATGCATGTATATATGTGTGCATGTGTGTATGTAATATGTGTGTATATGTGTAAAAGTAAAAAAACCCTAATCCTAAAACCCTAAAAACATGTATATGTGTGTTTGTGTGCATGTATACGTGTGTGTGTATGTATGCATATGCATATGCATATGCATATGTGTATGTAATATGTATGCATCAGTGTGTATGTATCTCTATGTCTCTCTCTTTGCATATGCATATGTGTATGTAATATGTATGCATCTGTGTGTATGTATCTCTATGTCTCTCTCTTTCTCTCTATCTATCTCTCTCTCTCTCTCTCTCTCTCTTTCATCTCTCTCTCTCCCTCTTTCTCTCTCTCTCTCTTATTCTCTCTCTCTCTATCTCTATTTATAATAAAGAACAAAACAATCACTTACATCAATGTAATTCCTTGGAACGCTCTCATCAAAGCCCAATTGACATCATCTCTTGCCAAATTCCAAAGAATCAATGCCAGAAATCTCCTGCAAAACAAAAGAAAAGAGAAATTCAAAAACCCTAATCTTAAAACCCTAACCCTAAAACATGTATATGTGTGTATGTGTGTATGTATATGTGATATGTGTGTATGTGTATGTGCATGTATTCATGTGTGTGTATAGATATGTGAGTGTGTATACATATGTGAGTGTGTATTAATATGTGCGTGTGTATGTAATATGCATGTGTATATGTATGTATGTGTGTGTACATGCATATGTGTGTGTATGTATGTATGCATATGCATGTGTGTATGCACATATGTGTGTGTATACATATGTGAGTGTGTATGTAATATGCATGTGTGTATGTATGTATGTGTGTGTGTACATGCATATGTGTATGTATGTATGTATGCATATGCATGTGTATGCACATATGTGTGTGTATACATATGTGAGTGTGTATTTATATGTGTGTGTGTATGCATGTATGTATGTGTGTGTACATGCAAATATGTGTGTATGTATCTCTCTCTTTCTTTCATCTCTCTCTCTCTATATCTCACTCTATATCAATCGAAAACAAAACAATCACTTACATCGATGTAATTGTTTGGAGCATTGTCGTGAAAGTCCACTTAATGTTTTCCTTCGTCGAATTCCAAAGAATTGATGCCAAAAATCTCCTGCAAAACAAAAGAAAAGAGAAATTCATAAACCCTAAGCCTAAAACCCTAACCCTAAAACATGTATATGTGTGTATGTATATGTGATGTGTGTGTATGTGTATGTGCATGTATGCATGTGTGTGTATACATATGTGAGTGTGTATACATATGTGAGTGTGTATATATATGTGTGTGTGTATGTAATATGCATGTGTGTATGTATGTATGTGTGTGTGTACATGCATATGTGTGTGTATGTATGTATGTATGCATATGCATGTGTGTATGCACATATGTGAGTGTGTATGTAATATGCATGTGTGTATGTATGTATGTGTGTGTGTACATGCAAATATGTGTGTATGTATGTAAGCATATGCATGTGTGTATGTATACATGTGTGTGTACATGTGTGTATGTATATGTGTGTATACATGTATGTATGTATGTGAGTATGAGAATGAATATGTGTGTGTATGTATATGCATGTGTGTATCTAATATGCATGTGTGTATGTTATATGCATGTATGTATGTATATGTGTGTATGCATGTGAGTGTGTAATATGTATGTGTATGTATATGCATGTGTGTATGTAATATGTATGTGAGTGTGTATGTAATATGCATGTGTGTATGTAATATGAATGTGAGTATGTGTATGCATATGTGTGTGTATGTATGTATGCATCTCTCTCTCTATCTCATTCTCTTTCTATTTCATCTCTCTCTCTCTTTGACTCTCTCTCTATCTTTCTCTTTCATCTCTCTCTCTTTCTTTCTCTCTCTCTCTCTCTCTTTATGTTTCTCTAGATCTTTCTCTTTCTTTCATCTCTCTCTCTATCTCACTCTATATCAATCGAAAACAAAACAATCACTTACATCGATGTAATTGTTTGGAGCGTTGTCATCAGGGTCCACTTAATGTTGCCCTTGGTCGAATTCCAAAAGATTTGATGCCAAAAAGCTCCTGCAAAATGAAAGAGAAGAGAAATTAGAAAAGGGAAAACACAAAAAAAGAGAAAGGGTGCTAGAGTATGTGCAATTCTTACCAAAATTTCAGATCTAGAGAAACAGAGATGTAGAGAGAGAGAGAGAAAGAGAGAGAAAGAGAGAGATGTGTGTACACAATAGGTTCGGAATGTAGTTCACGTGTGCAAACTTGACAGTAGCAAACTTTGGTTCAAAATGCAAGCAGATGTCGAATTTTTGCTCTCGGGCCCGGTTAAAAGTTGCCCCGGTATAAGCGTCGGTATGAGCATCGGTATAAGCGTCTGTATAAGCGTCGATATAAGCTTCGGTAACTTACAGTAAAGTACCGACACCTATACCGGCGCTCATACCGACACCGTGTATACCGATGATTAAATGACCGTCGGTATTGCATCTGTGGTTTTTCAAGCATTTTCAACGGTCATATCGACGCCGAGGGATGACCGTCGGTATGAGCAGCGTCGGTATACCCCTCATATGTTGTAGTGTTTATTCTTCATTGAGATTTGTTATTTATTTATTTACATCGAGAAATAATTCAAAAAAGTTGTAAATAATGAACAAATGTGCATACTTACGCACATATACACACATAGATACAGACATATTCACACACATTCACTCACATTCATACACACATACAGTCAAACACATACATACAAATATGCATACAAAAACATACACACATAGACACATACAAACATATACACATAGACACATACACATACATGGAATCACAAACATATATATATATATATATATATATATATATATATATATATATATATATATATATATACACACACACACACATACACGTACATATATTCACACATACAAGAGATTTTATTTATTTATTTTTTTTGGCAGGTAGAATGTCTTTCTATAAGTGGAGTTTTCTGTAAGTGGTTTTATAAGTTGAGTGTCATTTTCAGTTTATAGCCTAAGTGAGTTATTTCATTATGGTCCACCTGCCTTACCTACTTATGGCCTATGAGCCTAATTATTATTTTGTCTAACATCTATGCTCTACGGGAACTACTACAAAGATGTGTTTCATCATATGGCATTGTATATGACACACAAATTTATACGTATGTACATACAGAACTACATACATACATGAATACATGCATACACACATAATGCATAAATTTTACAAACATAATTTCATACATACATACATGGATACGTACGTATATCTACATACATACATGAATACATGCATACACACATAATGCATAAATTATACGTACAAACATAATTTCATACATACATACATGGATACGTACGTACATAGATATGTAGGTACATACATGCATACATACACACATACATATGCCGTACGTACATTCATACATACATACACAAACAATTATGAGTATCTGCATGAAATAGGGATTATTGTATATGATATTTTAAGGAAGTAGGCATGCCATTTGCTTAAAGACAAGGACTATGAAATTGAGGATGCATTTAAAATAAAGCTTATGAAGCTCTTTCGAGATTCAAGAAGAATGTGGAATTTCATTCATGCTAAATAGGAGATGGTTTTTGGATTGTTTCAGTCTTAGGTGGGACTTCAAGTTCCAATCCCTTTGGCATCCCCTCATCAAGGCTACAAAATTGGTTCTTATGTGTCGAATCCTCCACCATGGAATTTAGAACAATGTAAAAGCTAACAAAATTTATGGTGCCCCTCCATGTTGAAAATGATGCCTTCATGACAATGAGGAATTTGGAAACCTCTTTTTTTCTTGCACGAAGTCATTGCCTACCTGGAGGGCCCTTGGGAGAATGATGTTGTTAGAGGGAAAATTTAAGTAGAAGCAAGCATTATTGGGTGAAGTGATCAATTGTTTCTTAACAATGTCAAATGCCATAAGAGGTGAGACCCTCTTGAAGCTCTTGAAAGAGAGGTGTGCTTCCAACTTTGGTAGCCCCCTAAAGAATGGTCAATCGAAAAATCTCTTTCCTTTTCAGGCAAGAGAATTTCCAATTGTAAGGAGCCCCTACCTTTTAGACATCATCGAGCATTTTTCCTAGATAACAAGAAGATTAAAAGCAAGTGGACCCCCATGAGGGGGACAAAAGGGTTATCAAACTTCTTTCTAATTTTTTCTAGCTAGTTTTAAGAAACCTGTGCTTTCTGGAACTCAGGGATCCCATGGGTGTTAGACCCATTCACTTGTACAATTCTTCAATTGTTTTCTCAATTAAGTAAAGTTTGGTAGAGTAGGCTATTGCCAAAATTCCTTTTGGAAAAAAGTATGGATGGTTCTTCTAAGGTTCAGGACAATATACTAGTTTGATTATGTGACCATGCTCTCTTTTATTATACAAAAATGTGGGACGAATCCACTCACAATCTCCAAATGAGTACTAATGAATCATGCAAATAATATTGGTGTACTTATTATCTAACTTATCTCATTTGAATCTTTTGAAATTAAATGGTGAGTGTATGTGTTCCACAGACATTCATACACACTTAGAAGAACGCATGCAAACACTGACACACATGCATACACACATACACACATAGACACACACAAACACATACACACATACAAATGCACACATACATAAATACATACATACATACACACATACATACATGCATACATACATACATATAGACAGACATACCCACATATCCATACATACCCACATATGAATATAGACACGTACATACATTCAAATATACACAAATACATAAACACAAACATAAATACACAACCTTACACATACATACATGTAAATACACACACACATAGACATATACATACACGCACGCATACATACATACACATACATACATAGACATAGACATACATACACATACATACACACACATACATACACACACATACATATACATATACACAAATACACACAGCCATATATAGATACATACATACACACCCACATATAGTTACATACACATACACACCCACATATAGTTACATACACATACACATGAATACACATACATGGACACATATATACATACACATACACACATGTTGGTGCAAGTGCCAAGCCTACACACTTGGCTAGGCATGAGAAGATCTTATGAAGAATAATTGGATCCCCATGGGAACCATTGCTATGGAATCTTTACCTTGACCATTTGTGAAAGTCTATTCAACTCAGAGGAATATTTGTAGCTACCACTAAACTCGTGGAGGTCTTTAGATGGAAAAGCCACGAATTTATTTGGAGAGAATATCTCCTAGATTAGAGGATCACTTTTCTAAAGAAAGCCAATGTTGAATTCAAATTCAAAATTCAAATGAATCATCTATAAAAGATGAATGTAAAACGCATGGGATAGATCACTCCATATCCGAGTCTTTGTTGATCTGATAGTAAGAGAGTGAGGCTCACATCATAGCCTACACCTCTATCTATCAATGGGCATTCTTATCATGCCAATGATCATGTACAACATTGTTTCATAATACAATAGATCATCCATTATATCTATTGGTCTCTCTATCATTGTCACTTACAACAGTCATTTTCTATTGCTCATATCTCAGTCAATATTTCACCATTCTCCATGTTCTATAGCTTCTTGGAATCAGCTCTAAGTCCTCTATAAGCTGAGAAATTTTGAAGACATTCCATTTCGTATATGTGGAGAAAAGTGCATCGAAGTACCCACTAGTCAAACTCTACAGAGATCCTAAAAGATCGAGGGTAATGCTTTGCTTGCTAAATTGATTGCTCTGTGTTTAGTCAATCATTTTGAGTGCGTCCACTTGGAATCATTAGCTTATTAAGTTAATTTGATATCTCCAAAAGGAATTTTTCTAATTCATATTGTAGTGGAAGAAGTAAGCTTAACAAGCAACAAGTGTGTGCACTAAAATAGAAGGTTTTTCATGAAGGTTGAATTGGGAAGTAGTCTGTTTTGAATAAATCATTTCTCACATCATTTCCAAAGTGCATAGGCACTTGTTTAGTGTCATTGGAAAGCTAAGAGGGCCTACAACTCAACTCTGAAGCTAAAGAGGGCTGGTACAAAGCAGGGATTAGCAGTACCAAATCATTTTCAAGAGTGTCCATCCATGTTTCCGAACAATGGTATCACAACAAAGTTAAGGTAAATGGGGAGATGGTTTTCCTTCTTTCATTGATAAATTGGACAGAAACAACCACCAAGCATGGTCTTTGAGGATTAAGACATACTTGCAAGGAAGGAGTCTCTATGGATACATCTCAAGAGATGAGGAGATGCCCATGTTCAGAAGCAAAGGACAACCTTCAAGAGAGGAGCATGAAAGAATCAATTCATGGTGTGCAAAAGATGCATTGGCAAGGTCATACTTACTTAACTCAATATCTGATTTTCTTCTTCCACACATTAGAAACTATAAGACATCCCAAAAGACTTGGGAAACATTGTCTTCATATTTCCCTTCCAACACAAGGGCTAGGAAGAACGAATTGTGGATCGAGTTTACCACTCAAAGAAAGCAACCCAAGCAAGGCATCTCAGAGTATGTGACCAAAGTCAAGGATGTAGCTGATCAATTGGCAATCATAGGAGAAGAGATTGAAGAGGAGCAGATTATGAGACAAGTAATCAATAGCATTAAGGCACATGACAAATGGGAAAGCTTCACAACTGCCATGGACTTGTACATGGACATGCAGATTCCAGATCTTACCACTCTCATGGGACAACTCTTCACTCATGAAGCCAAGCTCAACAAGAATGGAGATTCATCTAGAGGTAATAGCTCTTTTGCCCTATACACAAATAAGAGCAAGTCTAAAGATAAAGGGAAAAATAAGGAGATTGAAGATGAAGGTACAACCTCTCAAGCCAACTATTCAGGGAGAGGTAGAACCTCAAGAGGTAGGGGCAGAGGAGGTAAGCAAGGTAGAGGGAGACCTTCTAACTCCTCACCATGTAATATTTGTGGTTTGTCAAATCACACTACTGATGAGTGTTACAGGAACTTCAAGAATCAGAGAGGTAGAGGTTTCCAAAGAGGTGGATATACACAATCAAGAGGAAGATTCAACCATCATCAACGCTACAATAACAACTACAACAATAACTACAATAACAACTATCAAGGAGGCTACAAATCAAGGAAGGATTAGAACAACTATAAAGAGGAGCAAGAGGATTCTCTTCAGATTATGAATATGACTTCAAAGCTAGGTATAAATGATGATCATCTCTTCTATATTTACTTAGGGTGCTCAAACCATGTGACAGGCAATGTAGCTCTTCTCTCTGATCTTGAGGAACCTAAGGGTAAACATCAAGAACAAACAGGTGATGACACCAAGCACTGAGTGATCAGGGTAGGAAATGTTAAAACCTTTGATGGAAATAAAAATCTATCGAGCAGGGTTCTATATGAACCCACAATTACCAAGAACTTCATGAGTGTAGGATAGATTGTGGAAAAAGGTTTGTAGGTTAGGTTCAACAAACATGGAGCATTTGTGGAGGATCCCCAACATGGATTCAAGAGAATTGCCAAAGGAGAAAAGATAGGTAGATTATTCACTTTTGAACTTGAAGATACAAGGAATATTGCACTTTATAGCTACAAAGACCAAACATTGTCAGAGCTTGAAATTTGGCATAAGAGATTAGGCCATATTGGTGAGAGAACTTTAAAGCATATATGTAGAGATCAATGTGTGCTTGGGATAACTAATGTATCCAAGCAACACATGATCTATAAATGTGGTGCTTATCAGCTTGGAAAATCTCATAGGTTATCCTTCTCAAAGAAAGGCTACATGCATGAGGATTACCTAGAGCTTGTCCATACAGATGTATGGGGACCAAGTAAGGATCCCTCAATTTCTGGATCAAGGTATTATGTATCTTTCATTGATGATTTTAGTAGGTGGCCTATCTTATATTTTATGAAGCACAAAGATGAAGTATTCAATTGCTTTAAAAAGTATCTTGCACTTGTTGAGAACCAAACAAGAAGAATTCTAAAGAGACTAAGGTCAGATGGAGGAGGTCAGTACTTCTCAAATGAGTTTGATGCATTCTTGCAGGATAGAGGAATCAAAAGAGAAATTACAACAAGGTATACCCCTAAGCAAAATGGGGTGGCAAAAAGGAGAAATAGACTAATTGTTGAAACACCTAGGTCAATTTTATAAATGAGAAAAATTTACCTGATTACTTGTGGGCAAAGAGTGTATCTATTGACACTTATCTTGTTAATAGGTTGCCATCAAAATCGCTTGATGGGATGACCCCATATGAAGCATGGCATGGTAGAAGACCTTCACTTGATCATTGGAGGATCTTTGGATGTGTTGCTTACGTGCATATACCATCTCAAATAAGAGGTAAGCTAGACCCTAAGGCAGAGAAGTGCATCTTCATAGGGTATGACTTGAATCAGAAAGGATACAGATTTTTCAATCCTTCCAACAAAGGATTTATGGTCAGTAGAGATGTTGTCTTTGATGAGAATGATTCTTGGTTTGAAAGTGAATCTAGGAAAGTAAAGTTGACTTATGACTTGGAAGAGGAATTTCCAAGCCTCACCAAGGAGAAACCAAACCAGATTGAAGACATGGACTCAGATGATGAGGACATCATCAACCTAGAAGAATTCAAGGCATGGAAATCCAAAGGCAAAGTCAAGATGAAGAAGTTGGAAGATATACCTGAATCATCCAACCAAGCAATCAAAAAATTACAAAGGGAAAGCAAGAAGGGAATCAAATATGGGTATGACGCTTCCTTAGTTACTAAGCATTCAGTTTATCTTGCAAAAGACTTGTCATTTGAAGAACCATCATCATATGAAGAGGCAAAGACCAAGGCAGAATGGAAAGAAGCTATGAATGAAGAAATTGAAGCAATCAAGGAGAATGATACTTGGGAACTAGTGCCAAAGAAGGAGTCTAAGAAGGTAATTGGTTCTAGATGGATTTACAAGATCAAGAAAAATTCTGATGGATCAATAAGCATGTACAAGGTTAGAATTGTGGCTAAGGTTTTTGCACAAACTCAAAGAGTTGATTATGAAGAAACCTTCTCACCTCAGGCCAAGATGCCAACCATTAGGGTATTGGTAAGTGTGGCTGCATCAAAGAATTGGAATATGTACCAATTGGATGTAAAAAATGCATTTCTATATGGATGGATTTCACAGGAGGTGTACGTCTCTCAACATCCTAGCTATGAGGACCCAATCAAGCTAAATCATGTGTGTAAACTGAACAAAGCTCTTTATGGATTGAAGCAGGCACCTAGGGCATGGAACCATAGGTTGACTACATACCTTTAAGATCAAGGATTCATCATGAGTAGAGCAGATACTTCTCTGTTTATTAAGAGAAGTAATTCAAAAGTGATATACCTATGTGTGTATGTTGATGATATCATACTTACAGGTAATCATGCTAATGGAATCAAACAGATCAAGAATCAAATGATGGAGGAGTTCAAAATTAGTGATCTAGGATCACTAAAGTATTTTCTTGGACTTGATTTAGTTTATACTAACTCTCGAATTTACATTACACAAAGAAAGGATATATAGGACATGTTGAAGAAGTTTCATTTGCAGGATGCCTAGGTAGCAAGCACTCCAACGGAGGTAAACCAAAACTTAAGTGCTCATGAAGGTGATATGCTTGATAATATTGTAGGATACCAAAGCATAGTGGGAAGCTTGAACTATGCTACATTGACAAGGATTGATATTGCTTATGGAGTAAGTGTCCTAAGCCAATTTATGCACAAACCTAGGGCAGCTCACTTGGAAGCTACCAAGAGAATTTGGAAGTACCTAAAGGGGAATCAAAATCAAGGTTTATATTTTCCTTATACTTCAGATCTAGACATCAAGATATACTCTGATGCAGATTGGGCAGGTTGCAAAGATGAAAGGAGGAGTACCTCAGGATATCTATCTTTTCCAGGTGACAAGCCTATATCATGGTCTTCCAAGAAGCAACCCACAGTTGCTTTATCTTCAATAGAGGCAGAATATAGAAGATTGGCCATTGCTACTCAAGAGGCCATACGAATCAGATTGCTATATACAGATTTGGGTTTGCATACTAGATCTCCAATGATTTTTGGAGATAATACAAGCTCACTACATCTTGCAGCAAATCCTATTTATCATGCTAGGACCAAGCATATAGAGGTCCACTATCATTATGTGACAGAGAAGCTATTGAGCAAGGAAATTCAATTGGCATATGTATCAACTAATATGCAATGTGCAGACTTATTAACCAAAGCACTTGATGGTTCTAAACTTTGCAGGTTTAAAACTATGATTGGATTGCAAGACATTCAAGAGGATTGAAGACGAAGACCAAGACATGATGTTTGGCTTGAGGGGGAGCTGTTGGCGCAAGTGCCAAGCCTACACACTTGGCTAGGCATGAGAAGATCTTATGAAGAATAATTGGAGCCCCATGGGAACCATTGTTGTGGAATCTTTACCTTGACCATTTGTAAAGTCTATTTAACTCACAGGAATAGTTGTAGCTACCACTAAACTCGTGGAGGTTGTTAGATGGAAAATCCACGACTTTATTTGGAGAGAATATCTCCTAGATTAGAGGATCCCTTTTCTAGAGAAAGCCAATGTTGAATTCAAATTCAGAATTCAAATGAATCATCTATAAAAGATGAATGTAAAACTCGTGGGAGAGATCACTCCATATCCGAGTCTTTGTTGATCTCATTGTAAGAGAGTGAGGCTCACATCATAGCCTACACCTCTATCTATCATTGGGAATTGTTCATCATGCCAATGATCATGTACAACATTGTTTCATAATACAATAGATCATCCATTATATCTAGTAGTCTCTTTGACATTGTCACTGAGAACATTCATTTTCTATTGCTCATATCTCAGTCAATATTTCACCATTCTCCATGTTCTATAGCTTCTTGAAATCTGCTCTTAGTCCTCTACATGCTGAAAAATTGGGAAGACATTCCATTCAGTAAATTTGGAGAAAAGCGCATCGAGGTACCCATTGGTCAAACTCTGCAGAGGTCCTAAAAAATTGGGGGTAATGCTTTGCTTGCTAAATTGATTTCTCTGTGTATAGTCAATCATTTTGAGTGATTCCACTTGGAATCATTAGCTTATTATGCTAATTTGATATCTCCAAAATGAATTTGTCTAATTGCTACTGTACTAGAAGAACTAAGCTTAACAAGGAGTAGGTGTGTGTACTAAAATAGAAGGTTTTTCATGAAGGTTGAATTGGGAAGTAGTCTGTTTGAATCAATCATTTCTCACATCATTTCCAAAGTACATAGGCACTTTTTTAGTGTCATTGGAAAGCTAAGTGGGCCTTCAACTCAACTATGAAGCTAAAGAGGGCTGGTACAAAGCAGGGATTAGTATTACCAACTCACTTTCTGGAGTGTCCATCCATCTTTCCAAACAACACATAGGTACACATTGATACACATATATACATGCACACATACATAAACACATACATAAACACATACATAAACATTCACATGTACATAAAGAGACTCACAAACATATACACATACACACACATACGTAGATGACACTGTGTAGAAATCATGAAACGGCCACCATAAAATGTTAAGACAAAGTCATGCAGATCTCATGAACACATGAGATTTACTAAGAACCCATTTCTTCTAGAAATTATTGCAATTGTATTAGAAAAGTGCTGATATATGACTTGCATAATAAGATGAATGTTCCATTGTTGTTCTTTCTAGTTAAACATGGAGTTGGAAATTGACTAATAAAGTTTCCTATGGATGTGGGACCTACAACATCCAAATATCTTGTGCAAGTGTATTTTTTCCATAACAAGACATCATGTATGCATTATCGCATGCTTTCCATGAACCCCTCAAGAATGTACAAAACTACAGAGTAAACAAGTGTGTGTTTTAACTCTTCTACACTTTTTCTTGTGCATTTCTCGTCTTCTTCTTAGTCATTCTCTCTCTCTCTCACTTTCTCACTCAGCTTCACTCTTGTTATCACTAAAAAACAAATTTATGCTTTATTTTCAAAAAAATATTGGGACATTAAGCATATTGAGCTATAGATATACACAATTAGATTTAAAGCACTTCCTATCGATGCGATTCAGCTTCATATCCACATGTGATCTATAATTAAGTGGATATTTTGATTTAATTAATTATTATTCATTGAGATTTGTTATTTATTTATTTACATCAAGAAGAATTAATACAAATTGTTAATACTGAACAAATGTGAATACATATGCACACTTACACACGCCTACACACACATACACACATAGATACACAAATAATCACACACATTCATGCACACTTATACACACATACACTAACACATATATATATACACACATGCATACAACTCACACACATACATACATACATACATGCATACAAACACATACACACTTAGACACAACCCAACACAAACACATGTACATACACATACATACATACACATACCTACACATACATACCATGAGTTCTTTGATTTCTTGGAGCCAAATTGCATGAAGAGACTAATCACATGTAGTACACACCACAACAAAATGATATAGGAATAAGGAAGAATAGGTACATCGCAGAATGTGTCAGGGCAATGATAAAGGAACTAGGAATTCCTTATTGCTATTTGGCTTATGCAGCAACCACTGCAATATACATCATGAAGAGAGATCCCACATCAGATGCTATAGTAACCTATCCATCTTAGTAAAATAGAAAAATAGATGTATCACATTTAGGAGTTTCTTGATGTTCTTTCTATGTGTTTATTCCAAGAAAATTAAGGATCAATCTTCTTGGTAGATTAGAGAGATTTGTGTTTGTAGTTCATCCAGGTGAAGAAAAGGGGTATAGGTTCTATAAGGATGAGCTTTTAACTTATAGCATTCAAATGTATCTTTGGAGGAAGATGAAGATGAACAAAGGAAGACTTCAAGTGAAGAACTCGAAAGCATAGTTGTTAGTGGACCAAAGGATTTGAGTAAACACTCATCTTGGAATCGAGGAAGTCCTAAACCAAGACAAATAAGTGATCTAAGGAGCAAGTGTAAAGTTAAAATCACACATAAAGAAGAAGATGAATACTTATGGATAGAGCTAAATGTAGACCATCATGCAAAGAAAGGGGAGAGATCAATGGTTAACAAAAAAATATTCAAATCAATGGAATGGTGAGATAAAAACGAATGATAGGACAATGTATTGAGTTGAAAGACTTATGTATGATTCATATTTGGTTAGATAATATGCATATATGAGTAATGATTTTGAGGATCCCAGATGTTTTGAAGAGGCCAATACATTTAGTGAATGGCAAGAGGCTATGTAGGAGGAGATCAAAGCTCTCAAATAAAATTACACGTGGACCTTAGTGGCAAGGAAAAAGGATATGAAATTCATTGGAAACAATTGGGTATATAAGATGAAGAACCATTTAGATGCTAGCATTTCTAGGTATAAAGCTAGGTTAATAGCTAAAGGATTTGCTCAGACAAATGGAGTGCATTATGAAGGATGCTTTTACCATGAGGCTAAGATGACTACAATCAAAACAATTATTGTAGTTATAGCCAACAAGCAATGGAAGATGTATCATCATGATGTGAAGAATGCATTTGTACATGGAGAGCTAGAGGAGGTAGTATACATGGATCAACTAGTAGGTTTTGAATATAAATTAGTGATGATATGTTTGTTGGTTAAAGAAGCCATCATATGGTCTCAGACAAGCCCCAAGGGCACGGAATCAAATTACTATAGACTAATCAATTTAGGACACAAGAAAAGGAAATTAGATACATCAATTTCCTACAAAAGTGAAGGTGAAGCATTTGTCTACTCATGTGTGTATGCAATCGACTTGAATATTATAGGTGATCATGAAGAAGGCATCAAGGATATCAAAAAAAGGCTTGAGGAGGAGTTCAAGATCTGAGATCGAGGATATCTAAGATATTTCTTAGGTATTGAACTTATATATTGGGATAATTGTATCTAGCTCATGCACAGAAAGTACATCTTCAATTTATTAAAGAAGTATAGAATCCCATTGTGCAAACAATTGAGAAACCATATGCATGTAAATGTGAAATTATCTTCAATCGAAGGTTATGAAGTTGAGGATGCACTTTTGTATAGGTCAATAGTGGGATCTTTGAGTTATGCCACTATCAGAAGGCATGCCCTAGCATGTACAATTGTTGTGTTATCTCAATTCATGCACGCACCTAGAGTTCCAAACTTACTTGCAACAAAATGGGTACTCAAAATATCTCAAGAGTACTTTAAATTAAGGTCCTAATTTTAAATTTTAAACTTTGATTTCTTTAGAAATCATATTAAATTTCTATTGAAAGGTTAATATTTGATCATGCTCGAACTTGACTTTTGAAGTCTAAATAATGATTTCTTCATAAAGTATATTCACTTTCTATTGAAATGTCAATTTTCTTATTACATATTTTAGCTCAATTTGAAAAGTTAGTTAAATTTTATCATCTTAATCTTAAAGTTATTTAAAATAGAAAAATAATATAACAAATGAAAACAGACAAGCGTAATGAAAGAACTCTAATCTTGTTTCATTATATATTGCTTATTGCTTTTCTAAAAATGTTTTTTTATTGTTCATAAAAATAGCTTTTCTAAAATTAACAATTTTGAGAAACCTTTGAGCAGTTATTGACCACTTGATCATAATATTGAAATAACTCATGCTTGGTAGCTATCTAAGTTAATTAGATACTCCCAAAACAAATTTTACTAATTGCTATCAGGTTGAGAGCATTGTTCATTGTACTGAACATGTGCAAAGACCAAAATAACAAGTCTAAGCTGTCGGTTGAACTTTCTACTCATCTGTTTTGATCCATTGATTAGAGGGTCATGTTACAAAGCACATAGGTGATTATTTATGATCATTAGGAAGCTCAAAGGGTCTACTACACTCTCCACAACTTGTTTTTGGGTGGTGTAAAGCAGGGTTTTGTAGCACCACTTCATATCTAGAATTTATTCCTCCAATATTGGTATCAGAGCAACAACAAGCAAGAGGAGAGATGGATTTCCATCATTTATTGACAAATTGTATAGGAGCAACTATCCACCATGGTCCCTAAGGATGCAACCATATCTCCATGGAAGAAGCTTATATAGATACATCTCTAGAGATGAGGAATCAATATAGAAAAGATGGTTCTTATGGTCACATGAACCTTTTAAGTAAGGTTTTAAATGTGCCAAACATAACAAAAAACCTAATTAGTGTTGGGCAGATTGTTGAGAAAGGCTTACAAGTTAGATTCACAAGGCATGGGGCATATGTGGAAGACCCTCAACAATGCTTCAAGAGGATTGAAAAAGGTGAGAAATCTGGTAGACTCTTTACATTTGAGGTTGAAGATACTAGAAATATTGCACTCTTCAATTACAAGGATCAAAGCTTATCTCAACTAGAGATTTGGCATAAAAGGCTAGGTCATATAGGTGAAAGAACACTAAAGCAAATATGCAGGGACTAGAGTATGCTTGGCATTCGAAATATGTCCAAACAACACATGATTTATAAATGTGGAGCATGCCAATTTGGCAAATCACACAAGCAACCATTCAATAGGAAGGGATATATGTATGAAGACTACTTGGAGCTTATGCACAGAGATGTGTGGGGTCCTGGCAGAGAGCCATGAGTCTCAGGGTCAAGGTACTATGTTCCATTCATAGATGATTATAGTATATGGACAATTCTTTACTTAATGAAGCATAAAGATGAAGTATTTACTTGTTTCAAAAAGTATTTGGCATTGGTGGAAAACCAAATAGGTAGAATCTTGAAGAGGATCAGATCTGATGGAGGTGGTGGAAGTTTCTCACATGAATTTGACTCATTCTTACAGGAAAAAGGTATAAAAAGAGAGTTCACAACAAGATACACTCCTGAGCAAAATGGAGTGGCAGAGAGGAGGAATAGACGGATAGTAGAGACTGCAAGATCAATGTTGAATGAAAAGAAACTACCAAAATACCTTTGGGCAGAGGTTGTTTCCACAGCCACATACTTGATTAATAGGCTCCCATCCAAATCCTTGGATGGAATGCCACCTTATGGGGCATGGAATGGTAGGAAAGCCTCATTGGATCATTGTAAAATCTTTGGGTTCATTGTTTATGCAAATATACCCTCACATATTAGAGGAAAGTTTGATCCAAAAGCTGAAAAGTGTATATTTATTGGCTATGATCAAAACCAATAAGAAAGAATGGAGAGAAGCTATGCAAGAAGAAATTGAAGCACTTCAAGAAAAACAATGGTTCAATCAATAGGTATAAAGCAAGGCTAGTAGCAAAGGGGTTTTCTCAAACCCATGGAGTGGATTATGAGGAGACCTTGTCACTTGCGGCTAAGATGCCAACAATCAAGGTGTTGGTAAGTATTACCACTTAAAGAATTGGAACTTATATGATTTAGATGTTAAGAATGCATTCCTAAATGGATGGATGTTAGAAGAAGTCTACATGGCTCAACCACCAAGGTATGAAGACAAGGGCAAACCTGACTATGTGTGCAAGCTAAGAAAAGCACTCTATGGTTTAAAGCAAGCTCCTAGAGCTTGGAATCATAGCCTTGTCACATATTTGTGGGATCAAGGATTTGTTTCTAACAAGGTAGATTCTTCCTTGTTTATAGAGAAGACTTACTCCGAAGTTATATACTTATGTGTTTATGTGCATGACATTATCATTACAGGGAATCATGCCAATGGCATCAAGCAAATCAAATCTCAGATGATGGAAGAGTTTAAAATTAGTGACCTTGGTTTGTTAACACACTTTATTTGATTAGAACTTGTATATTCAGATTCAGGAATCTTCATTACTCAGAGAAAACACATTCATGATATGTTGGTGAAATTCAAGATGGAGAACACCCGAATTGTTGTCATGAGGGAGAACTCCTTGAGGATATTATAGGTTACAAAAAGCTTGTTAGGAGTCTCAATTATGAAACCCTAACAAGAGTGGACATATGTTATGGAGTAAGTATATTAAGCCAATTTATGCATACACCATAAAGCCTCACATGGAAGCTGCCAAGAGAACCTTAAAGTATTTAAAGGGTACCATTACTGAAGCACTATTTTATCCATTCATTTGTGATTTGGATATCAAGATGTATTCTGATGTAGATTGGGCTGGCTCCAAGGATGATAGGAGGAGCACTTCTGGCTACTTATCTTTTGCACGATCAAAGCTAATATCATGGTCATCAGAGAAACAAGCCATTGTAGCATTGTCATCAACACAAGGAGAATATAGAGGCTTAGCAAATGCAACACAAGAGGCTATGTGGCTCAAACTACTCTACACAAATTTGGGGTTATATTCTTATACTTCAATGATTTTTTGGAAATAAAAACAGTTCACTTCATCTGGTTGCTAATCCTGTATGTCCTGCAAGGAATAAGCACTCTGAAGTGCACTATCATTATGTAAGAGAGAAGCTACTCAAAAAGACATCCAATTGTCCTATGTATCAACCAATGTGCAATGTGCCAATTGCTCACAAAGACTTTGGATAGAACTAAGATGAACAGATTCAAGATGATGATTGGCTTTCAGGAAATCAAGGAGAAATGAAGACCAAGCATGGTAGGCTTGAGGGGGAGCTGTTGGTGCAGATACCTCCAAGCCTACATCTTGGAAAACTAGCATGCATCTCATATGGTCACATATGACTACTCCCTTTTAAAAGCCAATCAATTTTATCCTTGTAAAAGTGCATGTTTTAATTGCATTGATCCCATGAGGAGTTAGGAGGAATCAAATTTCAAATTATTGGTACTTGATAGATGAGAAAGTAAAGCCTAAAGATTAGGACTCACTTTTGAGAGTTTGAAATTGAATTCAAAACTTGGCTCCAACTCTATCTATAAAAGTGGATCAAAATCTCACATGCAAGTGAGCCCGATTTTTAGATCAATTGAGAGCAATTTGTGTGATTAGTGAGCTCAATATATAGCCACTTCACTACCCTCACATTGTGCAATTATACATTGCCAATGTCATTGTATTTGTATGTGATTTAATACATACACATTGATCATATCTCTACTTCACTTCTCTGCTATGGTCATCTCAAAACAATGAATTTTTCAGAGCTTGTGATTTAAAGTGCTATAGATTCAGCACATTCTCTTTTTCATAGCTACAAAGTTTCATTAGCATTACTTGTCTTAATCTTGAGATATCTCCACATTACTGATCACTGGTCTGCATACTATAGTACCACTACTAGAAAAAGGGGGCGCGTAGACACATACACATATATATGCACATAGACACATACACACACATACACACACATACACACATATATGCACATTTACACACACACATACACACATAGACACACACACACACATAGATACACACATACACACATAGACACACACACACACATACACACACACGCATACACACATAGACACATACACACACATACACACAGATTTACACACACACATAGACACATACACACACATGAACACACACACATACACACATATTTATACACACACATACACATGCATACACACATAGATATACATACATAGACACACACACACATACATAGATAGACACACACATACATACACACATACACACATACACACACACATAGACACATACACACACACATACACACAGATTTACACACAAACATACACATGCACACACACACATATATATACACATAGACACGCACATACACACAAACACACACACATACACACATAGACAAGCACACATACACACACACATACACACACACATATATACACACATTTCTGTGAAGAGATGGATAGGTATGTGCTTGAAGATGAAGAGGTGTTGCAAAATCCTTGATCTACACCAGCCAAATGAACTCCAAAAGTATATGGTGGGCCCTTTTATCTTGCCAATGGATGTATTAGACACCCTATGTACCTTGGAAGATCACTCTCCAAAAGATAGATCAAAACAGATAAGTTGGAGTTAGCTCAGAGGTGAAAACTTGCTATTCTTGGTTCATACACCTGTCCAGTGTTTTACATAATTCTCTGAGCACAGCAGCAATTAGCTCAATTCCTCTTGGGGAAGTCTAGGAAACTTAAAGAGATAACTTTCAAGAGTAATCTCATCAAAAATAATGAACCACACACTGAGAATGAGTTTTAACAAGTGATGATATCATCCCGATTTTCACGGGCTGCTACAGAAATAGACCAGTGAGCAGAAAAATCAACATAAATCAAAATGTAGAAATTCAATGATTATGAAAATGTGTATGGTTATACTAGCCAGTAAGCTGAATCCAAGAAGATTTAAATCACTGAATTTGGATAAGTAACCACTGAGAAATGGCTCTGACAAGAAGAGTGAAAAAGTCGGGTACCTCACAGAGAAGTGAAGATGAACAGACCCTGTTGACTTCAAATGAACATAACTGAAGATTGCAACATCCAAATGACATGAAAATTTGTGAGCATATAGTAGACTTATAGACCTAACTTTACCAAGTTAAAGCAGTGAAAATGATGCACCAAGCTCAGAGAAAACATCTCTGCAAGCTGACTGAGAAAACTGAGAGTAATGGCAGTCAGTAGTACACTTCACAAGAACATGGAAAGATGAACTCAAATAATCATGAAAATGAAAGTATATTGCTTGTACAATACAATGACTTACTGATACATATGTGTGCCTTGTAATCACACCTTGATATGGCATAAAGCCCAGCTCTTGGAGGTCTTCACATACGTCTCTCTAACCACGACTAAAACTGCCATCTATTTATAGTTGAGTTTGGGAGGCTAACTTCCCTCAATCACTCTCCAATCAATCAATGATTGATTTGATTCTCTACCTACCACAAATCACGAATTCGTGGCTCCTCTTTCCATTCTTGATCAAGTGGACTCAACCACTTAAGATTCTCTTACTTTTACATTAAGTAAACTCTTCAAAAGTTACAAGAGGTAGTTCACAAGTGAACTTTACATAGTCTTCTTTTTAAAGCTTCTTCTAAGACTTTGTGAGACTCAAGCCAATACTTAGGCTTGTCATAGACTTGCTCCAACAATTTCCACATGCACATACACATGCATACACACACATACACACGTATATGCACACATAGACACACACATACATACATAGATACACACACATACACACATAGACATATTCACATGCATGCACACATACACTCAGATTTACACACACACATACACATGCACACACACATATATACACATGCACATGTATATACAGACATAGACACACACATACACACACATACATACATAGACACAAACACATACACACACATACACACATAGACACATACACACACATACATACACACATACACACATACACACACATGCATACATATGCATAAATAATGCACATGCATATGCATACATACATGCTTACATGCATACACACACATACACACACATACACACATAGACACATACACACACATACACACATTGACACATACACACACATACACTTACATACACACACATACACTTACATACACACACATACACACACATATACACACAAATTTACCCACACACATACACATGCATACACACACACATATAATACACACATAAACACACACATACACACATAGACACACACACATACACACATAGACACACACATACACATATATACACACACATACACACATAGACACATACACACTTACACACACACACACAAATACACACACACATACACACATACACACATACACACTTACACACACAGACACACATCGACACACATTTACACACACATAGACATGCATACAGACACATATATACAGATACACAAGTATATACACACATTGACACACACATAGACAAACATAGACACACACACACATTGTGTGTTGTGCTCCAAGCTTCTTCTTCTTCCTTGTGCTATTCGCGTGCTTCCGCAGACGTCTAACTCCAACAATTGGTATCAGAGCAGGTCGTCGCTTCATCTAGAGCGCCGTCGACACTCCTCCGTTTGCAGTCTCAGATTTGCACTCAAGCTTTTTCAGAGACCAAAACAACTTTGCTTTGTAGTGCCAAAATCGCGATCTGAGCTCGTTTCGGCCTTCAAACGCATTATCACGGCGCTTGTGTACGCTATTTCGTGTTTTTGTGCCAAAGATATATACCAGTTTTTGTTCGCCAGTATAAGCGTCTCGAAGTCTGCTACAGTTGTAGTGGAATTGATCTGGGCAGTTCTGTTCAACTTTTTGAGATACAGTCAATTTTCTGCATCAAGGTATTTTAGTCACCAGCCATGGCTGAAAGCAGTGATGTATTCTGTATGTTGGCTGTTGAGGATAAGTTGGATGGTACCAACTACCCGTTATGGGCTTATATGATGCGACATGTATTGGTTGCAAAAGGAGTGTGGAACATTGTGCAGGGTGTCAAAAAACGTCCTATCACACCTACTGTAGAGCAGATTTGTTGGGATGGCAGAGATGCCGAGGCACATGCATTGATAGCTTTGTCTATCAAACCTGCCATTATTCCTCATATTTGCTCTTACATAACAGCTAAGGATGCTTGGGATACACTTACCACATTGTACCAAGCTAGGAATGAGGCTCGTGTTGCTTACCTCCCAAAACAGTTGGAGAGTGAGCACATGAATGAAGGTGATTCTATGGACAGTTTCCTAACAAAGATCAAAGACTTGAAGGAACAATTGATTTCTGCTGGTGAGGTTATACCAGATAGCTCACTTGTGTAGACCGTTCTGAATGGTCTTCTTGACATCAGAGTTCTGCTTCTACTCTTTGTTTGATGATGAAAGGTGTTGTGAGATCAACTTCCTAGAACCTAAGCTACCACTCAAGAATATAAAATCAACTAGTCTAAACCACCAAGGTAAAGAGAGAGCACGTATCCACCCATCCAACTCCACCCATATATATACCTCTAGTCCAAGGGGGTGCATGTCCTTGAGATTGGCCAAGTGTCCAGCCAAGTGTCCCTCATGTGGACACTTTTCGAAGGGTGATCACATGCCTTCTAATTTCCCAAGGTCTATCACATGCCTTCTAAATCAAATGAGGATTCTTCTCTCACGTACACACAAGGTGGCTCCTAGAGAAGCTTCTCCCGAGACTAAGGTTCCCACACCGTAGGATAAATCAAGCCTAAGGTTCTAACCATTCAATTGGGAGCTCATATGAATAAACACCTCAAGGGTTAAAACCAAGGGTTTCACCCAAAGGTTCAAGGCATGTTCCAAGGGTAATTCAAGGGCTAGACCAAAGCAAACATACACCATATTCTAACCTTTAGAATCCATATGTTTAACCTTCTCAACCCATGAATTATACAACATTCTGCCCCCCTTTAACATTTTCGTCCTTGAAAATGCATGTAGGTATAATATGTGAAGTATTCCTCAGTGCACCATGATCTATACTCTGAGCATGGTCATCTCTCACTTTAGATTCATTTCCACTAATCAGATAAGAGATAATCCTTACCTTATTTTGAAAAGAAATGAATCAAAATCCCTACCCAAATCACTTTCTCTTAGTCCTCCTGAATGTACATGCATGCCTTGTACCTATGGACTAGTGAAAAGGGTGGACTTCTTTGGTGGTATTTTTCTTTTGGCACTTTCGCAAACCTTGAGCTCCATAAAATAATATATTTTAGTACACTTTGTACTTCCCTCGAAATTTATATTTTTAGCAGTCTATGATAGATATCTGATTTCTATCTTGAAAGGGCCAGATACTAGATTCAGCTTCCACTTTCAATAAAAAGGAGAGGAATCTTTAGATGTTCTAAACTTAACTTATTCTTTTATATTCCTTTCAAATACAAATATACTTTATTTGTATTTGCCAGGACTTAGCTAAAGACATGAACTTAGCAAAGTGGGTCTAGTGAGTCCCTGCCAAAACATGCTCAATAAAATGAGGAGAAATACTATCTTCTCATTCCTTGGCAACTTAGGTGGACGTATTTCAATCATCCAGGTTTTCTTGAAACATAAAGTTCAAGTATTCCGAATGACAATATGCCCAATTTTGAAAGTTCATGTCTACAAGTGGATCCTTATCTTGATCATCTTTGATTTCCCAAGATTAATTCTCAAAATAGAATTTAATCCTTTTGACATTCAAGACTTAGATCCAAAGATGACTTTAGGAATTTGGCATTATCAGGTATCTCTTCCTTGTTCTTTGTTAGCCAGTTCTTTCCAATGCGAATTAGTACTAACTATCTTGAACCGACTCTCGTTCATACTTGCGATAGCTATGTATACTAATCTCGAAGATCACCAAAGCTTTACAAAGAGCTTACTAAACCAATTCCTTCAAATCATCAAAATAATTGAGGAATAAAGCTTTATCAAGCCATCACGATATCCTCTAGATTTTCTATCGGATGGAGTTGAAATGATTCAAGTTTTGTAGTTCTAGTTCCAAGGACTTGCAAGAAAGATACCTGTTTCTAGGCATCATATCTCATATCTTGCTAGGAACATTCTTAAATCACTTGTTCTCACCAAAGATTCAAAAGAAGATCTTTTAGAGATCATTCTTTCATTCAAGGCTATTATACTTGAATAGGCTTGACTTACTTTTGGAGCTTAACTTCGTAAACTCCCAAAATTCTTTACCCTCTTACTTATCCAAATTTATTGCTCCACATAAAATTTGGCTATGCATTTTATTAAGACAAATGCATTTGCTTAAGAGGATAAAGGATAGCCTTTTCTAGGGTAAATGTCATGTTCATTCTATTTACCCTTTTGTTCATACAACTACGTGTATTAAATTGGTTCAAGGAGGTACATTTCTACACCTCATAGTGAACCTAAGACCTTAATCTAACTGGTCTTATCTTTAAGGCTTATCCCGATGTTTCCTATTGGATCTTGAGTCTATTTTCTCTCTCGCCATCAGAGAAAACTCTCAATGGAAGTTAGTTCTCACTGTCCCATACCAGGGAGTTCTTCCTCCAATCCATAGAACCACATCCTTAACCTTTCCACATTCTTTGCCCTTATCTTTTCAATGCTCTCTGATCATTTACCATGATCATGAATTCCATCTTGGAACTCCTTGGCATAATTTTCATGAGAGCAAAGACTAAGGTTTCTAATGTGAATTAATTCAAAGGTCTATTTAGGTTGACCTATGAACTTTATTTGACATCGAACTATAAAAGGGTTTGATCTTTTTGACCAATGTAGGCCTCTTGGATTATCCAATCATAAAGGGTTGGATATATTTGACCAAGTTAGGTCACTTGGCTTTCTCAAAATTCCTCTAGCTAATTTAACATGAGATAAGATCAAGTCTTTTCTTCTTTAGATCCCTTTTCAATGATATTTACCCATGGGATTTTCTTGGGATCTTCAACTCATACCTTCATGAGTTGATATCTTAGCTTAAGTCTTCAACATCATGTTGATGTTCTTCAAACCATTAACTATTTTCCTTTTAGGGATCAACAATTATATGTCACCCTTTTGACTTAAGCAATTTGTCATGCTTGTCGATCGAAACTTTGGATCTATCTTTATCTACTCTCAAATATGCTACTCTAAATATGCTTCAAGTCTTTGGCTAGCTTACCTTAGTTTACTTGCCAAAATGGAATTCTTTAATGAACTCCCTTCTTACATATTTGGTTCTTACTTTGTTTGAGATTTAACTCAAACATACTTGGGTACTTGGACATCCAAAGTACTCCTTAAATTTCATGAAAGAGTTAAGGAATACCTTTTGCTTAGAAGTATCATATTGATGATACCTTTCTTCCCCCCTTTAAGGAGTTTTCGTCCTCAAAAACTGCGGGAAATTGATGTCGATTTAATTTCCTATCCAAATGGGAGGTTCATTTATGCTAAATCCTTGATTGAAAAAAAATCTCCAATATCCTTGAGCTTAAGCTTCCATTATCCTTAAGTTCAGTGGCCCATACCACTGAACCTACTTAAGTGACATTCTAAACCTAGACGTCCCATACCATCGGATTTACAATCCCACCTTAGTGTAGACAACTTTAGCTCTTACTCAAGGATTAAACTCTATTCGTTTTAGTCTTATCAAATATAATCAAAATCTTTGTAAGTTACATTCTTACAGAGTCTTGATTTGTTCTTTGAAAAGACTTTGAGCTTTCATTGAACTATTTCCTTGATTAGATGCAATCAAAGTTATCTTTGTTTATGTCATTTGATCATAGAGCTAGTATTCTCATACTAGATATCATCTATTGACATAAGTAGGCATCTGTATCAAAGGATATAGTCAATCATAAGCTTTGCTAAATGGTTACCTTGTTAACCATCTTGATAAATTGTTTCTTACTCATAGAGCACATTTTGGAGGGTTTCTTTCAACCGTTTAATCTTCCTCTTTTCTAGATATGCTTTATAATTCTAGATATGCTTAATGAGTTACAATTCTTCACTCTTGAAGCAATTTTATCAAAGCTCCAAATGGATCCTACCGCTTGTCAATGAGCAAAGAAGCTTATTGGGGAACAAATGAATGCTTAAAAGGGTAAAATGGTTCAAACATTTTTTACCTAATATGTCATTTGAGGACATTCTCTTCCCCCTTTTTAGTGTGATCATTGTCCTCAATGATCAGATGTTGAAGTTCCTCTAAACTTCTTAACATCATTCACAATGAAAAATTATCCCATGTGTGTAGGGTCTCATATAAGCTTTTAGTTTCTCCTTTGGATTTTTCAATCCAAGTTCTTATTAGTACCATTTATGGTTTAATAAGAAGAAAAACTTGTTGGATTTGAAGCTTAAATGCTTGGCCTTGCTGATCAGGCATGCCATGGGTATTTTGGAACTTGGGGGTCCATAAGTAGGACTCGAAGTTTAAAGTTCTTCTTCCTAAGTTGAATTTTGTTGGCTTTTGAATTAAGCCAACATATAAAAAACATAAAAGATAATGGCTATTGAGTCACATATCTTCAATATTCCATTAAACTTTTATGCTTTTGACTTCAGAGTTAGAAGTCATTACTCACCAGATGAAGGTTGTCAAAGAATGGAAATCGAATGTCCATCATAGCATGGCATGAACATGAATGGAAAGCACAAGCATTTATTCATGCATTAAATGGAGTTCCAAGTGTGAATTCCATGCATGCTTTAAGGAGGGGTTCAACCTTTGGACCTTATGCATGCTAAAGCATCCTCAAGGAAAGATGTACATGTTCTTGGCTTACACCATGTATGCATGAATTGAATCTCATATGCGTGGGTTGATGGGACATGAGAGAGAAATTAAGTTCTCTAAGTTTAAGGTTAAGATATCATGTGCTAATGAAAAAGCCTTTACTATTTTTCTATGCCTTTAATGTAGCATGCAAAAAAGTTAATTCATGCTTCATTTTAAGTGCGTATGGATCTCACCTACTTCTTTTAGAATGCATTCTTTCATGCATTTTTCTAGCATGGCAAGCAAATATGAAAATAACACTTACCTTGGACATCAAAGCTACATCCTTCCTTTGATCCCTTGTATGGTGAGGCTTCCCTATTGGGATACTTCCTACTTGAGGTTGCAAGCTTGGACCATCATGACATCCCAACCTTCAGTATCCTTCATTTGAAATCTATTGGGTTACGCCCACACTAGTTCGGACCTTGCAGCTGACGTCTCTCTAAACTACAATTCACACGGTGTAACCATGAGATTTTCAACTTGGGCTCTTTTCGATTCACTTGCCGCTACTAGGGAAATCCTTGTTAGTTTCTTTTCCTCCGCTTAATGATATGCTTAAACTCAATAAACCTTACCAAAACTATGAAGGTTCGCACATGTATGCTAACACTCATATATGAAATGGATTTATATTTTTTGCATCATATATGAGATGAATTCAATGCATATTCATGTACAAATCCTATAATACTTATTTTCATGTTTGGAGACAAATAAATTCCATTCTTTCTATTTCATGTTCTGTTCATACTTAGAATGCATGAAATCTTTTGCTTGCATATCTCATACATATATGCTAATGCAATTATATGCAACGAGAATAATATAAATCGAAAAGTCCTGAGTTCAAAACTTGAAAATAATGAGGAAAACTATATAAAATGAATAGAATACTTTCCCATATTTTCTCGATGCTTCACATAGAACTCCATGCTTGAAAAAAAATGGATCTCAAAGGATTGCTCATGAGTGTGTAAGATGACCATCTTCAAAAAATAGCAATTGGGGCCAAGCAGGGGACTACAGAGTGGCTGCTATGAGCGTGGGCTGCCGAACGTATACAATCCCATATTCGAAGTAAGCCGTCACCTCTTCCACTATATAATGAGCTGTTCACGATTCTTTTAATATAATGAGCTATTCACGATTCTTTCCTCCACCTACGAGCTGAGTTCTGCGCTTAGATGATGGTCGTCTTATCCCATAAATCAAGTAAAAACTGCTGGCACGCTCTATATTATCTAAAAGCGTGTGGGATAAATCAAGTAAAAACTGCTGGCACGCTCTATACATCTAAAAGCGTGCTCATAAAATTACATAACAGCAGTGCACGGAATACTAGAGCTCCCGACGGGCGCTCAGCCTTCTGTCCACAGTAAAGTGCGCACACGGCCGTCTGTGTGTGCCCATCCGATAAGTGAACAAAGTTGTATTATGATGATGCATAAGAGTTCTTTTGCTCCTCTAATTACAGATCCAGGAATTTCTAACGATAGAAAAAGAATCGGGGGCCTCATGAACTCACACAAAGAAAACTACTCTTCCAAGAGATCTAATGGCTCTGAGTACCAATGTTGTGAAATCAACTTCCTAGAAACTAAGCTACCACTCAAGAATATAAAATCAACTAGTCTAAACCACCAAAGTGAAGAGAGAGCAGGTATCCACCCATCCAACTCCACCCATATATATACCTCTAGTCCAAGGGGGTGCATGTCCTTGAGATTGGCCAAGTGTCCATCCAAGTGTCCCTCATGTGGACACTTTCCCAAGGGTGATCACATGCCTTCTAATATCCACCCATCCAACTCCACCCATATATATACCTCTAGTCCAAGGGGGTGCATGTCCTTGAGATTGGCCAAGTGTCCATCCAAGTGTCCCTCATGTGGACACTTTCCCAAGGGTGATCACATGCCTTCTAATTTCCCAAGGTCTATCACAGCACGTATCCACCCATCCAACTCCACCCATATATATACCTCTAGTCCAAGGGGGTGCATGTCCTTGAGATTGGCCAAGTGTCCATCCAAGTGTCCCTCATGTGGACACTTTCCCAAGGGTGATCACATGCCTTCTAATTTCCCAAGGTCTATCACGTACACACAAGGTGGCTCCTAGAGCAGCTTCTCCCGAGACTAAGGTTCCCACACCTTAGGATAAATCAAGCCTAAGGTTCTAACCATTCAATTGGGAGCTCATATGAATAAATACCTCAAGGGTTAAAACCAAGGGTTTCACCCAAAGGTTCAAGGCATGTTCCAAGGGTAATTCAAGGGCTAGACCAAAGCAAACATACATCATATTCTAACCTTTAGAATCCATATGTTTAACCTTCTGAACCCATGAATTATACAAAAAAAGGCAATCCAAATGCCTTGTCATTTGAGGAGTTAGTTTCTGTTCTGTTGCAGGAAGATTAGTCCAGGCAGAACATGTCCATTATGCGTGTTGCAGATCAAGCTTTCATGGCTAGTCAGAAGGGCAAAGGAAAATGGAGCTCTTGTACTAGTAAGCAAAAATCTACAAATGCTCCACATTCGAAGAACCAAGACAAAGATGAGAAAAAAATCAGAAAAACAGAAATTGTTTTGTAAGTACTATAAAGGGAATGATCATATCATAAAGAAATGTCCAAAACTAGCTGCAAAAGAGGAAAAGAAGAAAGAGGTTGGAATGGTTGTTGCAGAAGCCTCTACACCAAAAACAGAGTCTGCTAATCTTGTGCAGGAAGAAGAATGGGCATTTACTACTGTTTTCAGTTTTGACCCATCTTCTCATGAGAAGTGCATGTCTGCAGTAGACTGAGATGTTTGGTACTTTGACAGTGGGGCGACCAAACATATTACCTCGTAGTGCAGTTTCTTCTCTTCACTCGAGCCGGCCCCTACAGGAAATACTGTTACATGCGCCAACAACTCCTCCTCTCTTGTTATGGGAGTTGGTAAGATCATTTTGACTACTGCTGATGGTAGTTCTTTCACTTTGTTAGATGCTTTATTTGTGCCAAGGATCAAGAAGAACCTATTATCAGTTTCTGCATTAGCCAAGATTGGCTTGGTTGTGAAATTTGTTGATGACAGGTGTAGACTTCATGATCTATCAAATGGCGATGTGATTATTGCTTATGGCATTTTATGTCGTAGGCTATATAAGCTCATAGACTATGAAAGATCTGTGAATGATTCGGCATGTGCAGTACATGATTCTCAGGCTATCTCAGATACAAAGCTTTGGCATGCACGCTTTGGTCATCTGAATTTTGCTAGTTTGCTATGCCTGCAGAAATCTAAAATGGTGTCCTCTTTGCCAAAACTTGAGGCACCTGGAAAACATGTTTGTGAAGGTTGTATTTTGGGCAAAATGCAGCATTCATCCTTTCCAAAAGATGGTTCAGTTTGGGCTACTCAGAATTGTAGCTTGTACATAGTGATGTCTCTGGTCCTATGCAGACACCTTCTTTAGGGAATTATCTTTACTTCGTGACTTTCATCGATGATTTTTCCAACCATGCATGGGTATATCCATTGAAGGAAAAGTCCAAAGAGTTCATGTGCTTCAAATAGTTTTTGGTTTTGGCTGAAAACCTGTCAGCATGTAAAATGGGCACCCTCCATTCTGATCGAGGGGGGGAATATATGTCTTCTGATTTTAGTGCATTTCTGGCTGAACATGGGATAAAACACTAGTGTACAGTGCCATATAAACCTCAACAGAATGGAGTTGCTGAACGAAAGAACAAGTCACTCATGGAGATGGCGAGGTGTATGGTCAAGAGTCAGGCTTTACCACATAGTTTCTGGCTTGAGGCTGTCATGTGTGCAGAATATGTACTGAACAGGTGTCCCACTAAAGCACTGTAGTCTATCACTCCATATGAGGCTTGGCATGATGGCAAGCCATTTGTTGCTCATTTGCGTGTTTTTGGTTGCTTGGCATATGCATTAGTGCCTGAACAACATCACATAAAATTGGATGATAAAGCAGTAAAATGTATTTTTGTTGGGTACAGTTCTGAAAGTAAAGGCTATCGTCTCTATCATCTACAGACTAAACGCATTCTGGTTAGCTGTGATGTTGTTTTTGTGGAAGATGATATTCAACCATTGCTTTGATGTACTAAGGAGCCATTTGTTAGCTCCAAAGACATGTATGATACTTTGTTGCCTCTTTTTATACGTGGACAGTCTAGTGTAGGTCCTAATGAGACAATTTCTCAGCCTTTGCAGGTTTCATGTGATGATGTAGATAATTCCATTTCTGATGCAGATGTACATGATGCACTTATTGATGAGAGAGCTGATATTGAGTAGGCAAGAACTATGCCAAAATGGCTGGTGCAGACCTTGCGTGACAGCAAATTAGATGCACCTCTGTCATATCGTACTCGCTCAGGCTCTCATAGTTTTTTTGCATCAGATTGCTATGCTATGGCTGCATCAAGTCTCTGTGATGAGAATGAGCCTATTTCGTTTGATGAAGCACAAAATTCAAAAAATTGGATGGCTGTTATGCAATCTGAATATGATGCAATAATGAAGAATGGTACTTGGTCTTTATGTGACTTGCCTCCTCGCAAGAAGGCCATTGGCATTAAGTGGGTATACAAGCTGAAGCGTAAACCTGATGGTACAGTTGACATGTATAAGGCTACACTTGTCGCAAAGGGATATGCGCAAGAAAGAGGCAATGATTTTGATGAGACCTTTGCACCTGCATGCCCTATGACTACTGTTCGGAGCATTTGTGCGTTTGCAGCCCATCATGGTTGGAATGTACATCATTCCAACCATGATGGGCTGCAAGCGCACAAATGGTGACTTGCATGAAGAATTGTATGTTTTTTAGCCCCGTGGCTTTGTGCAAAAAGGGCATGAAAACCAGGTGTGCAGGTTAAAGAAGGCATTATATGGTTTAAAGCAAGCACCACGTGCTTGGTATGAGAAGATACATGCCTATTTGATTGCACATGGTTTTGAGAACAGTCCAACTCAAAGCACCTTATAGGTTAAGCATGCTAATGATGTGCTTCTGATCATTGTTGTCTATGTTGACGACATGTTGCTCATTGGTCCTATTGAGAAGCATATTGCTGATTTTAAGCCTGATTTGCATGTCTCATTTGAGATGTCTGATTTGGGGCATTTGCATCACTATTTCGGCATTCATTTTATGCAAGTTGATGGTGGAATAGCTTTGTGTCAAATAAATATATTGACACATTATTGCAACGTTTTGGCCTTGAAGATTGTAAACCTATTGCCACTCCTATGGAGACAATAGGCTGGAGATGCATTTGATGCTATTCTCTATCAACAAGTTGTTGGATGCCTGATTTACTTATGCATTACTAGGCCAGATATTCAGTTTGCTGTCTCACAGATGAGCAGGTTTATGCATTGCCCAGGTGTCAAGCATTGGAAGGCGGTTAAGTGCATATTTCACTACTTGAGTAGTACTCGGCTACTTGGGTTGTTTTATCCCAAGGGGGGATCACTACCACCAGATTTGCATGCTTTTTCTGACTCAGACTAGGCTGGTTGCTATGACACTCGTGTGTCCACTAGTGGCTTTTGCTTCATGCTTGATAGCTCATGTATATCTTGGTTGAGCAAGAAGCAGCCTACTATGGCCACTTCTAGTTGTGAGGCTGAGTATAGAGCAGCTTTCACAGCTATTGTTGAGTGTGTGTGGCTTAGATGCCTTATGGCTGATTTGGGTGTTGGTCAGTCTTCTGCCACCACCATCTTCACTGAAAGTCAGAGTGCATTGGCAGTTGTGAGGAACCCTGTGTTGCATGCCCGCATTCAGCACATTAAGGTGCATTATCATTATGTCAGGGAGAGGTTCTGTGCTGGGGAGATCAGCTTGGCATATGTGCCCATGTAGGAGAACATTGCAGACCTTTTCGCAAAGGCTCTGCCTAGGGAGAAGTTTGAAGCTTTTTGCAAAGCTTTGGGCTTACTTCCTTTTGTGGAGTGATTTCCACATTGCTTGGCACTTCCTTATACATGAGTGCCAACGACTTGTTCATCGCATCACTCCTAGGGGGGATTTGTTGATATATTTAGGTAGTGATGTGTGTGAACACTCTAGGACCGCCGGGGTACTTTTTTCCCTCTTTAGGAGGTTTTTTTCCCCTGGCTTGTATATACGCCTATTGCCGTAATGGGCTACTGATCTTTGTACATTCTCTAGTAGTACATTCAGTATTGTGTGTTGTGCTCCAAGCTTCTTCTTCTTCCTTGTGTTGTTCGCGTGCTTCCGCAGATGTCTAACTCCAACAGAAAGGATATCATTCATATTTTCCATTGGAGGAAAAATGAACCTTGAATGGGCATTGTAGATAAAGGGGTGATTAATGATGAACTAGGGAGAGGAGGGTGGTGGAAAAAGTCTAGACCCTCAATCAAATAGGCTATGTGTAGCTTTCCTTGAATTGGGACTAGTCAACACAACCAAAATGTGATAATAGAAATGGTATTTCCTTACCTAGTGGTTTCAAAACCACAAAAATCACATTTCACCATCCAAATTTTATTTTCTTCCTTGGATATGAAGGAAATCAAGTGGTGAATCTTGAGAAAAATAAACACATGTACATTTCAATCTCCATCCTTGGATATGCTTGTCGATCCAATGCTCATGATCTCTTTATAATTAGATTGAGTGCATTATTGTTTAGGACATCCAATCGATAAAAATTCAATGAACTAGACTTGTTCATGGCCACATGCAATCTCTCTCTTCTAGAAAAGGACATTTGGCAATAGCCTACTCTTCCAAACTTCAATTAATAGAAAGAACAATTGTACAAGTGAACAGACCTAGCACCCATGGGACCCCTTGAATCCCACAAAGTAGGGGTTGCTTAAAACTTACTAAAAAACCTTCCAAAGAAGGTTGACAAACCTTTCATACCCCTCATTGGGGGGCACACTTGCTTTTTATCTTGTTAATATCAAGGAAAAACACTTTATGATGCCTTAACGATGGGGGCTTCTTACAATTCAAAATTCTTTTTTCTAAAAGAAAAAGAGATTTTTCTGTTGACCATTCTTTAGAGCAGCCATAAAAGCTCACAGAACACCTCTCTTTCTGAATCTTGTAGAGAGTCTCACCTCTTATAGCATTCCATACTCCTGAGGAACATCCGATCCCTTCACCCAATAACGCTTGCTTCTAGTTGATTTGTCCCTCTAGGAACATGATTCTCCCAAGGGCATATGAAAGTGACATTGATTTGGGACTTGAAAAGAAGAGGTTTCCCAAGTCCTCATTGCCATGATGGCATCTTTTACACCAAGGAGGGGATCCATAATTTGTTTTTCTTTTACATTGGTCCAAATTCCTTGGTTGATAATTTTCCACATAAGAATCAATTTTTGAGCCTTGATGAGGGAAATCCAAAGAGATTGGAACTTGGGATCCCACCTAAAACTCAACCAATCTAGACACCGTCTCCTATTAAGTGTTACATGAAAGTCTACATTCTTCTTGAATCTTTGGTTTTATGAAGACTATTTTCGTTGTGAAATTTAAGACCCTCAAGGTGAGGGGATTCATGCCCAATAAGAAGGCCAGTCCTCCAACCCTCCGAAGCATTGACTTTGCTTTGTAACAAGCACCACTTTTCATATCCACTCTCGTACCTACATGAGTGTCCTAAAATCTAATCCATTGGCATTCTCTTGATTTTGTAGCTAGCTTCATAAAGAAACCTTTGCTCCAAAGCTTCCTAACGTTTTGGGGGTTCCAAGGTTCAACACCTTTGATTCCCTTGATAGGGAAAAATATTAAATCATTTTGTTTAATACCAGCTACCCATTTCCAATCTTCATTGATCTTCACAAACTACTTTACCTTGTTCCAACCCTTCCAAAGGGAGCAAACTAAGCTTGAGCGTCTAGGAGAAACCTGATAGGGGGAGAAAAAAAAATATTGAGAATATCTAGACCTTTCCACCTTGGAAGGCCCACAAGTCTAAGAGTGCTCATGTTTCTAAAAATCAATGTGGCCCAAGAGGCATCCCTATTGCTCCAAGCTTTAATTAAACATTTGACTGCGAGTTTATTGGTCATTCCTTCAATGTCTAGAATCCCCAAATCACCTTGATATTTATGGCTTATGCAAGTAGCAACTTTAATTTTGGGGACATCCTTTCTCTTAGTGTCTTCTGTCTAGAGAAAGTTTTTTGCAAATTCTTTCCAATTTTACAATCTCTTGGTCCTTCAATCTCCAACAAAAGAGAAAGTAAATAATCGAAGAAAAAAAGAACATGGTAACCATAATAGCTCATCCCACTAGTTTGACCTACATACCTTTCTAGTAAGCTAGCTTATTCCCAGGCTTATAAACACACATGAAAATGTGGAATCCCATCAAAATACCTAAGAGGGAGAAGATTTTTCCACTCGGGATCAATTAACAACCATAAACAAAATTTGAGGTCGATGCCAAATAATGGTCCTAAAAGCAGTTTTAGAGTGGTTTATTTTGGAACCTAATGCCTCACAAAATGTATTTCAGCAACAAGAAAAGGTACTAATGTTGTCAAGATCATTATGCACAAAACCATTTGCGTCATTGAAAAAGAGTCTTATGGGTATCCTGTCTTGATTGAGGGGAAGAAAGAGCCCTTGAATAAGACCTAAAATTGCATAATGTTGAATAAGGCAGTTGAGGCCATCCATAGCAATTGCAAGGAGAAGAGCAAGCAAGGGTTATCCTTGCCTAAAGGAATGTTTTAATCAAATATCTTGAGAAAATTGGCCAGTGCTTTATCTATTTTCATGCATTTCCCAGCAACATTGAGATCAGATCTTCGATTTTTTAAGCGTAACCCAACTCTTTGAGAGATTGGAGAATGAATTCCCTCTCTAGTCTATCATACGGTTTGTCAAAGTCAAACTTAATGAAGAGAACACCTTAACTAGACACTTCAATGAAAGCAAGACCTTCCCAAACATCAACAAAAGCCTCGAGGATGGACCTCCCATTGAAGAGTCCTGTTTTATCCTCATTGATCCTTTTTTGTAAGTGACAAGCAATTCCGTTAGCAATAACTTTAGCAAGGATCTTGTATCCTGTTTGTAACATCATAATGGGTTACCAATTTTCAATCCTCGTTTCTTTTTGCCTTTTTTATGAATAATCCTAATAATGCCTTCATTGAGAGATTCAAGCAATGCACTAAAAGAAACGATCTCTTGCCACAGTAGATTCAATGGATTAGTCACCACATGCTTGAAGGTCTTAAAAAACTCATTGCTAATGCCATCTAGACCTAAGATTTTTCCATTACGAAGTGAATCAATATCTTCAAGAATCTCATTATCCAAAATGGGAGCTTCACAAAGAAGCTTCAAATTTTGTGGAACTCTTTTGGATATGACTTTAGAGATGACCACAATGCAATCATGCCTATGAAGAGAAAGAGGCATGGAGAGCCCCAAAAGTTTGGTAAAGTTATTGATAATCAAGTAGCTGTTTTCTTCATCCATCTTGCACTCAAACCCATTAATGTCCATCACAAAAGGGATCGCTTCCTTGGATTGTTTATTCTTGAGGAAGCCACACATCTCTTTAGTACGTTTGTCTTCCCTATCTGCCCAACAATTTTGAAAATAATCCTATCGAATATTTCTTTGAATTTCTTCTTCATATCTCAACATGCATCTAATTTTTCCGAGCCATGTGTGGTATTGAGAGTGGCCTATGTTTACTTCCTCCTCATGATGCCTCAGCTTACAATAAATATTTTCCCTTCTAGCTCGATGAATATTTTGAAGATTGTGCGAGAGGCAAAGACCTAGTTCTAGGTAGTAGTAATCTCCTAGTGGACCAAGGGGAAAGAGAAGGTTGTGGGCTCAATATGAAACCAAGGGTCTTTCTTGAGATTGATGATCGGCTTCAAGCTAAGCACAAACGGGAAGTGATCAGAGACTACTAGATACACAAATTGGGAGAGGGAGGAGCGGCCCCACTTATTGATTATATTCTACCCAATAAAACTCTTGTCGAATCTATCCTTCCTCAAGTCAACTTGAGATTGGAGGTTCAACCAAGAGAAAACAGTTTCATCTTTGATCTCCACAAGATCCAAGTGGAGCTTGAATTGATCCGAGACGTCGTGATCATTACCATCAATTACTTTCCCTCTATTCCTCCATCTATCAAAAAGAGCCTCCACCATATTAAAGTACCTACAAAGAACGACATTGAGGGATAGAGAGTCCAAAGATTGCCAAGTAGCAATCCTTTTTGAATCAGAATTGGGAGCATACATGGGGACTATGGTGAATTGCATAGGATCCCAAAACGAAGCACCAATCCATTAATGGTTTTGATCCCCATGGGTATTCACAAGTCTATCAAACCACCTTTTATTAATGCCAACAGTTGAGCCACCGTTTCCCCTAGTGTTCGTGATGCAAAGCAAGATATGGGACGAAAAAATGCATTTGAGTCTATTTTAAAGGACATCCCAATCGATTTTGATATCTTCAAGATAGATGAAGTCAGGGTTTAGGCTTCTATTGTGGATGCATTGGTCAATAGTGGGTGCCATTGACAGTTCAGATAACCGTATAACGTTTAGTAAAATTATTATCATTATGGATGGTTAGGTCCTTTTCAGGAAGAGTCCTTATCCCTTTTGTTCTTGTTTTTCTCATCATCTTTTTTCTTCTAGGTGGAGGGGTCCTGAAATAGATGTATATCCTTGAGGAGGCTCTTCTAAGGTATCTCTATTGGTTGTTTCCCTTTGTGAGTAGTCTTCTTTGAAAATGATCTTGGTATCCTTTCAAGAAATGTGGATCCAATGATTGAGCTTTCCCTCTCATGGTTATCTTCATTATTTGTGTTGAATCCATCCTCTTCGCTAGTGGTCTATCCTTCTTGATTGTCTTCATTGCTAGTGAAATCCTCCAAAGTTTTCCCTTCATTCCAATCATCATAGTGATTCATTCCCCTTGGGAAGCACGTCATTGACATCCTTCTCTAAGTTGCAAAATATGTCTATTTTTGGAGTCTCATGAGATGGGATCCTCTCAGTAATTCCTTTAGGTTTTCTTCTTTTTCTTCATCTCACTTTCGTGAAGCCTTATTGGTTTGTCTCCATGACTTTTGTTTCCTTCCCTATATGAGCATACAATGGATCTTTAGACATACTTTGGGTCACTAAGGATTCTTTGATCTCTATTGTGTTAGTTTTTTCATGAGGCTACTTGGTCTTACTATATTTTCATCTCAAAGGACAATATTTTATTCTATGGCCTTGTAACCCGCATTGAAAACAAGCATTTGGTAAGTTCTTTTATATGATCTCCTACTCAAGTTTGTTCTCCAATGTCTATGGAAATTTTCGAGGGGAGATTTTTGTTAAGATCTACATCAATAGAAATATGTGGGTGCCATCTTGCATTGAATGAATATTTCACACCTTCATAGATAAAACTTCTAACATCTTCTCTCGAGGCTAGAGGCCAATCGATGGGAAATACAATCTCCCTTATGAATCGATATAAGAAAAAGGGAAGGTTTGGGATATCAATCCAAAGTGCATAGCATAGAGGCTTGGACTTATTAGTTAGGAATTCAAACAACCACTTAAATAGGCACAAGGTAGTTCTCCATACCTACCAAGTACCAATTTGCAAAGCTTGAAAGGAAATGTCTTCATTTTCAATAACCAAGAGTAGATTATTAGCTCACAAAAATAGGCACTTGTTGACTATCAATCCATGAGGGAACCACCCCTTACAAAACCATTGGGGCAAGGACGTAAGAGGGGGATTATGACCAACACGATGACCTCCAACACGATCGACCATTATCTCTCCATCTCTTTCTTTTTTGCTTCCATGACTTTAATGAGTCGTATTTTGTCCTTTCGTGCCACACACGCCAGCTTGAATCCCATTCGTCCATGAAAAAATCGAAGGGTCCTCAATGCCCAAGATTTTGAGTCTCTCTCTTCCTTTTTTCCACCTCTCACAAATGATGTGAGCTATTGGTTTTGCTTCTTTGAACAAGGCATTTCCTCTCATCACGTCTATTGGTGATGGATATCTAGGGTTCTAAATGGCCAAGAACCCTTCCCAGTCAAGAATATTATTTTGTCTTCTTTTGACAGACACACTTCCCAAATCTTGCCTCTCAATTGGAGATATCAAATGGCTCTCAATAATCACAAATCCATCTTGATTTAGGAATCAAGCATGGGCTTTTGCAAATAATACTTTTATATAAAATGTCACTAGTGCTTTTCTATGCAAAACTAAGCATGATTAATTTTAATCCCTAAAAATTAGGGATCCTTACAAGGTCCATGGCGGGTTCACTCTTGCACATAATATCTATATTGTCTTGTTGAGCTTATTCTTATAGCTCTTGATTTTTCTAGTGGATCATCCATAATAAACATTTTAGGTAAAAGGAGATTTTAATTCGACAATTTTAGCATATGGATGTGACTATGTGAAAGCTTTGGGAGGGATGGTTAGTTTTGTGCCACACAATCCTAGTATTACATGGTTGAATCACATCATGAGATGGAGTATTAGGAAGTAATCCTCAACCATGGCTTTTGGAGCATGTTTTTAGCCCATCATATGCCTAGTTGGGAGGTCATGAGTTCAATTCCCAACATTGGTATCAGAGTCTAATTGAAGAACTTGGGCAAATCGGAGGTAAGAACCCTCATTTGTGGGAACTCTGGCAAGTGCTTGACTATGGGAGAGTCTCAAACTCGCCAAAATATGGAAGTTGCATGGGCATTGGAACTGTAGAGGAAGATTGGATAGGTCTAAAATAGGAACACACTTTGGAATTTCAGGCTAGTGGAGGTGTTGACATACCAAAAGGCACCAAATTTAGATACAAGGCTTCACAAGTGAGCATTGAGGACAATTCTCAATCTAGGGGGTAATACAGTATGCACACCAATGAGCAATGTTTTGCTCATAACTTGCGATTGTGCTAAGGTAAAAAATATTAAACTTTGTAGCAAGAAAAATGGCAGTATATGAAATCTATGCCAACTTAAAGCACTGAGAATGATCAAGTATACACTGAGAAATAGAGCAGAC